>JACSYO010002137.1:1435000-1437500 GCA_016806645.1 Ophiodon elongatus | reverse complement strand
ATTTAATAATTATATTTAAAAAAGTGAATGCGTGGGTGATGGCATTTATGCCCTCATACAACAGTCGAAATAATTTAAAGTCATTTATTAGCGGTGAGTCCTATTTAAATTATAATTATACTTTGCATTCAAAAGTGAATATTTTAGTTGTTTCCAGGGCAAATCATTTTGTCAGGATTATTTTGTAAGTCTTAACTCTGAAAAGCTGAGTGACTATTCTTCTTTATTTCATGATACAGATAGAACAAAAGATATTGTATTGTAATGGTGTAAGGTTAATTGTTGTAGGTACTCTTTAGAATTGTTCAGTTGTTTTAAGAGAGACAAGATCTTAAAACAATACCATTTTTAAATATGTATTTTCATTCAAGACATTGTTAAAGCACATCTCTGTCTTTTACATTTTGTTATATTAAAAGACATTCAAATAGACTGAGAAAATGCAGTAAACCTGTTTTGATCAATGTCAGGAATATGATTTAATGTCATCCTTACCTGCGGATGACTATTCACAAATGATAATGAATGTTTTGACTGATGCAGAACACAGGCTCCTCCACATTTCCATAAACAGAGCGACACAGGTTATAATATCAACATCGCTATAAACTGTTGTTGTAAATAAGTTGTTTCTGCGCTAAAGAATCAGAAGCATTAAGTATTAAACTGCACGTAGAGAAAACACTTGAGCTTGAGAACATGTATTTTTTCTCTATCGGTGCAGTACATTTAGGGTCAATGAAATCCATTCAAATGACTTGAGCTCACAGGTGCAGTGTTATTCTGGTAATCAGACTGTTATGCTGATTTATACAAGCTTCCCCTGTGACAGAAGGGGCCACTGTCATGTGTCACTTAGCAAAGAGAAGCAGTTTTTCTAAATTGTCTGATGTAAACCTTTTCTAAACTTCAATTCATTTTGAAGCAAGCAAGGTCAACTACCGAAAAATGCTTGATTGAGAAGGAATCAACGATTTGAGAGTGTGTCAGATGATTTAACCCCTGCAATAAGCCCTCCCACACAGGGCCACACACTGATAAATGTAATAAGAATAATACAAAAAACTAATTACTAGTGAGAGCGAACTCCACAGTGGCACCTTTTTACATTTTCTCTGCGCATATTTCATTTTATAGGATGCTCTGACTTTCAAGCCATGAGCTGAAAGTCACCCCTTAAGAGTATGTTTTTGATGACCAATTTCAAAAAGACCATACTTTTTTCATGTTTCATGTATTTTCCACGTAAAAATTAAATAGATATACATGATCAAGACTTTTGTCGATAACAAATTTTCTCTAAAGACTGTATGTAATGTTTGCATGGTTTTAGTTGAGTCAGTTATTTCAATGGATTAATAACTAGTATTTAAAATGTTTAAAATCCAGCTTCCAGTTTCTGAACTCCTTGAACAAGAGATTAAAATTAACAACATTTAGCACGTTTGCACAAGTGCAGTTTGGCAAATAGTCAAACTTCCAGTAATTTACAGCTTCAGTTGTTCTTGCAATTCAGCCATGTGACATGTGAACTTTTATATGGTTCTATTTAATGTGAAAAGTGTGTCCTAGAGACAGAGAAGCTATAGAGCACATTATAGTCATCTTATTAATCCATTACATCACTCAAACCCTGTGGGAAATCCGCTTTGAGTTTAATAATTTCAGAAATATGGCCAAAACAGACCGGGATGGAAGGATCCTCGAACACAACACAAAGAGAAGAATAATAGTCCTAGGTTTAGTTTCATCTTTAATATACTAATAGATTAAGGACCCCACGTTTTATTACTTCAGAAATGGAATTAAAGTATAAATTCCTCCCTTTTACCTTTTGATATGTTCTCTCATTAAGAAGGGGCTGAAATTGCACCTCCTGCTGCTTGGTGCTCTCTGAGCAATTGTTCTTTTACAGTGTTGTGCTTTCAAGGCAAGAGTGTAATCAAAATCCTGAGCATTGCAATTAGATACAATGGCTTTCCCTATCCCTGTGTGGGCATCTGCCGAACACAGCACGGAGGGAAAAGGCGGAGTGAATATATTGTGTCTGCATTGAAGGAGGGTTAGTAATCTGGAATGTATTGTGAGTGCACACTCCACAGACCACTGGCTGTGAATAGCCGTTGTTTTGTGAACTGGCTTGAAAGTTCTCAAATTAATTTAAAATAGTGCCTCAACATGATTAAATTGCTTGATTTCTAGCCTTCAAAGTGAGAGAAGAGCGAGAAAAAAGTATTTTGATTGACACGCGAAGTCAACGAACATCAGATAGAGACAAAACAATAACACCTGCCTCAATTTAGAAGATAAAATCTAGGCTTTGGAAAATATCTCACATGGTTTAAATCTAATGCCTATATTCACTGACAGACGGCCATTGTATTATCTTACAGTTTATTACACAATACTGTACACTATATTAAGCCTAGTGTGCTTCCTTTGTATTCTGTGTGTTGACTGGATTTTTCCCTCTCTTTATATGGTGTAATACTGATAAATA
>JACSYO010002137.1:1377500-1432500 GCA_016806645.1 Ophiodon elongatus | reverse complement strand
GGGCGCTTTGGACTGCGTCCATGCGAAACCATGAAAGACAGATTGTAGAACAGTCGCAGACACATACACCCCTGCCGGAACAGGCCCACACACTGGATCACACAAATGCACACCTCACTTGCAATCAAACAAGTAATGAAAATATAAACACTGATTTACACACACCCACGCACATTCAATTACGTGCATGTGGACACATACAAGTAATTACACAGTCAAACAAAAATATATGCGTAACAACACACTTATACACATTCTGAAATGGACACACGTGTGCATGTGTACCTGCATGTGTGCATGTACAATCACTGATACATTGCAGATTTATTGTCGGGCACTGACGCTGCGGACAGAATTGGTTGCAGATGCCATATCTCTTCCATGAATGCTGTGCGTCACATTCTTCTGGCCTCCCACAGAATCCCCTTTTTTCCATTCATGCTCACGGTAACATAGCTTTTCTTTAGAATACACAGGATAATAGGTGGACTTCATGTTCTGAAATTCTTTCCACATGCCTGTCGCATCTTCATTCAGATGTGTGAACAGAGTCAGGGGAGCAACTGAGCACCGCGGCCTTCTGTGCATTTCATCCTTGATGAACCCTCGGTATCCGAAAGGCATCTTGGCTCATATAAAGAGGTGCACACGGAGACAGCTTCTCAGCATAACTGAAAAATGTAAAACAAGAAGGCAAACAGACGACAATTACAAATGCTGATAATGTTAATTAAACATTGTGTTTTGGACCACTGCAATGCCCCGGCTAATGAAGACCATCAGTTAATGAGGAGTACAACATGATTATGGACAGACACAAGGAGTCTTCTGATCACTTATCAGTAATAGTGGTATGTGCGCACACACTCCAGCGTTGCCATCAGCATTTTATATCCCCGTGGTGGTTGTTAACACTGATGCCAGTATTGAGATTTATGGTAGCCAAGAGTGTCTACTGTTTCCCTTTAGCTTATCAACATGATCAGATTATCATTAGGGGAATGATGCAGTGGTTGTTCTGGTGCAGTTTTACACGGCGGGCCCTTCTGCAGAACAGAAAACTCATTCTTCAGGTTTCTATGGAGACTGTAAATTCCCGGGACTTTCTACATCATAGCGGGATGGACAAATGGAAGATAGTCATCAGCTATTTTGCCTACAGGGCAGAATAGTGTTTTGTAGAATTTATTTATGAGAGTCTGATGAAGGTCAAAGCTCTGTCATGGATCAGAGGTTATTGAGAGTTGTTGAGACATCATCTGACCAATTATCTTCTAAAAAATAATGGAGACTAATTGCCATTCTGAGTAAGTAATGGTAAACAAACAGCAACAACAAAAGAAGGGGACTAAATCATTTTATACTTGCACATCTCGGAGGGACACATTATATTGCAGCTAGACAATGTCCTGAGCCCATCGCCGGGTCGTGAAAATGTTATATTAACAAATGAGAGCAATTTTTTTATGGTTCCTTAATGAGCATATGTTTCAGCAGAGTACTTCAAGCTGAGGAGGGGAAGTCAGCTGTCATCCTTTGTGGACTCTAACTATGGAGGTTAGCAATACAAATGGGCTCACTCTTATAATGAGATGTTAGCCCAAGTATCACATAGAGCTTTTAATCGTCCGTAACATGCTCTGTGGGAAGATAAAGTGAGATAACAAGCTAAGTGTTGGAGTTCAAAGGAAGTCTTGCCAGGAGAATCACACTATGATGTCGGGTGTATATGCGTCGGCCCTTGTAGAATTAATCTGCAATGTTTATGATATAAACAGGCAGTGACTAAGCTCTTTAAAATATAGATGATAGATACATTTTCACTCACGTGCGGCTGTATCCTTTTCATTCTTTAAAAATTACATTTAAATTTTGTTTCATGTTGCCACAAATATTATCAATGTAGTTTTAATATTTGTACTAATTCCTCACACTTTCAACACCAGCATTATTTTATTTACGGTGCAAAAGAAAAGTGCTAAGTGTTAAGAAAACAATCTGCCGTTTTCTCACTCTGACGGTGACACACATGGGCTTCATACACGTTTGCTTCATTTGAAAACATTTTGCCTGTTATTGAAGCAAAATCGAATATTGATATTCTTCAAGATATTGTATCAAAGTTAGAAATGCCAGTATCGTGACAACACTATTTCGAGTACACCTTAAGGTGAGTTCCGCTTCTTACGCTGTTTCCGCCCCATGTATCGACAATAAATTAATGGACTTCTGTAGCACTCAGCACTCAGCCAGTGAGTGGCACCCCATTGATTTCAAGGTGTACTCTTGCCCATATATGGCTTTCTGAATAACCCTTTAAGGTGCAGGAAGAGTGCTCAGACGGTCCACCGCAAGGATGAAGCTCTGTCTGGATAAATATTTCAACACTTGGACTTTGCTTATTGATTGGGGCAGTAATTTCCACACATGCCACCCCGGGGAGACAGGCACTAATGATGCTGGTTCCACCATGTCCAGCCAAGGCTTTCCCACAAAGACATACTCCCAAGTCCCGGGCCTGTGAATTATGGGATAAAACATTAACAGCTTTAGAAAGTGTTGCGCATGTTTCTTTTTTCCCAGCCGCGAACTGAGTCTGGTGTCTCTCATCAGCAGGCCCCAAAGAGGGTAATGGCATCCTTGGTTTGAAGCCAAACTGCCTGGCGGAAGATGCACGAAAAAAGAAAAGTTTTCAACTCTTTCTGACTTTGAAAATAAGTCCTGTATAAGTGTAATGTTGTGATTTGTCAGACTGAAAAACTCCAGCAACTGCTACAATTACAGCCATTTCAAACATTAAAGCACACAGCAGGTCTAATAAACATTGTGCTATATTTCTTCCTCTCTGCTGTGAAATTGCAGCAAGACTTCAACCATGCACCATCTCACATTAGGTAAATTATTTCCTGTCGCCTCAGAGCCCACAGCATTGCCAGTGCTGATGCATTTGCCCAAAGCACTCCAATGGCTTGTCACTTTTTTTGCCTCTGGCAGTGGAACCACTCTAAATCCCAGTTGTTTGTATGCAAGTCTTCGCCCGTGCCCCTCTAAAAGGGAGCTGTATTGGATTTGTGTGTCCCCCATGGGCTCCATAAAGAGTAAAATATCTCATGAAGACACTAGCCGCATGCTGCGAGGATAGCAGTTTAATATATGTTGCTTTGTCTCACATCCTCTGGGGTGATGAGGTGATGAGAGCTAGTTTCCCACCTGTGGGGCAACGGTAACAATTTGTGCGAAGGCGAGTCAGCCCAGCCTCAGCGGCAGTAGAGCAGAGAGAAGGAGCATTGCTGTTACTCAGACGTGCTAATTACCTCTCCGGTAAAGTGTACAGTGACTTCCCCCCCTCTCCCCTCGGCCTGGCGCCTCACGCCATCAACATAATGAGAACATAACTTTTTATTCTGAATACCTAAATATCTCCTTAAGTGATCGATAATGTGCATCATCATAAATCACGTCTGGGATTGCTTGAAATTATTCCAGAAGTCAATACTGTGCGCCGCAGAAGACTTTTGAGAGCGACTAATGGTGAGATATAGCTGCCTTTGGGGAGATATGAGAGATATTCATGCATATGTATAGCGCAAAGTTTCTCACCCCCGAGCAGGAGTGAGACCGGGGTTGGCGCTCGACAGGCACTTCTGGGCCCGCTGTGTGGCATTGGGCCCAGCAGGAAGAGCAGTGTAACCGGTGCCTGGTGGTGAGCTTGGCCGTGAAAATGCACCATTAATTCTTAACGCAATTAAGCCGGCGTTGAGAAGAGAAATTAAGAGAGCTCCTTATTTAGCAGACAGATAAGTCTTTTTTTTACAAAGGGCACTAATACTGTGGTTACTCAGATTTGAGGGAAATTATTCACAAAGGGGCCACATGGGAAGAAAGGGAACTATGTTCATGCTTAGCTGGCATTTCAGAAAAGTTTGTTCTCCCTTGTTTTGTTTTTATCTCACTTTGATGAGTTTCAGATAGTGAAGGTTGAATACACAAGGCATTTTTCTTGTTGTTATTATTTCTGACATCCTGCCTGAATGGGCAAGAGAGTTTTGTGTGGCTAATCAAGTAATAAATAGCTTCTACTGTGATGGTTTTTAAAGGCTTCTGGAGCACAGAGCTTCAGCTCTCCAGTGGCACAGCGTGCGATCAGCTGCAATCATTACTTGTTCCTTGGAGTTGAACAGGGATTACCCTACAGCAACTCCTGGGCTGTGTGTTTGAATTATAAAAAAGAAGAAGAAAATATTCTACACAGCAACAGCTTGCTGTAGATGTGATTACCCAAATTAGGGTAAATGTTGACGTGTGTGTGTGTGTGTGTGTGTGTGTGTGTGTGTGTGTGTGTGTGTGTGTGTGTGTGTGTGTGGTCCGTGTGCAGTGCATTGAGAGTGAATGGTGGAAATTGCAACAAATGTGAAATAAAATGTAATATGTTTTTTTAGTGGGGAAAATTAAAATATGTCAGTTACACCCAGGATGATCTCCACCAAAATGAATATACAAATTTCAGTAAATATTTTTTTTTTAACATTTCCTATGATGATTATACATATCTTAAATTGTTCCACTTCTCAGAGAATGATAATAATAATATTTGAAATTAATTATCATTTGTTGGTTTCTTGATTGCAAAATGTACATTGTGGGAAGAGGGTGTTAAACACACAGGTTTTTAATAGACCTGCAAGAGTGAAAAGTGATCTTTAAATATTTTACTATTAAACACTATAAATATGTGGTTTTTGTTTGCTATCATGCCATTTGTTAAAATTATGATGAGGCACTCTCGCTTCATAACTGATTCCACTAAACAGAATGGAAACCTATCAGCACTTAACAACAGTGCCTCTATTTTCATAAAGTTTAAATGTAATGCATTAACAATAATCTATTGGACCTTTATTTTATTGTATTGTGGGTACAATTTAGTTATAAGTTTTTTTTTTTCATAGTCATAGTAATATATCCATTTCATATCTCTGCTGTTTAAATCTGAAAAATCCCCTAAATTGTCAGGACAAGACAGCCGGCTGAGCAATGAGCAATCTCTGCTCCTTAGTATGCACATAGTATTGTGATGGACTTGGGAATACAGCTGTGGAGGCACCTGCAGGTTCATTTGCAAGCTAGCATTCAAAATCTCTAAGGAATAATTTCAAACTCCTGATTGGACACCTGTCAGCTCTTCCGATTCACCAGACATTATTAAATTGTAGCTAATGATTGGTAAATTTCAGCCAATCACATGGATTGACAAGAGGACTCCATAAAGAGCCGAATTTGTGTCAGCGCTGCTGTGGAAAAGGCGAAAGCTCAGTAAATTAGTGTCTGTACGGATAATACATTTGATCCTGATTAGCGCATGCAAAATGTCAGCATATTTTGAGAAATGCTGACAACAAGCAGAACATCCTCTAAGAGCAGTCAAAAGTTTTTGTATGTGCAAGTATTTCGTGGGCATATAGGGAAAAAATATTTGTGTATGCGTGTGAGAGAGACAGAGTGCGTGGGTGTGTGTTGTGTACAAGGCCTTTGTGAAAGCATGTTCTGTGAGTGTGCAGATTCATGCGAGTGTGTGTGTGTGTGTGTGTGTGTGTGTGTGTGTGTGTGTGTGTGTGTGAGTGTGTGTTGTGTGTTGTGTGTGTGTTTTCCTACTGTCCCAGAGGGAGGGTGCTGAATAACAGGCCCTTTTTGACAGGCTGGGACGCTGAGAGCTGTCAGCCCCCTCGCCAGGACTGGGATGAGTAGTGAGAGAGAGAGGGAGAGGAAGTGATCGAGAGAGGGAGGAATAGAGCGAGAGAAAGAGGGAGAGAGAGCGAGAAAGAGAGACAGGGGATTGGGGGGCTCCATGTGTTTAGACTAATAGGAGGCCAGCGTTCAGCTTCTCCTCCAGCAAGAACAGACAGTTGAAATCTCTGGGCAGTTAGCACAGCGCTGCCTCTCAAAGATTTCCTGTCAGATCATGTCTATAAGAGGGGAAGAGGTTCTCAATAGCAAAGGGAGGAAAAAAATGGATGGAGGAGGAAAAAAATCAGCACCTGGAAAAATTGTCTGCCTTTATGAGAATTGAGCAGCCTGAATGGAGTTCTAAAGTTTGTCTTGACAAGGCGCACATGTGCTATTTGATAAAAAAAAAAGGGCAGATAGGAAGCAATTAAAAACAACAACATTATTGTATTTACATTAAAGAGATAAGATGCAACTTTTGGTGCTTTTAACCTTCCTAAATTTAATAAAATGTGTCTAAATGGAATCATTTCCACAGCACAAAATCTGCTGGAAATTATAAACTGAATTACTGAGAGAATCTTTTTTATCCAGATTTAAAGTGACACAACAGCATATCTTAAAAGTTAAATATATAATATGCTGTCACTGTCAAATTGTTTTACAAAAGGCAAAGTGATTAACCTCATTTTGTCAAAATATTTCTTACCATTTAGTGCATGCCAGTGTACAAAGTTTGAGTGACAAATGTGCATACACAGGTGGTTTGGGTTGGTTAAAACATTACATTATGATAATGGTAGATTATCAGCTAGAGTGATTTCGTTATTATGTAAACTGACAAACACAGCATGTTTGCAATTTGAAAATGAAAGACGCTGTTAGTCATCTGGAAGATGTGGCAATGCATTCTAAGAGCGATTTTACTGCAGTCTAAAAATATCAACACAATGAGAGGGTGCTTTTAACTGATGCACACACAGTGAGAAGCTATCGCGGCTGCCGGTTTTGTAGGCCAATGAAGTGTCTTTCCCCTGCTCATAACCAAGCTGCACCTCTCCATATACAGCATCTGTTTATTTGCTTGAATTAAAACAAATATTTTCTTTGTTTTTTTTTCCTATTACACTGGTCCCTGCAATGTTTACAAAATGCTCTCATTTAGCAAGAGATGCTGACAACACTGACCTTAAGCCCATTATGATGCGCTTTTCTGATTTCTAAATATTTAATTGCATCCTGTTATGTAAATGATGCAAGACACAAATATCAATTATAGCACACGTTGTGTAGAACAGTGTTGACGTTCGGTGGTGACTCTCAGTTTTTATCTTTGGATAATTGAGGTATTATGTAGACATGGAGCCAAGAAAGTGTTCAGAAAGCTACCATAGCAAAATAACATTACTTAATAGCAAGAGTAAAATGTCAACATTACCATACATTGTTAATTGGATGATTTATCTCCAGTTTTAAAATCTGGGGTTTTCATATAATGAATGGTTTGCTAGGAATTGCCCTCCAGAGGTATGATATTGAATGCAAATATCAACAAAGTGTTGTTTTTCTGTTGTCAGTATTAGAAAAGGAGTGTGGCGGTGACATCAAGCTGAATCCATTTTGAATGGTTGCAGTCGGCTTCATTTGTAGTCAGCTCTCTACCCAGGTTACACGGACAAATGCATTTCACCTAATTAGCAATGCCTGCAACAGAACATGTGTCACAGGGTATGTGAATAGACAGGAAGACAACGTGTACACCGCATCAGACAGCTTAAACATGCTGTTGGCAGGGAGATGTGACTTGCAGATCACATAATACTTCAGATTAATTTGAGCCAGAGTTAATCTGATCTGGCGATTATAGTAAGCCAAAATAATGGCGTCCGCTTCCTGACAGTGTCCTTCACCCCTGACCCATCAGCTTTCTCCATAAAGTATGAGTCATGTAGTCAGACCTCACAGAGCAGCAGCATGCTTAAGATTATGTAGACTTTGATTTAAAAAGTTTCATCTGACAAGCTGGCTTCAAAATACTATTTGGAATAATGAAGGTTAACAGTAGGGACATCATTTTATTGAAATTTTTTAACAGATATTATTATGATAAAAAAAAACAGATGGGTAAAATAAAAATAAAATTTAAGTTAATTCTAACAAATAAGTTGGGTTAGTTTTGTGGAAACTGTGGCTAAATATCTCAAAATTACATCTTAAAAATTATATAATAATCTTTATTCAGCTGGAAACCATAATTCCAGGTTCATCATTATTCCAAGAAGAAGAACTCTTCTATTTGCAAATTGTCCAAATCATGTGCCTTGTAATGACCGGTGGCAGTCATTTGCTTCAATTATTTTCTCTTTACAAAAAATGCAGCATGATGACTGCAGCAGAACAAGCCATAAAAGATAAACGCCCTGAAACAGAAAACAATTAACACACTGACCCATAACATTGACAGCCTTCCCAGCTTGGCACCGGCGTGCTCTGTGGGCTGTCAAATCCTTAGCTCTCCGTTAGGATGTGTAGGAATGCGTCTCTGCTTATTGAATTGTTGAGGGGGGACCCTTGCCTGGGGGTTAATACAACAATTTACTCTGGACTGCCTGTGGATGTGTTGCCATGATTTGTTTGGTGAGCATTGTCAGCCTGCAGGGTTTGGCGCGCTCTTGCCTCCCTGTTAAGTGGGAAGATGTAGTGAGTTCCAGGGGAGCTCCATCATTTGCCTCCCACAGTAACTCTGTTTAATAAGTCAATGGAAATGAAAGATGGCTCAATGCATCATGAATTTGTTTCTACACATCACCCTTACTCAGTTTTAACACAATTCATCATTTTTTCCTCAAGCCTCATGGCCAAATCCCCTTTCTGGAGCTTCCTAAATAGTCAATGTCAAGTGCACTTAGTCCTAAATAATCATAGTAAAGTGCAGCATTTGAGGAGTCATCTTTTTTTCCAAAAACACAATTTTGCTTTGTTAAATATACATATAGATTTTTTATATCTACTGACCATTACAATCCTAACACTGTCTTTAAAAACTCTAATATTGCTGTGTGAAAACAAGACATTTCCGTAAAACAATTTAAAATGTATGTAAATACACTGCATTATGTTCTGCAAGAGGTAAAAATGCTGTCACAGACTGTCATCTTGTGGGAATGCAGCGTATAGTTTGATTTACAGCGTACCGTTGATACCATCACATTCATTCATGACACATTTTTGTTCCGTTGCAACCTCCGTCTCTGCACCTCTGCCATTTCTTTATGCCTCAAGTGTCAGTGAAACTACGATGGCATGGAGTATAATGAGGTTTATATTTAGCTGTTTTCTGTGTACTGCCTTGCCTAAAGTTTGAGTGCGAGCTACAATCTGTCAAAACAAAGAAAGTCCTATTTTTCAAATACACTCGCTCAATACTAATTATTCTCCCCTGAGGATTTTTGGTTTTGGCCGTGTCAGGGAGATTTTTGGTTCGCCTGTCCTTCTTGCAATGGCAATAATGACCGATCACGAGGCCAGGAGACTTCCATTGTGGATTGTGTTTCACTGAAAGAATTCTCAATAGGTTACATTTGAAATTGACCAACTCAATGCCGCTTTCCTTTATTTTGGAATTCAAAACAATGTGCGGATGTCCAACATCTGCTGGAGTTGTATCAAGTGTCCTTATCCTCAGCGATGGCATCAGAAAAAGATCAGGTTGGAGCAACACAATATGCTGCTGATCTTGAGAAGCCATGAAGCAGCTTTTTGCCCAAATAGAGGTGGAATCATCTTCCAGGTGGGTAGCTTCCCCTTCAATTTAAGCTTTCCCTTTCATCAGGATAACCACTGTTTCACCGTTGTCCCCTTGAACAGAAGCTGAAAAAGACCGGGAAAAGGAATGTCTGCTGGCAGGTATGATTGTACGGCAACACAATGTTATCATCCGGACACAGTTTTGTCGAACATTTGGAGAAAATCATTTTGCTCGATCTTTGACTGTCTGCTGGGCTGTGAGGCAGCTGTTGGGAGACTCACCACCTGGTGAGCAGCTTTGAAGTACACTTTGAGGATTAAATTATTCATTCAGGATGGCGACATGTATCCAGCTTGCCTGAGACTGTGGAGAAGATTTTACCTCCTGCAGCTCAGCTTTACCGGACAGTCTTTCAGCACACCCAGCTTCATCCCGCTCCACAAAAAATACAGACTTTTCACAAAAGTCCAAATTCTTTGTAGACAAGGTTTAGTAATAAAATAGAACACAGTCTCTCCCACATTCAAAATTGAGATTATCATTATAAGCATGATTAAATAATATTCTACATTAAATGTTTTATGATCTGTGGCCTTTGCGGCATGTCTGCAGGATGTCCCATGATTTGAAAATGATTGTGTCCACCAGGAGGCTTTGACTTTAAAAAGAAGTCTGCTTCAATGAAAATTAAGCAGGATATCCAGCTTTTAAATATATTAAAACTGTTATTTTGACTTTTAATGCAGCTACAGCACTTTGGAGATAAACCCTTGTGTGTTCACAAAGGTTTGAGGCTACAAATAGAAAAAGCAATTTAGATTTTATTAATAATGTCGGTGATTGACAGGAAATTAAAATGGGCCTGGACTGTGACAAGGAGACAATTATTTCTTTACTGAATATCTTTGCTTATTTGATGGTCTGCCCATTACTGAGTGTTCATTTCTGTGTGTAATATAAATATTGTGTATGCCTGGTTTGCTTATAACTGTAATCAAACATGTTACACATTTCACAGTAGATATTCATGTTCCATTATTACAGAGTATCGAAAGTATAGCCTACTGTTTGTCCAAACAGTGCGTCCCCAGGGACAAATTGCCAACATTTTTGACTGATTGCAATTTCTTGTGATTTTTACTCTGGCTATTTGTTTAGTTGTAGAAGGAAAGTCTGTATTTTAATGTTTTAATCTATTCTGTCAACTGTAGGGATTTTGGAATACATAGCAACAAGTGCATAAAGGCAGACTTTTTAGGCATGATGGATTGTAAATTACACTATTGCAGGTGTCCTGTACATTATATAGGAATAGTATTATATTCAGTGGCTTAAAATATCTTATTTTATTGTATTAAAGTATGTGCAAACTGAAACTTAAATCATTTTTTTTCTAGTAAAATCATGAATAGTACTAAACCCGTATTAACTAATTATGACAGCATGCTGCATGCTCCTTTGATAAAGTAAATCAAGAAAAGATTAACAGAAAGCACAGAATTGAATGTAAATAAGCCCTAATTGTTTCTCAGTGGATCAGCTCTACATCTAACCAAGAAGAAGAGAGAGAGAGAGAGTTGTTTGAGCGAGATATGCATAGTTTTTCAATTCTGTCCTACACGCTATGATGTCTCTGAAAAAGAGCAGCCTTCCCTCATTCTGTCAAGATATACAATGTAACCTGTCAGCAAATTTGCTACGGTTGATGTGCAGTATGATTTACATCATGATTTCTATGAGGAATTCCTGTGTTGCAGTGCCAGTTCTCCACTGTAATGTTAACCGGTAGACACGAGCAGGAAGAATGCAATGAGCACGCAGTGAGATACGGTATGATTTTATCTTTACTGACACAGGGGAGCAAATTATGAAAAGGCCCTCAAGACCTGGTTGCAACAGAAAAGTGTGAACCCTGTGGTTATGTAATAATTGTCTAATCTGACTCAATACACCACTTTTTTTTCTTTTCTATTCTGGGATTAAGCTCTGTTGCAGCACATTTGCCAGTATTACTTGACCAGCAGAACAAAGCATCTCCACCTTCTTAGCCATGGCCGTTTCTGAAACTGGGTTTAGTGCCTGCTGACTGGTTTTTCCTCATGGGATATAGCCTGTATATGGTAATGTCTATTATGTCATTTTCAATTCTCCTGACCAATATCCCCATGCTATCATATTCATAATGACCCAGATCTCTGGTAGATGCTGTACTCTCTCAGGTACATGTAGCTTGAGGGTACTTCCATGTGGCACAGATTTAATTATGAGCCATATTAAGATTTACTTTAAACTGATTTGATGGACAAAAAGAAATGTTGGAGTCCCAATATTCCAAGACGATGCACAGCTGCAGCCAGAAAAGCAGATAATCTTAGCAGAGTTAGCCCACTATCTCTGTGGCGCTTGAGAGCCCGACACAGGTTTCCACTTTTAGTAATTGAATTAGACAGTAGTCATACTGCAGTTTTGATGATCGGAGATGAATAATACCCTTGACTCACAAAATGAGTCAAACAGAACCTCTTGCTGGTATTCCTAAACTCAGAGACCATAGCGAATGTCCGTCTTCCAATAACATAGTCTGATATGGCGGTGTAAGGCACCATATGTTTCAAGATTCCTGTAAAGCCTCCTTGTAAGAGGGGAATAATTCAACTTGTCACATCTGCTCACAGACCAGTCCAGAAGGATTAATCACTAATTCAAGTGGTTTCTAAACTGTTTGAATTACAACCATGAAGGCTGTACTTTCCACCATAATCTTCTTACATGTTGCCATCTGCATCACAGAAGACTTAATGTTGTTCCAAAGAGAAAGGGGCCAGCAGGACCAATGATCATTGTTAATGGGAAATGGGGGCCATTTAAGTAAACTTGGCCAGGGTCAGACAGGATGGCTGAAGGTTATCCTGCAGATTGAGATAATTAATTATTCCATGGAAAGTGGAATCTTTTGGTCTCTTTGATACATCACATAGATACACCAAAACTCCATAAGCATGTGGAAAATGTGACCTTTTTTTCATGAAGCCCATTTTAGAATGTTGTTTTTACTTTTCGTCAGGTAAAATGAAGTGGAAAATTATAACAACTATTAAAATTCAAGAGCAAGAATACATCCAGCAGTACCCCATAACCCTGTGAAAGTGGAATATATTCCAGAAATAAAGTTTCAAAACCTATTAATTTAAATAATAAGTAGCATTAAGCAAACACAGTAAATAATTCAAAGTGTTGGCGTCCAGAGGGGCAGTGCATAGGCACCTAGATAAATACAAACTGGGCATAAGCATCATATAAAACAATATTCGGAATTAATACACAGAACGCCGGAGCGAAACTTCAGAATGAACTATTTCATCCACTCAGTTTACTGACGTGACAGGAAGTTGAAGTGTGGAAACCGCGCGCCAATTGGCCTCATTGAGGCACCCGAGGAGATGACCCGAGATATCAGTTATGGAGAGCTATGGAGTTATGGAGAAACCCGTACTGTGTTGTCTCTGCTGCTCTACAAGGGCCGTTGCGACTCCGGATGACTGTTGGTTTGACAAACTAAACCGAGCTGCACCTGCAGAGTAACCCAGTCGTCGTTCGCCAATGAAACGCGCTCGTTCGTCCGTTCGCGAGTGCACGACGTGAGAACGGACTACTAGATGGAATGACGTCAGTGGACGCCGTCTTAATAGGTTAAGTGATTGGTAAAACTTTAACATTGAACTTTGAGGAGCCCCGTCACATTGAGGGCCCTGCTCGTGCAGCTGGCACTCGGAGACCTCACCTGCGAGTGCGCGGACTGCAACCATAAGTCACTCGACGCCCGCAGCTGTTTTAATGATAAGTAAATCTTTTTTTTTTTTTTTTTTTTTTTTACTTCAATGCTACCCCTGGCAATGTTGTGCTTCTGTTGTGCTCGATATTTATTCCCACATCAAACCCATCTGCATCTGTCTGCTTCCCCACATGTTGTCATGATTGCCGTCGTCAGTGGTGTTGAATATTGGATGTGATAAGACGGCAGTGCGATGGGTATATAGGGGACTTTGCTCTCTCCAATGTGTTGATGCCTGATTTCATTGTGCATTCCATGTTGCTGCTTCTGGTTTGGTCTCCGTGTCCTTTTTCGTGCAGCAGTGTCGTTATTCCTTCCTTTTCAACAGCCTATAAACCTTCCTATAAATTCCTGTGCTTGTGTAGTCATTTAATGTGTGTGCCAGAACGTTTCACTGACATTTTTGTTTTGTATATTTTAAAGTCTGCTGCTAGCAGCTTTGAGTTTAAAGCCAAAAATAGGGGCTAGCAACATGTTTTCAGTGTACTTTTTCCTTTTTGGTTTAATTGACTAAACCGTTGGTGTTTTTAACAATAAACTGTCACCAAACTTTAACAGGAGATTGTATTTGTTGTTGGTAGATTCCTAACTTTTCCTTGAATTATTTTTTTTTTGTACACTGACTGAGTCAATTAATTCTATAAAAGTAGCACAGAGTTTGGTGAGACTTTCATTTCACCAGACACACTGCTGAGTTGAAAATCCTTATTTACTCTATTTTCTGTGCAGTTATCCCTCGGCTGCTCTTATTCTAGTTTGTAAGCTGGCACAGATTAGTTGACTTATTCATTACCGAGGGTGTCTGTTGTCGATTGCAGAGCTTATCCAGTGTGATTAATGTTGGGTTTGTGTTACTACTAAAGCAAACACTGACTGGTCTTTTAAAGGGTCTCTGCCACCAAGGGATGCATTGGAAAGATATACTTACAATATGTCACATGCTGTGTGTTTTCTGTTTTCCTGTTAATGTTTTGTCCATGTAAGCACTGAGGTCCACATTTTTATTACATGCTTGTGTTACTGCAGCTGCACCATCCCAAGAGATACTTAATAATTCAAGTGTCCTTTTTCAGCTATTAGGCATTACAAGAAATGGGCCAACAAGTAGTATTTTTTTAAATATATAACTTTGGTAGTTTTGGGAAACATTAACAGGAATCATCTGCAGTGGCCTGCACAGGAGATGCACGATTAATGCATGAAGGATGAATTTCATATTGCCTGTTTTTCCTATGTATGTATGTATGTATGTATAAACAATGCAAAAGGTTTTACTCCATGGAGATTTTTGCCTCTGGTTGGTTCCTTTCTGCCAGTAGTGGTTTGATTTATTCATTGTTGGTACAAAATATTATGCAGGTGAGGTCTGCTGATTCTCTGGTATGTTTAAATTTGTAGTAAAACAGAGATTTACCACTGTTAAAATTCTCTTTTCTGTGACATGGACATATCACTAATAATTCTCTTCTAGTGTGTGTGTGTGTGCGCGTGCGTGTGTGTGTGTGTGTGCGTGTGTATGTGTGTGTGTGTGTGTGTGTGTGTGCGCACGCTTGCCAACATGTGCGCGCTCACTGGTGTGTGCACATTCATGAATACGCACATATGTATGCACATGAAGCCTCGACACGGTTTCAGCTCAGTTTTAGTATTGGACATGGGCAATTCCCCGAGGCAAGGATCCGCTCTCCACCCAAACAATGAGGTGCAGCTTTTGCTCTCTCGTTGAACGAGGGGAAGCAAGCCCGTTCAGAAGGTCAGCTCCGAGCTGTTGACATTGCTCCCTGGTTGCCTGTAGTTCTGGGCAGAGCCTCATTATCACAGGGTCGGCGTGGAAGAGAGTGGGCTTCGTTAGGAAGCAGCTGTCAGTGCTGAGGGGGCGAAGGCAAAGGGAAAAGAGCAGAGAAAGTAGAGCCTACTCTGTGGCCCACTCGCAGTGGCGCTCAAGGGCCAGTTGGCTGCAGTGTTATAGTCTGTTTTTGTGTGTGTGCGTATGTGTGATTATGGTGTGTGTCTGTGTGTGTGTGTGTGTGTGTGTGTGTGTGTGTGTGTATGTGTTCTTGCATGTGAGTGTCATGGTAATCCTGACATTTTTGCTGCAGTAGTTTAACTTGTTAAAAGTCTTTTTATCAGTAAAGGTGACATGTCACCTTTTGTTTGCTCGTTTTTACAATGCTATATGTAAATGTTTGTAAATTGTGTTTTTTTTTATATATATATATATATATATATATATATATATATATATGCACGCACGCACGCAGCACATGGTATATAAAGGATAAAGATACTCAAACTTATAGTTCCAGTACAGCTTATGTCTTCAGTTACATTTGTGGCAAAATTGCTTGACTTGCAACTTTCTCATCTGTGAAAGATCTCAAAACAACTCTTTCAAAGATAAAAAAAAAAAGTTATTGACAGATGCCAAAGCACGCAAGCAGAAAAGAACAACAATAAAAGACAGGACATATTTGAGGCAAACGTCATGGAAGAAAAACAATTACAAATGCGGAAAGCCATTTTTCAAACATTATGGGAAACCAGATGAAATGTATGGTGGAGGTCTGCAGCATGTGTCAGATTTCATGTCTGTCACACTCGATCAGTGACCGGAGCTAATGAGATGCTACATGCTGCCTGGTACTTGAGCTGGAAAACTGCTTTTCTGGTGCACATTAGAATCTGGGGAATTCCAAAAATCTAGCATCTGGTGAAAAACAGAGCAACCCTCTGTGGCACAGCGGTCATTAACTTCTGGGATTTACTGAGATACAATACCCTGTTGAGAAAAAGTTTCCACACTGATGAGAACAGTTCCTTCCAACTTCACCAATTTTCTGCCCAGCGGAAGCAACGCGAGTCAGGAAAGAAGCTGCCAATGCCTTTCTATTAGGAAATATAATGGATATTAAATGATGACATACAGATGTAGTTGAAGAAGTATGTGCGCCACAGTGGAGCCGATTAAGGCACAGATCAGCAAATTGTAGAAATAGTCGAAGGATTGATATGGTGTTGCTTGAGGAAAGTTTAGGCAAGGCGTCACAAAATTCTGGGTTTTAACTGTTCAAGTGGTTATGTCACATCAAAGATTGATTTAAAAAATAATAGTTTATCAGCGTGTGGAGGGAGAAAATTTGACGTGTTTTGGATTGTATTTAATGCAGTTGTCTGTTTATTCGGTTGTGCATTGTACAAAACTTTCCACAAGTAAAACATTGAGCCTATATTTAATATATTTAGAGGGCATTTTTCCTTAGAGAGCCAAAAGTACCAAGAATAAATGCACTTTTTCTCTTGGCATGAGTGGTCCCACTGGGAATCAGACCCCATCGTCTAGTACTGTTTGCAATATACTCTGCCTACTGATGTATGCAGAACCACACCGACTATTTTATATCCCAACCGTCATGGGACATAGTGCTGAAAGGAAGAATCAGGACATATAATTTTAATCACAGACATGAGTAATGAGTCATTAATAATTTTATTTACAGAAAATAAATCTGTATATTTATGATTGATCAAAAAATTCAGTAATATTTCCAGCGAGAAACGCCGAAAAATTCCCATTCGCTTCCAGCCTCTCAAATATGAGGATCTGACCCTTTTCTTTACCATGTACTGTATGATATTTAACTAAACCATTTGACAATGTCACCTCTGGGAAATACTGATGTCCACTTTTCAATATTCTCTGAGATTTTATACACAAAACATTTATTATTTAGTGTTTGTATATTTATTTTATTCACACTCTTTCCTACCTACCTTGCACTGGAACTGCTGCATCATAATTTCCCTTGGGATAATTAAAGTTCTGTCATGTTTTTAATTTAGTAATCTAAAAGATAGTGAGCAGAATAATCACCCAAATAATTCTTAGTTTGAGCCCCAGTTCAAGCCACATTTCAATTTTTTTGGTGGGGCATTTTCTGCTGTGAAAAGTGAAATAATTCATGTGATCAATTTTTATCACATTTAGACATAAATTATCATTGTTAAATGTAAATATATCCTGCTGTGATGCACAAAAAAAATGAAAGGCAAATGCACAAATACAAACGGAGAGATTTCTTTACTTTGAACAAGGTAAAGGAAGTGCTTTCTTATGTTGTTTTCCTGGACTTAACAATTCAAATTGTTGTGCACACATCATTTTACTTGTGTGGACATGATGACTCAGATGCAGGTAGATTACAGTTTACCCAGGGCCTCACCCACTGACCAAAAACACAGTTCTAGCTTGATAATATTTCAATTCAAGGTAATTCCTCAGAAGATGACTCGCCCAGGAAACATTCCCCACTGTTGTAGGTCTGAAAGACCAGTCGCTCGGTCACTGAACTGCTGCTGCCCAATCGATGGGGATCTTTAATAGCAATTTCCTGGAACCCCGATGCTATTGATTTCAGTCGACAAACATTTCTCTTTGATCATTACGATCCCAGCCTTGCAGCACACTTCCTAGGGCTTCTTCTTATGAGAAACTTACAATTGGTCTTGAAATGACAATATAGTGATGACTGCCACATCCACTGTTTCCATCCACAGCTTAGATATAAATTGAATAGTATTTGAGGAACTGTAATACAAAAACAACTTTAACATTCTAAAAAAAAAAAAGTGTTGAGTGGCTGCTCTTTTTGTTTTCTTTTTAAAGTGTCTCTAGATTTGATCTCCTTTTCCTACTGCGTGTCAAAACGTAAAACCATCTTGAGCCAATTTCCTTTCCCATTCCCTAAAATGGCTCATTAGTTTCCCATGCACCCGTTGGTTAGCCTTATTGTTCAGCAAACCAATATTATATGATGAGAGTAAGAACACAGAAGGAGCTCTGGAGACTAATTAGAAGTCCTCAAACTTAAAAATCTGTTCAAAGTGTTGTTGTTGCCAACACACAGAGGCGGTGACCCAGGGTCTCATTTAATGTTTCTAAGTATCTATTAATGTTCCTTGGGTTATGTTTAGAGCTAAGGGAGGCACAGGAGCAGGAGCTGATGGATGAGAAACATTAGATGCCCGGCAGGCACTGAACTCTAATATAATGCAGTCGTATGTCTATTTTTTCTTTGGCGTACTTCATTACATTTCTCTTTTGTGGAATATGTTTCTGTTTAAATAATGTATTGTTCCCTTTCTTCCAGGCTTCTCTCAAAAATCAATTGGTGGCTGTCTTTTCAGAGATAAGCATACCTTATTAATGTTAGATCTTTATCGTGCCAGGAGGACCACCAGCACTGCTGCTGAGTCTACTGATAATTGACATTTTCTCTAGATGAGGGTATTTATCATTCTGTTATTGTCCATGGGAGGCCCCGCAGCTGACCATACCCATTCAATTTTCTGAAAAAGAAGCTTGGATTTTGTACTCTATATCCAGTATGTCATGCAGTATTCATGTTTCCTCACGAGAGGAAAAAGTTTGTTTCTTAAGGGAGAAAGGAAGGATTTCCATTGCAATGCAAAGCATTGAGCAGAATAACACAGGTTGAATGTGAGCTTTTGAAAAGGTGATATGTGCAAAGTGACCTTTAAATCTCACTCCTTTTTTGAATGACTTGGGAAGTGCCTTTCAGCCACACTTAAGTACACAGATAGCAATGCGACCAATATCCCTCCAGAGGACACTGGATATTAGAAGCATCCACTGCAGCTGACAGTGATAATAGCATAACTCTGACAGAGCAATGTCACTTTAACCATAAGAATTTGCATTTATATTACATAATTGGAAGATTAGGAACTTGAATTGCGTTATTCTGTGCAGATATAATGATCTATATTTGGATGCATCTCAAAACGTATGCACTTGTAATCAAAGGTTTGTTTGTATAGCTCAATACTAGCTATCAGCACTGACTGAAAGCCATAGTTATTTTTCATTTTAAGCATCCATAATAACGTTGATTTGAATATGATGAAAAGGACAACGACCTTCTTAGACAAATTGGCTTAATAATAGATACACCATGGTCAGTATTGTACAGACCGAGCAGGGATGGCCCTTAGACAGGACAAAGTGCAGCATTTGAGAAAAGAAGCACTCTGATGTTGTTGCTAATCAAATTTAAGACAAATGCCAGCCAAATCATTCATTTTGCACTGTTTTGCTGCCATTGTCAATGGCACATGATATTAGATGTAACACAAACAAATGAAAAGTTAAGGAGTAAGATGTGATATATTACTGAAATAAGTCCTATCAGGGAAATGCATTTTGAATGAGATCACTGTAACTGCATTTGGCACACTTCATTTCATCCTCATCTGTCAAGTTTAGCGTCAGATGATGGTAGATGTGCATGGCTTAATGACAAGGACGTGACAATTTATAAAGTTTGAATGCTGTCTGACTGACTCCAGGTTACTTCTGTCTTTTGATGGTGGAACAAAGCAGTTATACAATCACGTTGTGGTCACTTTATCGGTAGAGTTAAACAACTAAAACAATGCAATTAAAACGATTCACTTCAGTCTTACTCTACTATCTGCCGTTGAGATTAGCAGTGGGTTATGTTGACAAAATCCTCTTTCACGTTGTATAATTATGATATAAATATTAGTCTTAAAAATGTATCGGGGAAACTCTAACTCTTTATGGATAGAATAACTTAAAATGCCAAATCCAACATTTTGAATACCTGAAAAATCAAGGTACTTTCTCATATTGGCCTCAAAGTTGGCGACGAGTTCGGTTCAGGCTGACTTAAGGAGGGCTGACCTTGTAACTTCAAGTTTAAGGTTGACCAGCGTTTCTCATTTTAGTGACAAGCCACTCACCAGCATTGACCAGAAACCAGACCTTCAACAACAGGAGGTCTATTTATATTTAAAAAATGTGATTGTTTTTCCTTTAATTGTCTGGAAGAGCCAACAAATTAAAGCCAAGTACAATTCTCTCAAAAAAGTAAGTTGAGTACATGTTTCGGTCTTAATGTATTGCAATGGCCTAATACAGTAGTACTATAGATTGTAAAGATATGGCAAAATCTGTGTATAATGACAAATACATTTTATCTCAGAGTGTATATCGTCGTAGTGTGCAATCACTGAACCCTGCCGACCCTGATCTTAAATTTTTTAGATTTCACACAAAACATTTAGACTTGAAGATTGACAATTGTGAAAATCCCCAAGAGATTGCCTAAAGAATATTTGAATTACAAAGTGAACTCAACAGTTCAGTTTGAATTTTTCCATTAGTGATTTATTCATTGTGGTCTTTAAGAAAACCTGACTTTTAATACTGCTTACCTACACTCTGAGCTTACTGTAAAACAGGCAAAGGTGAAAACAATTTTGGATTTTTCCTCAAGTTGCTGACTGCTCGCTTTTTTATTTGAGAAATGGCTCTTCATGTTGTGGTACATGGAACTACTGCTTCAACACATGGCTATGGAATTTCTGTACATAGTCATTCGCTGTGATTAAAAAAAAAAGTCTCATTAAAGAATCCATATCATGTTACCCGGCAGCCATGAACATCATCATGACACTTGCGTGTGTTGGAGGGTTGAAAAGATATAGTTTTTCACTCTCTCTGACATACAAAATCAGATTATAGATAACTGATATAAGACTTCATTAGCACGGAACTCATTTAACCCTGAATACACAACAATGCAGTGAGTCGACAAAGCGGGTGAACTTGTTTGTGTTTGTCTGCTATATCACTCATAAAGTCTCTTTAATTCAAGCCAGCAGTAAAGCTTTCTTCTATAGTACTAATTGATCATAATGAAAAGCTAGACCCAACTATCTGCCTACACACACCCAACATCAACAACATCTGGCCGTCATTGGCCTAATTATGGCAAGTAATGAGATGCTAATTTCAACACTCATACTGCATGCATGAGCGGCTAGATTTATGTGAAACAGAACTTTATGACAAAACTAATAAATAAAACATCTTACTGGTGGTACACATTAAGCAACTGAGGGAAAAATAAAATGGGAAAGAGCATTGGCCCAATGATGAACAGTGCTTTTACATAATCACGCCTGTGCCTGAAGGATGGTTTCTTTTGCACCACTGTTTACTGGTTTATGAGGAGACTGATGGGCCATTTCATTACCTCAGCAGTGATTAATGCACAAAATTAAGCAGCCTTTGATTGATCAATTGTAGGGACCAATGTTATCAGAGATTTGATTATGTAACTACTAAATCTGCACTGAAGTACTGAAACAGTAATGCTAAAAAGTTAGCATGTCAGCATATTATCATACGGTGCAGTAGAATGAGTACCCATATCAGATTTTGGTTAACATTGCCGTTGTCGGGCTTCCGTGTCACACTAATGGAAAATGTGCAATCGTTGAGTCTGAGATCTGTGTCCTGGGAAATAAACTCGCTCAGTGCGGCAGTCTAAAAATTGGCTATTATATCTCCCCCAGTAAGGCCGGAATATCCCCAGCCTGCATAAAGAATCGATCTCTGGGGACAATTCCTCACAGCAAGATAAATGAGTTAACCAGAAAACTGTTATTCGTCAACAGGCTTTGCTTGGTTCACCTACCTGTTGATAAGGCACTGGTAGCTACCTATTATTTGTAATGGCTGCCATCTGTAATGGCATTTGTATTAGAGATATAAAAGAATGAGTGGTAATAAAGATTAATGTGATCAAGCTCCGAAAGGCAAATACCTCCTTAGACTAATCTCGGGTAGCTTAATGAACAGTCCCGTAAACACCATCCTGTGAGCATCTGTACTTGTCTCTCATAGAGAAAGTACCCTAACTTATTTGTACATGGTATAAAGTACATTTTACATTTGTCTTCTAAAACAAAAAGAGGTGTGCACAACATGACTTTATTTAACCTTCAACTAAAGGATAAATATTGAGCTCTTTGATATGTAGATTATAAAGTATACAGCTCAAACATGGGTTATTTGCACTACGGAGAGGTTATGAAGCAGGGGAAATGTAAATATTACCCAGACAAAAACCTCTTTGTCACAGTTTCACAGCTTTTGAAGTGACTGTGATCACAGCTTTTTGCTGATAGTAAGAGATGCACTTCCTCATGTGCAATGAAAGAAGTTGTAAAAAATTAATTGATTTAGATTTAATTGAACTAAAATGTGTTTGAATGAACTTCTCAAAAGTAACCCGTGAAAGTAAAATTCGTGAGGCGGTGCTTCCAGCTGCAAAAGAGGGGGAAATAAAGGATTGGTACAATACAGACATTTCTTCCTCTGTGGGTTTGACAACAGTTAAAGAATGTAAAACCACAGAATCAAATATCAGCCCTAATGTATATGTTCATCTTTCAAAAGTAAAGGGAATGATATAAAATCTTCGGATATTATTGTAGTGATGATCAGTGAAGCATAAGAGAAAAAGTCTTCTTCTTCTCTTCTTCTGCCTCTACTTCTACATTTCACATTGACTGACCTAAAACCCAAATTATCTGCATGGCCTGATACCACAAGAGGCTTTTGTAATTTCTGATATTCACTTTGTATGAAAACAGGGTTTATGTTTGCAAAAAGTGAAATTATTATTGACAAGGGAATATTTTACACAAGCAGCTGTAAAGCATTTAAAATAAATCAAAGCAGTCTTTGACTCATGAATTATTTCCCTCGGTTACTGAAGTCTTTGGCACTTGATCTCCAACTCTATCGAGAGAAGGGATTTGAATTGATGTGACTAATGTAAAACAAGGCCAACTGTCAGATGTAAGCCAGTCACTGCTAGTGCACTTTTGCACCCTCCATTTCCAAGACATAATGATGCATAGCCATCACACTTAAGCCCAGTCTAGTGCCTACATATGGAAAAGGTGTCAGTTGTAGCGAAGGAAATTATGCAGTCCACTAGTTCTCTGCCTAGCGTGGCATTTCGGCTGCAAGCCGCTTTCCCTGAAGAAGAGATGACATGTTTATGAGTTATTCCCCTGATGGGGCCTACACCTAGGAATACAGACTTGTCCTTTACCCCTGACTGGCCCACTGAGGGAAGTTTATTGTGAATAACTGAATAACATTTTTTATGAAGTATTCTTCTCGCCAAACCGACTATTTAAGCAGCCAAGCTGTCATGCAGAAAGAATCATTTTAAACTGAAGAACCATGATCACCCCACTCATAATTCATATAATGGAATTAACCCTTTGGGTTTGATCATTTGAACTCTTCCTGTTGCATGAGTGTTAAATTAATGGCAGATGAGTGCAATATATTAGTAATGAATCATATCAGTAATTTTGGAAGCAGACATACTGTATGAACAAGTGGTTTGAAAGCTTGCAGACATGGAGTGTGAATGTTGGAGTGTCACTTGAATGAAAAAGAAGAAGTGTGTGTGTGTCTCTCTTGTAACCAACTGTTCCACATTATAAAGCTCCTATGTTGAAGACGATCCAGTAGCCTTCCTAAGTAGCAACCAGTTGAACATGATATTCAGTGTTGTGGAAGCAAAACTCGCCATTAGTTAAGTTACGAGCCATCTTAAGAACTCTGCTTACAAAGTAGATATTAACCGGATGCAGTCGTGTGGAAATACTGAGCAATGAACGGGGGCTAACAATGTGTTATCCATAAACTGACATTAAGCATCTCAGAATGAAAGCCTTTGTATATTCTGCAGTCCCACATGAATAAGCATGGCTTTTGAAAAGAAGAGGAAAATAACCTGTAATAATTTGTCCCTCCAGTCGTGTGGAGATACTGCTGTGGTGTTCCTCTATTTGTCACTGTCAGCCTCCAGACTGAGGATATGAGAAGGCGGCAGAAAGAATGGGAGCGGTGGGGGGGATAGTGGTGGCGAGAGGAAGGGGAGTGTGAAGAAAATGCTGAAGTATGTGATTAAGAATAATGAGTAAAAAATTGCATAAAGCCTTCTCCCAAATCACATATCAACTCCGCGCCTGGCATTATCCCTGAAGCATCTCATCAGTCCTGGACCAAGTCCCCATCGTTCTGCGACGCGCGCGCCCACACACACACACACACACACACACACACACACACACACACACACACACACACTGTAGCAGTCCATTAGCTGCTAACACATGCTGCCAACATCTCCCTCTCTTTCTCTTCCTCCCTCTTTCTCTTCGTAGCTATCTTTCTTTCAGTGGATCTACATTGTCTTGGATAGTAAAAGCAATAGCAGGACAAGACCTGTCAAGTTTCATATCAATACGGTGACCTTCCGTCCCTTGCTGCCGTTCCACTACTCCAGCAAACACAGCCAGGCCTGCCCGTTATCTCCAAACGACTGTTTGGAGAGGCATCTCTATCGGAACAGTGGGAAAACACCTAATGCATATCAATTGGAAGACTTTGATTTTTATTTGTTCTGCATTTGCTCTGTCTTGCTATGGTACACAGAATGACAGCAGGGTCCACTGTATAAACTCTCAAACCACTTGATTCTTGTTGGACTTTGGTGGAGAAATTAAATCTGTAAATGTGAAACATATGAGTCATTTCTCACTTTGCCTCCCTCTGTGACCTTTGTTACGCAAAATATTAGATGTGCCGCTGAGGGTTGAAAAAGCTTCTTTTTTAATTTGTTTAATGCAAAACACCTGATGGACCTGTAACTTGATAGTAAATTGGCTTATTAAGTACTGTCCGCAAACATTAACCTACATATCCATATAGCAGACAAAAAGCAACATGGGCACTCCATTGGTATCTTTCTTTCATTCACTGCTGTTTTCATTCCTGGTTGGATTCCAATTTCTGCAAAAAAAAAATCTCTTACTTGTTATATTTGGCTTGTAAAATGTTGGGCCAGTTACTCATGTAATTTGTCTATCTGCTATTTCATGCATGGAAGGTAGGAGCTGGCTTATGGGCATTTGTGGAGTGACAGCAACTCCTCATGCTTTTCTTTTCTTTTTTTTTATTGCATGTAGAGATGCCATGGTGAGGTAATTTTCCCACTGCTGAATAAACTTGTGACAACACTGGTCTCACTGAATACACTGGACATTTAACAAGAAATGTGCCTATTTGTAGCAAAGCGGAGCCGAAAGCCGCTTTCGGGATGTTTCCGGGGCGCTTCTGAAACGTGTCTGGTAGAATCACAAGCATTGTTTGGAGTGGTCGCAATCACCGTCTCAGGACGGTGTGAGCGATGGGCTTGTAATGTGAACGGTGTATGCCTGAACACGTAATACTGGTAACACCAACATTGCGGCAAGCCTAGGTAAATGTAGTCAATAGAAAATGTTATCTGCACCTGTTTCCACAGTGGACTAAATGTTTTGGTCACATTTCCTGGTTCCATCTTCTCAAACTTAAGGTTTTGCTGCTTTTCTTTGTCATATATGATAGTAAACTGAATGTCTTATGAGGTTTGGACTGTTGCACGGATAAAACACCTTTGGAAATTACAATGGATATTTTTAGGAAAAAGTTATTATCAAGTTAATCAAAAAAGTCATTTTAATTTGCAGCCATAAATTGTAAAACACATCAAATGTATCACATTGTCTTACTTGTGTAATGACACTTAATAATGTCAAAAGAAGAACCACCTCCACGTGATCTTAAGATGGTAATCACCAACAGTGAATCAACAAATCAATCGATGAATACAAAATCAGTATAAACGGTTAATCTTGCTACCAGCAGAGCACCAAAACAAGGTCCTCATATTTTCCAAAGCAATTAAGAATCTAACAGCTCAAATGTAATGTGTGAGCTGGTTTTGGGGAAAATAGACTGAACTAGTGAGATGTACGTTGTAGTGATTGTCCCATTTCCATCTGTGAGATCTCAAAATCCTCCACATCGAGTCGATATGAAATGCAATCATTTGTAGATGAGGAGGCAAACTGCAGTTCCATTTGAATGTGATTGACAGACGAACTGGCCGAATGAAGCCTAAGTGAGTTGTGTGTTAGTGCTTGAGTGCAGATCTTGATCTCTCTGTTTTACAGAGATGGATCTACTGGTCCATTTCATTTTCATGACGATGAGACTGGTGTCATGATATTTTAGCCCTGTTATTTCAATGCATATTATGGGATAATTCATGAGTATGATTTTAGACACCTGCTGCCGTCAGTGAACAATAACACCAGGTGGGGGATGAAAGCCATCTGTTATCGGGTCATATTGACTGCCTCTGGATAAAGGAGCTAACTATCTGCTCCCTACGACACAGATGAATTTGCCGTATGAGGTGCCTCGTGGCACAAAATGCCCTGATATTTTAATTAAACTGCTGTCACTCGGCCTCTCCAAGGCCACTCAACTTCTTGTCACACTGGCATACATACATGTATACATAAGGTTATATAAGTGAGGGAAGGGCTATGAGGAAGTTTTGAAATTATGTGGGGAGTTGGCGGCAGATGAGTGCACTGTGAATTAAAGTCATTACACTTTGACACTTTAGGCAAAGGAAAATAAAAGGTGTGGGTCAGGGGATGCGTGTCTTCATCTCAGTGAAAGAGTGATAAAAGACTGGAATCAAACCAATCACCTGGGGAGGACATCATGTTTTGAGAGTGTGAGACGACGACATATCTGTCAACCTCATCCACTCAACCTCATCCTCTCTCTCCCTTGCTGTCAGTGAACAGCCTTTTTAGATGCCCCTCACCTAAGATTTTCACACCCTAAAACATGACAAAAATGTTCTCATGTTCTTGTTTGTACACTCTGCTGGCCATTGTGGTCTTACAAGAGCTATACAATTTCTGAGTTAGAATCAGTTTGCTAAAATTAGGAGCATGACTTCCCAAAGACACACTTATATTGCGACTTGTTAAAAAAAAGTATTTAGTTAGATCTTACATTGGTAATCAATAGGGCTATAACACAGATTTGGCACTGTGACCTTATATCCGTTCCATTCTTGTAAAAGCAATATCTCCAGAACGCCTTGAGGGAATTTCAATATTATTGATACATTTTTCATGTGTATGTAACATTTTGTACCGTTCATGGCCTGGCCCAAAAATGCCTCAAGAAAATGTTTGCACTAATATTCCTCTATTATGCCGAATATAACGATATTCAAAATTGTATATGAGTAATGTAAACGGCATATTTCGTTTGGATATTCAGAATTAGGCCTTATTCCGAATGTAGCATTTTCCAATTAAGACATGAAAGATATGCTGATAATATTCAGGTTTTTAGGATTTTTCTTTTGACATGTATACAGCGCATTTGGAATACGCACCTCAATGGGAGATTGGGGGTACCGCAGTTCGTGAAACAGTCTCTTGCATATATTAACAGTCAGCTCTGTGAGTTGTACACAAATCAACTCGCCATATGAATAGACTCCCAACACACTTTTTGTGTAATTACTATATTTTGCTTGACATTGTAGTATCCAACGCTTATCAATGTTGGTCAACAGGTGATCATGCCTACCTTTCTTCATCAATAGTTCTCTTAAAGGTATGTAAAAATACTTCTCAGAGAGAAGAAGAAAATGTCTTGACAATGAATGGAAAAAGACTTGCTGGCTTTTGGGGCTTAAGAACTCGTCTACACTGGAGTAGTTTTAGCCGTAAATTTCAGTGGTCTGTCTGACGGAGTACATGCGCTTCTATTTAATCAGTACAGCTGTCTTCAGAGTCCCTGTAACAGCATTTCCACCATTTCACTCGCACAAAAAGTGCAAAACGATGACTTAAATGTTCATGCCTCAAGCCTATTTTCTTCTGTTTTACACTACAGGTACTGTATAGCGATCGTGTATTGGGCTCAGAGCGCTGCCTTCCACGGTTGACCTACACACAACACTGTGTCTGAATGCATCCTGTGTAGACACAGATGTAGGACTGAAGCTGCTGCTGCTCTGCTAATGGGCTGCTTTCGCTATGCAGCCTGTGGAGACATTGTGTACGACATGACTTGGACCGGCCCTCCTGGACCAGTGGCATGACTTGAGACTTTTGCTCAAAATATTCTATGTTGGAGACCTTTTGAAAAGAAAGGCCTTTTCCTCCTGAAGAGAGAAATATGATGCATTCCCAGTAGTTCTGTTTCATGGCGTATTAGTATATAATTATTCACAGAATGTCTATATTAATTCAGAATCTTATCTAATTTTACTCGCTTGTTGCACAGACTACATGTTGAACATTGAGGGCAGGATCTGTGGTGACAGCATAATGGTCTGTTAACAGTGAGCCAATTATATATATTATAAATCTAATCAGATAAATTTGATATTGCAATGCAATGCATGATCCCCGTGGAGAAAAATTGACTTTGTAACAGGAAGCGTAATGAGATATAGAACATGAACAAAACATTGTAGTAATATATGTAACATTTAAACGTGGAGAAAATTGCACAATTTGAGCAGTTGTCCATTTGATGGCCTTAGAAAGAGAGAGGAAAAAATAATACTCTCATACAGCTGTATAAAATCAAGTAAGTTTAAGCTTAACAATATTACCTCCCTGCAATAGAGAGAAAAATATAACTCCTCTCAGCTAACGCAGACCACATACTTTGCATATACACATAGTGAGATATGGATGTTCTTCCATGCAAGGCAGACCCCTGTGCTCAGCTGTATGTCAGGTGCATCACTTGCTAGACTGCTTTCAATACTAGACCAACTACAGTACAGCTTTTTTTTTTTTTTTTTTATAAAACTATTGCCTATTTTAGTGTTTGCCCCCCTTTGATATTGAACGATAAAATTTGATGTGAAGACTCTACATCATGCAAAATGTCGTAGAAAAGAACAAGCTCATGTGAGAAGTTTCAAGTCTCACCTTTCCAGGTGACAAGAAGACATAGGCTGCAGTTTGATTTAATTGAATCTCTTAAATAATTAGAAGAAATAAAAGAAATATTGTTGTTAAAATTGTTGTTATGTATTTTCAAATTTTGCAATGCCCCCAAATGTGAGTTAATACTTTCCTGGGAATAGATCCTCTGAAACCGGTATCAAAAGTAAATAATTTTCGGCACCTTCAGGTCAACTTTAAGATTTGTGTTGGATTGAGGTTTTCTCAAATAGAGAATTTGCTATATTTTTCTTCTTTGTTGACTAATTTAAGTTAGTTGTTCCAAATGTTTTTAAGGTTGTTCCTACAGCTTATTTTGGACTTGGAGTTGGGACAAATTTTGAGACCTTACACAGACGACCAATCAATTGGTGCATCTCTATAAATAAAGGTTTAAAAAATAAAAAATAAAATACATATATAGTATAAAGTATACAAGAATTCTTGCAGAGGTGAAGTGGACAGTGAAAGTGTAGCAAGTTAATGTCAATATTGACCCTTGTTAATACTAAAAGTAATAATAACAATACTACTACTACTACTACTACAAATAATAATAATAATAATAATAATAATAATAATAATAATAACAATTAATTATAAAAGTATAACCGTGTTATTATTGGCATATGCAGCTTAATGTTTATTTCACCAAATGTTGTGGTTGAGATATTTTTGCATTCTTGACAAACTTGTCCTGCCACAAATATGTTGGAAAACTAATTTTCTCTACAAAGACACTGTTTTATATTCATGGCATCCGTTTTCATAAATTGGTTGATAATAATTGATAATAAAATATTTTTTTCTTTACACCTTGAAACTTTTATAAATGTTTGATTGGCATCATTGTTTTTTTGTATTTGTAATGTTCATTAGCACTGTGGATTAAAAATGGAATCTAATTGTGTGTATATATATAATCAGTTTCATAGAGTCTACGCTAGAACAGCAACAATATGATAACCTTTTTATATGAGAATATACTGGCTTTAAAAAGTTCAGGAATTTGTCCTGTTGCTCATCTCACCTTTTCCTTTCACCTAGACAGGGATTCCAGTACATCTATTGACTTGTATAACAGTTTGACAGCTCTAGCTGGTAACAGACATTTTCTTAGACTTATAGGCTGAATACGTTTGCAGTCAGCTCATAAAACTGTTTTCAAGTCAAGTTAATCCACCAAAAGCTGTCAAAACGAAAAGTAATATATTCTTGCTCATCGTTTTCAAGCAGTTTATTCTCCGGTTCCTTCTTATTCCCAGAGATGAACTTTTCAACAGTTGCGTCTCCACTCAAAGCGGAGCAATATTTACCCTTAGGAATTCAGATCAAAATTAACAAGACGGAATGCATAGAATGCTGTGAAATAAGATTAACAGAATCTTTGAAAGTAAAACCTGGAGTCAAAGAGAATATATTGCAATAGACAGACAGCAGAAGAGTCATGTTTTATATTGTACTGGAGGATGCAAATATAGACGCATGTTCAAAAACCTCCAAGCGCCTATCGAGCATTAAAGAATATTCTGCAGAGTTGTAACCGTTTTCATCAATGGGGAGTAGAAAGCAACAGCACTGACTCATTAGCACCATACAAACGTGACATAATTCTGGGGCCTGTGTGGTTTCTGCATACGATACTGCTTCAACCAATGTGCCCGAGTTGCACATTTCATGGTTTTTACGGGCACACCCAAAGAGCAGTATATGTGTTCAGATATGTGTGTGTATGAGGAAGCAAGGAATACATGTCAGCATCTGAGACGCTGTGGGTCCCTCGAAGTGTCAAGGCGCTCACTGCTGCCGGCATAATTGAGTGGAAAGATTTCATTTTCACTGAAACATGGAGCAAGACAAGCTACTCAAACACCTTGTGGAGTCAAATGTCGCATGGACAAGTTTAGTTGACATTTTATCATGGGCCCCCAATGAAACGCATTACACACACACACACACGCGCACACGCACATGCACACACACACACGCACACGCACACACGCACATGCACACACGGACGGACTCCTTTCTGGTGCTTGGCGCCAATTGATTTCTACGTCTGTGGGGAAATCGCCGGGGTTAATGTCCACTATCTCCACTTCCTCAAAATGCTTTTAAATTTAATTTAGAGCCATAACATTTTGTACAAGATATATGTACTCAAACCATGAGGTAAGAAAGTGTTGGCCCATGGGAAGTCACATATATGAAGGTATGATAGTGGCATCGTGACCCAACATGTCGGAGCAAGGAACAAATATAAATTTGGCAGTGGGTATTATCGACCCCCCGTGGGGAGACACCATTGTAAAGGTGTCCTTACAGGCACCATCAGATGCTGCTGCTGGTGAGAGAGATGGACTGTAAGGGCACATGACAAATCTAACAACTTGCAGGTGAAGACTTTTTCTGACACACCATGTCCTTTTCTGCTTTGAACTTTATTTTAGTCTTTTGTAACAAGAAATTCTGAACGGGGCAAATGCAGTCTTATAAATAATTCTTGGCTTTTTTGAAAACTTTAAATGGTTTTACATTATTTGCGAGATAGCCACTAACCTATTATTTGTACTCTGTTATATTTTAGCAGCATTCATATTGTAGTGTGTGTGTGTGTGTGTGTGTGTGTGTGTGTGTGTGTGTGTGTGTGTGTGTGTGTGTGTGTGTGTGTGTGTGTGTGTGTGTGTGTGTGTACACATAGAGGCGTGTGTTGTAAAACACAAACAGTTTAATCATGCCTGCAAACCCTAATGCAGCGTTTCAGAGCAGCAGCCCAGCACACTAAGGCCTGTCTGGGGAGCCCGGACTCCCAACTGCGTCTCACATGAGCAGTCCAGTAAAATTAGTTGATGATTGATCCCACTCTAGTGGGAGTGGAATGTTTTTCTTTTTCCTACTCCTAAATAGATATTGTATTCAAATAGAAGAACAGCCATTGACTTTGTAATCCCTGTGCAACAGTAGCTGACGAGCAGGAAAAGTCAAGTGTTGTATTTGTCTGTGTGCCACGCTTATCTCCTCTGGTCCCCACAGGCCTGGCTTGTCAATGTCAGTAGCTTCAAGCTACGCTTAGCTGTCTCTGATATTAAAGAGCACTATCTCTGAGGTGGCCATTTGGGGAGACAGGTTTCTTTTCTTTCCAACAAAGACACTCTTTCCCATAATATTGTGAACATTTTTACCGTGTCAAGCTGAATGCACTTTCACCAGAATATAACATTTTGTAGTCTTTATCTCTCTGGATATGGATTTCACTCAATCTGCCCTTTATGTATCTTTATAAAACTATCCTTACAATGGCAGTATTGGATTTTTTCTTTTTCATTTGCAATATTTTATTTCACTCTTGATATTTCAACAATTAAAACGCATACATTAGTGCAAGTAAAATCTTTGAAAAATGAATAAATACATTCGTAAAATAATCAACCTGCATATATCTAGTGCTAGGCAGAAAAATATTTTAATGAAGGATTTAAATAATTTTGATGAAATGCAAAGATTGTTTCAGTCTTTTAGAATCCTGCATTAAAATCAGCTGCCCTGCATGCACCAATTTAGCAGTAATTACAAAAGCATCCAGTTTTATCTCTACTTGCGTGAGTCCGGTGGTCTGTTATGTACTTATTAAAGTGAATTATCTCTGATAATCATTCTAATCGGGGTTCGGCTCATGTTAGCAGGCTTCCTGCTGAGTGCTAATGTCTAATTACAGCGGAGCACGTCTTGATGGGAAGGGTGCCCCGCAGCCCTCCAGCTCCATATTCTGCTATGCCTCTCTATCCTTGTCTAATCACACACTGGACTGTCAAGTACACATCATGGACAATCACTAATGATAAGCAGTTGATCAAAGAAACCAGAAAGAACCTGATCAAAAAGACTGAGAAATGTGGGGAGGGAGTACATTCATCATGAGATCATATTTTTCCCCTCAAGATGACCTTGATACCCTGAAGATGACTCATGCATACACTTTGCTTCTTTGTGTGTGTGTGCGTGTGTGTGTGTGTGTGTGTGTGTGTTAGAGAGTGTACATTCTCCACATGCAATCAATAAGCTATGCAGCTATTAAGATGCATGCAGAACAATTGTTAAATATTCTCATGTAGTTGAACAGCTGACTGAAGTAAAATGCAACTCCAGAAAAAAAAACTTTATATACACGTTACCTAAGTAATGAGCACTGTAAAAGATGTATTTACTTTTTATATTCTAGGCAATCCATCATTACCAAGACAGGCAGTGTACATATAGTGTAGTCTGCATATTAAAGAATATGAATCTTCATACAAAAACTTTGTCCAGGACAGTGATTTGTGTATTTCCCCTTCTGTTGTCTTTCATGAAAATAAATTGAGTGGAAATCCACTTCCAAGGTTGGTCATTACCAGTGGTAGGTAGAGTGATTTCATGGCAGCAGATTGGAAAATGGCCCTTTGTAGCAACTCCATTTACATAGAAAAATGCTGATGGTTCACAATAACAAATGTGCCATAGTCGACAGAGAGCCGCTCTGCCCGTTGTCTTTCACTGACACTTGATAGTAGTGCGTGTACAATTATGCATAAAGCACTAATGGCGGTTTCTCATAACTGTCAGAGAAGCTGTGGGTAAAGTGTTTCCTTTGCAGACAACTTGATGCAAGGTCTACCACCGGCACGTTTTGATTCTGCTGACACAAGTACCCTTGACAACAAAATAGCATTGTATCAGCTGAACGTCTGCCTCGGCCAGCCTTGCAAAGTTATTGAAAAAAAGAGTTTTGAAATTGCTTATTGAGAACAGAGTGTCACAACTTTTCTGTGTCTTATTTGAACGAGAATAATATCTCAATAGTGAGAAAGTGAACACAGTGCAATGTCTGGATGTTACTGTTTGCAATTATTAAACATTATTTTTATTTAGTGGAGGTTAAAAATCCTTGTTTGACTAATTTAAAGGGTGATGTTTCTAGAACTGTGGGGAGCGAAGCAGACGTCAACACAACATTAAAGTATTTATGGCGATATATATTTCATGCTGACTGGTCCATAAGGATTAGAGCGGGACACATTAATGGGGAGAAGCAACCATTACAACAACAAGCTGATGAAAAATTGATTATGTTTTCTTGCTTAACTCTGTTAACTATGTCAGAAGGTAATTAGCGACAACATCAGTTACAGTTTAAATTATACTGAATTGTTCAAAAATCCCGTCAGCAATAGAAACATGAGCTCCCCTGTAGGCATTACTTTTAGGAATTTTCGCTGCAATACAATTAAAACTTTTTAAGTTCTGTAACTCATAATGTTGATTACTTATAACTGTTTTAAGAGATGCTTTCTTGAAACATCAATTGTACATTTAAAATGTATCAGTAAATATTTCTAGGATTCTGATTGACCACAACTTAAAACCAAGTGGGAATGAAGGTATTTCAAACTTTTAATTTGTTCAGTGAATCCTCTACTTCAGGGCAAAAATAACAAAAGCAGATTACAAAAATCCTTACAATTTTGGTTGCAATAACAGAATTTCTAAGAACATTTTATATACTCACTCATATTATCTGGGCCTCATGTGTATATCATTTTTCATTCTCAATGGGTAAAGCAGCAATTTAGATATCCGCTTTAGAATAAGATTTGTATTTCTTTGTTGTTGGTTTTTTTGGTGTCATTCTTACAAACTTAACTTCACTACTGTATTCTATGTATCAATATACTATATCTGCCTTGTGTCGGTCACATTGAAACTCTGAATCTGAATCTGAAAGTTTGGAGGGGACATTGATCTAATATAAGAGTAAAGTGGCATGTCTCCTGAAACAAAGTCAAAGGTTTGAATTCCCCTAATTCAGAGTGTAAGTCCAGCTCTGGTTTACATTTTGCCAATATTTGTTTTACCTAATAAAAGGGAAAAAAATAAAACACAAAGTAAGAAAAAAAAGGTTTTGTGTGAGGGAATTTGTGTTGCAGTCCAAGTTTTTTAATCATTGTCACAGGAATTTACTTTTGTCTCATGAAGTCCGCTGTCACCCAAAGAGCACTCTGTGTGGCACTGCCACAAAATCACTGAATTAGAAAGAGTAGTCCCACACATTGTGGTCCTTAGAAGAAAATGTTATTTATTTATTCTGGGCCGCCCCTCGAGTCCATCTCCAAAATCACGCAGCAAATCCCTGGGAGTGTGATGTTTCTCAATAGTTTCCACTCCACTGTTCACAGTTCAAATGAATTTCTGTGAAGATTTATTTTCCACAGCTAATCACTTGTTACTTGGATCGAATGAGTACAGTAAGTCACACTTGCTTGCACTTTACAGAAAAAGAAAATAACCACGACTAAATCATTGCCTGGCGTGAGGTGATTCACTCAGAGTGATTGGATTTCAAAGGACTCTCCCAACCCCCAACCCCCAAATGTACAAGCACCTCATTGCTTTTTAATTTAAGATTAACTTAACTTTTTCTGTCTCTGACAAAGACGAGGCTGGGGTATGCTTTTGTCTGCTGGCTGTCTCTTTCCCTCGCTCGCTCCCTAATATGTTTTGCTGGTTCAGTGTCATCAGTTACATGTCTGCCAAGCATCACACGTCGTCAAGTTGCTCCCAATGACATCCCACTGTTCTGACCATTGATTGGCAGGTCAAGCAGCGAGCGCAAGCAGGAAATCAATAGCAGAGGACCTCTAGACAGTACAGGGGGAGTCTTCAAGGAACTGGCCCGCTGGACACTGCCAATCACCAAACACAAAATGAAAGGCCAGCCAGCCATGAACAAAAGCTATCTACAGGCAGAAAGACCAACTTGGAGCGTAGATGGATATATGTTGAGGTAGAAGTTTCTCCGATAGTCTGAGAGAAGGAAAGAAGGACAGGGAAAGTTTTTTTGAAATATATTTGCATTACTTATGCTCATTCATATGCTAAAACTCAAGGGAGATCTAGGACCTTTTGGGATTTGGCATTACCAAACGTAGGCTCTTTATCTTAACATGCAGTTGCACCAGGTCTGACAGTCTAAGCATGACAGAGCAAGCTTATTAGCATCTAGTCAGTCATTTCCAACCAGTGGAAGACATAGGAGATACAAGCGGAGTATACACAGGACTATATTCCCCCTCTAGCCTCCTTAAAATATGGCCTGAGGGACCCTTGAGGCTTAGTGGAGTTGTGCTTTGTCCTCCTTGGTGATGCTTTTCCCATTTTTCTCAGACACAGTTTGGATGCTGTTGGCGCATCACCAAAACAAACACTCAACTGACACGGTGTGACAATAATTCTGGAGCAGATTCGAAAATACAACCTGAAAAGGAAATGGGAAAACTGTAAATTTTGCAGTGAGACTTAGGTCTGCCTCCTCGTCAGAAACAGGGTTGTAGCTTAGGCTCTTGGAGGACCCAAAGGAATGTTTTCTCCTCTTCTCAGACACATGCACTTCTCTTGGAGACATGTCTTTATAACCGTGCACTGTTAAAGCCAAGATCGCAGCAACTGAAGGACAAGATGAAGAAGCAGAGGGTTAGTTATGTTCCTCTACCCTTGCAGTTTTATCCTCACACTCCCTGCCTCACAATCAATGACCTTTGAACCTGGTCATTTATCTCACTGCTCAAAACATATTGAGATGATTCATTGTGCACAGTGCTCAAGGGTGTGAACTTGACAAATCAATGGAACAAAGAACAGCAATTATACACTTTCTACAAAAGTTAGGGCCCATGTGATGCAAATGTTCACAACAATTCTCAGTTCGTCGGTTTTTGTAGATCCATGCAATTTTGAAAGTCAAGCTTTTCTTTTACATTTCTGTAGTTGCCAAGCTGATATAGTATATCAGTAGGCGCTGCATTACTGACCAAAAATAATGTGCTTTGCACTGATTAATTTCCAGTAAAGTGCCAGATAATGATATGTAATTTCACTGTAGAAAGGAAATCATTTTATGTTTGTGTATAATTTTGCAATTGGCAGGTCTAAGATGTTTGTTTGTTTGTTGTAATCGAGGTTCACTACTACAGAATACGAATGGCAATGCTATGACCTTCCTTCTGGCCCCTGGCAGTTGGTGAGACATTTGAACGTGTTTCAACTTCTGTCACTTTGGGTCCACGCCATGCACCTGTCTTTCACAGTGCAGCGTATATACAACCCCCACCCTTTCCCCCCTGCATTTCCATGGTAACCACTGGAATTAAAAATGCATCAAAACTTCCCAGTGCACAAGGAGAATGGCAGCAGAAAGAGGCAATGACGGCAGGCGATGGCGTGTTCTCCAGATGCCTGACAGAAATGTACCACATTACGCAAATGTACAAAAACACCTCTCCCTCGCATACATGCTCCAATGTACTAACAATCACATCCACATAATGTCACCCTCACCTCACCTCTTGTTTTCACAGAACAATGGAACTGCTTTCAGTATAAATTCTACTGTTGCTGACAATGGTTTCTCCCCAGCCTCTGCCCATCTTTTTATGATCTCTTGTATCTACAGTGCATTCCTAATGCTCTGTGGATGGATGTTGTACTCTGAACTCCTGCCTTCACCCTACATTTCAAATGTGGATGTTTGTGAAATGGACTGGAATGAAATGGAAAAAAGAGAGTGTCTTATTTCCACCTCTCACTCTCTCCCTGGAGATTAATGATAAAATGTCCAGCATTTGAAATGGGGCCTTCCCTTTTGCCTTCAACGACTTTTCAAGACAGGGCGATAATAATCTCAGTCCTTGGTATAATTTACCCATTTTAGTGCAACCACTGAAATGAGACAAAGTGGTATGACTTAGCCGTGACAGCAGTTGCGCAGGCCAGTTAATAGGCTATAAGTAGAGAAGCTCTACCTATCCTGAGTGTCGGTCAAACTTGATTTTGGCTGTGGCTTCCTTATGCAGTATAACAATCTGGAGGAATTCTGTAGTACTTTGGCTACCTCTCAGGGGCAACACACCCGGGCAGTGTATGACAAGTGTCAAAACACCTGTGCCGTCTGATTTCTTGTGGCGTCATGACGTGTGTCATTGCAGGTTGATGCATGTCACCGCATCAAGATACGCCACCCTGCTATTTCCCAGCTTCACCATGCATCAACGCCCCAAAATAATAGTCATTTTTATCACATTTGCTCCCTAGATGCACACATCCTGGTTATTATGCAGCGATTATTATTCTGTCTGCATGCTGTGTCGAGTGTGTGCTACTGGTGTCTAATGACACAACGGTACGTGTCGCAGCCAGCGTGTATTGCCCCTATGTATTGTCATACTGTGACATCACTAGTATCTGCACACGACTCCTGCCTGTGACAGTTACAAGCACGGCAGGTACTGTGGTGATTTGCCCCATAAGATTTCTATATTCCTAAAAAGATTTCTGCCATAAATTATAATTTTTGTGTGGGATGATTTTTTGTGACCTGTAGTTTTTGATTACAACAACTTGTGTGCAGCCACGGTAAAATACAAAACCAAACAAAAAAAAAACCAAATCACTTGATCTGGCCATGATCTGTAATGTATAGGACTTTCTTCTTGACTTCTTCTACTACATCTCTGGACACTGCCATGTGAAACAAGTCAGGCATTTGTCATGAATTCCTGTGGCGTCATTTGTTTGTCGTGCAAAGGAGTATTTGTGACACAGCTTGCAATAATATAAAACCCAAAACCAGAAAACCATATAATCAAGCTCAATGATTACAAATGCCTTTTCCGTCCACATGTTTTTTGTATGGAATATAATTGAATTGCTTCCACCATTCAAAATACATCAAATAAAGGAAATTATTAAAAGTAAGACATATTGTAGCGATTATCCTCTGAGAATGAATCATAACAATCTTTGTTGCTGTACCATCTCTGTTGGTAACAGATTTCACACATTGGAAAAACATTACACAGCACTGATTTGCCTCATTTACCTTTAATTGGGGTTTTTAATCCTGACTGAAAATGACAGCTGTGTAATCAAAATCATCTCATGCAAAGAAATGCTATGTTGTAAATTTAACACAATGCTTATAAACGCAGCTCCTTTTTAAAGCTGCTTTTTATATTACAGAGGCACATGGCTGAGTGTGAATGGAACTGGAAGAAAAAGGACTGTATACCATACATCCTCCATTGAGTTGTAAGGCATCCTTTAAAACAAACAATGGCTTTGATTTTCGTTCTTTTATAAGGCAAAGTTCATGCATAGGAGAAGACTATCTTTAATGGTTCTGCAGTGACAGCTGATTATGAATACAAAGCAGAATCACAATATAATGTTCATTTACTGTTACCCAGTGTGCATTTTGGAAATCAGTGAGCACATCTTAAATTCTACGGCTCGGGGTTAAAAGATCACCTGACAAAAAACAGTCATCCTTCATCTCCCTTAAAGTAGTGGCAACATCATCAGCTCCCTAACTTCATGCTGACAAGCCAGGGACTTCTCAGACAACCGTTGTGCTGACAGAACAATGTTTTGGTCTGGCCTTGAGATCTCCCTCTTCTTTGCCTTCATTTCAGCCTGGGAGCCCGATGTCATGGGTCAAGCAGAAGAAAATACTTAAGTGCTTGTTATTCCTCTCTGCTGGCACTCGAATAGGATCTGGTGAGAGACAGATGAGCCTGTCTCCCTGAATAGAAAGGCAGACAGCTTATAAAGCGCTGCTGCCTTTGCCAGTACCTGTGTGTTTATTACCGCTCTTCGCCTTGGGGACACTTCTTTGAAATATTAAGTGACAGAGTTTAAAGTTACAGCTTGGGGACAAACATTCCCAAGAGTCAGACAAAATAGTGAAAAACTAAACATTTTCTCGTTTTCCCCGCTACCCTGAAGTTATTTGATCACTTAATCAACAAAAGTAACAAAGTGACAGTGAAACAGGGATTTTTCACAATATCCAAATCATAAATAAATAAAAATGATACCCCCCAATCTTAGACAAACAAACAGCATGGCGCTAAAAACTCTTAAGGAATGAGTGTTAACTTTATAAATAACATTGTCATTGTTATCATAAAACTGATTAAATATCGATTTAGATATTGTGTAAAGATATCATATGATTATTATTGTGATAAAATGTGTTGCAAAAATTGCAATGTTAGTGAACTGTTTAAGAGAAACTTGTTACAAAGTGTTGGCAAATAGTTTCTGCATCTTAATTGGCCATGTTTATTAATAAGTAAGTCAAAAAGCATTGATTTTGACAGTGGAGGGTGAGCTCCTTGCTGTGCGATAGCTAGACCCCATGCTGTTTCCTGCGAGCAGGACTCTTGCTGTGTAGCAGTGATTGCAACATATCCTTCTGATTACTGTCAGTGAATGTTATTAGGTGTTTTCTGATTGGGCTTGCGTCGGCTGCAGGGTTCACTCTACAGGCTTCATGGGAATATGCAAAGTGCTTTGGCAAGTAAACCTCCATCTTAAATACAATGCCTCCGCCGCTACTGCTCTGCTTTTGTGGGCATAATTTGACACAGATGCTGGGTCTGTCACAAAGGCAGTGGAAAACACATTAGCGATGGAAAAGCCAGCATGTCCCTTCACCCAAAGACAAAGCTGTTTGAGAATTGTGGTGTAACCACCAAAGGATGCCTCTTGATTATTCTCAATACCTTTGCTTGTACGAGTATGGAATCACGAGACTGAAAACATATGTTGCTGGACACACTCTAATAATAATGTGACTTTTGGAGAATCGTATTCATTATTTGTTTTGGAAGACGGCGCCTTGGTGTTGATCCCCTTGTCAAGCTCCGGGAGGTTCACCTACCACAAAAAGTCACGTCTAAGAAAACAAAATCTATCCTCCCCTTTCTCTTCTCCACATCTCTGAGCAATCAGATACCACCAAACACTCCTAACATTTGCAGCTCTCATCTTACTAGGCTATATCTTAGGCAATAAGGCAAGTCAAGAAGTGAGGATATACAGTATCATCCCAGTGTGCCTCCGATGTTGTTCCACCTCCACAGGCAATTCTCAGAGGATTACACAAACACACTGAAGTATACATGAAGCCCTCAGCAGATATTTTCATTCCTTAGTAGTGTGTGTGTGTGTGTGTGTGTGTGTGTGTGTGTGTGTGTGTGTGTGTGTGTGTGTGTGTGTGTGTGTGTGTGTGTGTGTGTGTGTTTCCTATTACTTAAGAACTTGGACAGTATTCCCTCTTGTTGAGCCTAGAACCAATATTCACACATTAAAGAGTGATTCTATGCTGCATGTTGGCATTTTCTGTTCGCAGTAAACTTTATCTATATAATAGTATTATTACATACTGTAATAGTAGCTCCAACAAATTTGAATACACTTCTCCCCCATCATCTCATCTATCCAGTTTATTTTCTCTTCCTCGATGTAATGCTGGTCATTCAATCTGAAAGCAATTTAGCCCATTAGCTTGATGTTTAGGAGGCCAACTAAACCATATGCATCTACTCTCCTGCCTTCATACGGAACTTAGGGGCAATTTGTTTGTTAATAATGCGGGCAGTTTTTCTCTGTGTTGGAAACGGAACATTTCTGACAATAATGCAAACAACAACAGGATGTATGGAGGGATTTTGCAAATGCTCATTGAGCAGGAGGAAACATTTACGGAGAGGTTAATTGGCCGGGTTATATTCAACACTGTAAGCTCTGTAATTAGTGAGGCACTTATTCTGTTGAACTATTGTTTTAAGTTACCATTAACTACAGCCGGAGTGTATACAGTTACTCAAACACAGAAATTCTTTGAAGGATCCGATCTTTGAGTTTAAAGCTTTAAAACTTGGCACAGAGACGTTTGTAGAGCAGCAATCTGTTATGGCATAGTTTTTGTTACACATGGACTAGTAGTGGTTTCCAGCCTTTTTGGCTTTTGAGTAGGACCTGTGAGTGGTGATGTACCGATACTCTACCGAGTACTGTTGTGAGTGCTTAATAATGCCATTACAGTTCTAACAATCATGTTTTATTTTTATCAGACGTTCCTCACTTTCTGACTAACAATTAAACAAATAAACTTTTGGGCTAAAGTCATAACATACTAACTTATGTCAATTTAAACATATTTTTCTCTCTGAAGTAATCATCATATACTATTTAAATTAAAAGAATAACAACACTCAAAGAGCCTGAAAACTCTTTTGGGTGATTTGAAGTAAGAAAAGGATGAAATTATTCGGCAACTCTGTTAAATAAGCATCCAGTCCCTGGCATGGCCTCAGTGATTGCCGTTTGTCTTGAGCACTATCTATCCTCTTTCAGTTTTTCCAAGGACACCCTTTTTTAATTGTATTTAATCTGTGAAAATCATCAAAATATATTTTGCCAACCACTGCCTAGACCACAGTCATTTAATGTTTTAATGACTTCAAGCAAGCTTAAAGAAAAATGATCCCAATTATTGCACTTTTGAATTGAGATCTCCCTTACTCAGGGGTTATTAAACTGAAGTGTTTTCTGCCATTTTATCCACTTAACAGAGGCAGTGAACTATGGATTTGATGATCATCTCTATTAAATGTGGGGTTCTGATAAACTAGAAATAAAGACATTTTCAACGTGTCTTAAGTGACCATAAGATGTTGTTATTGTGGAGTAATAATGGATTTGCATTTGTGGATGAAGAGCCTGTGCATTCTCGTTTGAGCTGCCTCTGCCTCGATTTACCCGCAGAATCCAACATCAAACATGCAAACCATTTAGCCTCAATATCCGATTATCATCAGTGTGCTCTGTTCTCCATGTGAAGAATGTTTCTGTGCTATAGACACTCGAAGCTTTCAGGTAAGGAGTCATCAATCACTGGCCCTCTTCTGACATTAACTTTTTTGTCAATGCCACTGTCTCCAGTTTGTCTGCAGACTGAAAGATTTGAGAGGCACTTTTTATTTGCACGCTTTTAACTCCGCCCAGCTAGGGTAATGGAGCTGGTTGTGTGCAAGCAATTAATGCAACCACAATGCCAAAAGTGGTGATTTGTCATACACCAGTGATACATAATCATTATATGGAATGTAGCGCTCCTAAACAGCCCAGCCTCGGTTGATGTTGTGATTCTGTCTGTCCTTGGGTTTCTTATGGCCTTGCCCGGTACTCCCATTTCCACATTCCAAGTCAAACACACAGACACAGGCACAAGATAGTAGCACTGTTTCCTGTAATACGTGTTGCTTTTTTCTTGCTTACTGTTATCAGTGTCTTCATCTGCGGTTGCTTTTATGTGAAGCAATATGGAGCTGAAATGACCCTCAACAAAACATACGTAATCTTTTTTTCTCTTTGTCAAACACTAGTTTTTCCCTGGAACGGCATGGTACATATAATTATAATGCAGCTATTAGCTGTTGTTTAGCTCCCAACTGTCATTTGTTTTGACTTTATAAGTAACTGTGCTGCAAATTTATCGGACCTTTCATTTTAATTCCCAGGACTCTCTACCTCCTGTCTACTCTTGCCCTAATATGAAGGCATTTCAATTGCAATGAAGCCCCTAGGCTGACAGCCATGAGATTAGTATGAATGTATTACCCCCTTGGGTGCCATAGGCTGTAATAAGTTCCCCATTAATCGTATCCGTTGGGGAAAATTTGTTTAGGCCTTAATTACATATCATTAAAATTGGTCTTGATTCTCTGAGATTTAAGCTCAGAATAAGACTGCACATTTTCTCCTTTCTTTGCCTTTGGCCATACTGCAAATTTATGTTACTTTGCTTCCTGCACCAATATGATTTCTCATGGCCTCAATGATTGCGCTAATGTTTTCATGTTCCTTAAAACACACTTGTTTTCACTGGCATTTTAACTTATAATTTCCTATTTATTGCTTTGTTTGTGCCTGTGTTTTACACAAAGTCTGAATTATTTTGTATCTTTCTTTTGTCTCACTTTACAAAGCTCTTTGAAATGTGCATTAAAAAAAACGTTTACTCACTGAGTGTGGATAGGAAGAATAGGAAGCAAAATAAGGTAAATGCCAAACTCCCAAATAAGGGTTAGGCATCTCAAGCTCAGATAGTCCATATAGCTCCAAAACGCATCTTAAATGGAGGCTTACATTTCATACTGTTTTCTGCTGGGGAACTTTCCATGTACACTATTGGAGCTTGAAGCGGAATTATGGTTGTCTTTAAATCCCTTTCCTTGACTTTCTAAAACACTTTGAAGTTAGCTGCCAGCAGTGGCGTTCGCATCTGACTTTGGCTGACTCGTGCAGTGGAGGGACTGGTGACCTCTAAAGGTTCTGCATGGCTGCTAATCCATATCAAATGATATCCAGAAATGTAAAATACCTCCTCTATCCAAGGGCCCTATTGTGGCTCATTACAAAGGCCTTTTATAGTTTTACTGTGTTCACATCCATGAGATCAAGCTGTGTGCAATGGGCTGTATTGTGAAGTATTATCATCGTGGCTGGAAATTGATTACTTGTCCTCCTAACAGTAACTTGATAATAATATGGTTAGTTAGTTATTCTTACCTTTTTTTAAAAAAGCTCCTGACATAAATATACAAATGCATAGAATACCTTTACATACACAGTCATAGTGCTGGGCGGTATGACCAAAAATCTGTATCACAGTACTTTTTAAGACTCTGGTGGTTTCACAGTATTTGGTTGTTGATTTTTTTGGCATGACTGGGCCTTTTTTATAGGTTCATGATGGCTTATTCTACAGTCAGGAGTACATAGAATATGAAACATATTTTAATGTCATTATCTATATACTTAAGGCTTTAAATAATATAGGGTTAGCTTTGCCCCACAAAATATATTATATATGAAGAAACCAGAATGCATGAATGCACAATTCCTATTGTGCATACTGTAACATAGTAAACTTACACTTAATGAATACATTAGACACGCCAAAAAACTTTCTTTTCAAAACAAAGTATTTTAAGATAGTTGTATAAGCACAATAAACTAGGTGGATCGTTATTGTGTTCGTAATGTAGCTCCACTGCTTGCTTTTTCTCTGATGTGCAGCGCCTCGGGCAAATGTCTCTTCAATTCATGTCTGACCATTTAGCTTTTTTCACTGCCGCTACTTGGGGCTTTGAATCCAACGGTCGTAATGGCACTCTCAATATTCCAAAGTGTTTTGTGTTGAGGTGACGTATGTTGCCAGTGTTTGCACCACTGGCAATAACTATGGCTATGTTGTTTTTTTTTTTAACCAAAAAACACCAAACACAGCATCTCCCTTGAACACAGTTTCTTCTAGTGTATTTCCGGTTTCTCTTTCTTCATCCTCCATCTCTATTTGCTCTATTTGAAAGGGCAGGAGCCTCACCCACCTGTTAACATACTGTTTTGCTGCTAGCTTACAGCTATAACAGTTACCCAGTATGCTGTTTGGCCGTGTACATTTACAATTATTAGTTTTATATATTCTTTGAGTATCACAAATTATTGTGTGCCACAGTGTTTAACCCTCTTTAAGTTTAACATTGAATGCTGTGTGTTCTTTTGCAGGAGTCGGCCTTTTTAAATTGTTATATTTAAACATCAAGAATGTTTTTGCTTGATTTAAACCTGCCAACTCTACTAGGCCAGTTGCGTTTGTTTAAACAGCTACTTTGATCCTTTAGTTTAAGGAGTGGCTTCCCTAAACACAAGCAGGGATGGCCTCCATCACACACAGGTCACATTTGCATTGTTCTAATGTAAAAGCTTCAGTGAATATGCACCGGCACACAAAATGTTTTGACTAAGCTTTCGCAGTATTTAAAAAAAACTATAAAAGTTCTTTAAAATGTAATATAGGTACAATATGGAGCACAGAGTCATTTGGTTGAGCAAAATTGTTGTTTCTAAAATAGTATTAGATTCTTCCGATGGATATATAAACAGTAGTTTCATATTCCAGTTTAATGATAAAATACATCTCGCTTTTTGGTTTGGTGTATGAAGAATAGTGTAATATATCTTTAAAGAAGGGGATTTACTTTCTGACATTAATGGATAATGCTGTTGTACTATAGTTACCAGCTAGCTCCCTTGTGGATATGATGAGCTTTGTTATCCTTTGTTAAGGGGATGTTCTGTCGCAGAAATGGGGTTTTATTTAACAAAGGTTGGCAAAATAGATATTCCCCATCTTTTTTCTTCTTCTTTTTTTTACAGTCCACCAGAAAGGAAGATTCAGTATGTCATAATATTGTTTTGTTTGAGTCATTAAATATTCCCTAAGTTAAAACAGATGTAAATGTAGCCAATAATAACACCTGCAATACCTGCAGCACATACTGTTTACATATTCTGATAGCATCCAGCCTGAGAGGAGAACTCAGACAGAAAGATGCATAAAAAGCAGTGTGTTGAGTTGTCAGCTGTAACCTTTTCACAGCTTCATTCCCCCACGCAGACCACCTGTAGAGCAGTGGATGTTTTCTTGGCAATGTATTGTGCTTTATTAAAGATTCAGAGCGGAACCATCATGCCTTTTAATCGGCTGTTTTGAGACCCTGTCTTCATCAAAAAGACAAAAAGATGTCAAGCTGACAACTATGTTTCACAAGTCTCAAAAGAAATACAGGAGAAAAAAATACTTTTTTTGAATGTGGCCAATACAGTATAAAGGGTTATTTACATTGGCCTGCTCCCTTAGTCAGGAACCTGGGAATGGCAACAGTTCATTGGAGCATTCTGACTCGATATGCCGATGATTTATCAGACCACTGGGACCATTTGGGCTTGTAAAACATGAGGTAAAGCCAAGACCATTAAGCTATGTAATCAGCCATGGTGAGCTTGATACCACACTCCCTACTTCAATACATTTATGGCCCAAGGACCAGAGCACATATACTTGTTGATTCTTCCTACTGCTCTTCAATGCTTTTCTTCTGTTTGTTTGAGCAACTATTTCCTCTTTTCAAAAAAGCTTGGTGTATGCCCCATTTGTACAAATTGAGCATGTGTGGGAACCAAAACGTTCTACACAAAGCACTTTTTTAATGCATTTCCCCTCATTGGATTTAATGGTGTTGTTTCAATCTAGTAACATACAAGAGACTTTGTGTATCTAAGCAGCATTATGTTTGCCACATGTGATTGTTCCACATGCTCCTGCTTGAAAAACATTATCTTCTCCAATTACAACAGCTATGTACACCTACTGAATTACTCTTGCAAGATTCCGTTAAAGCTAAACACATGGAAATTAGTTCATAGATTCCGACTTGGTTATTATTCATATGTACTGGTTCAAAAAACTATTTTCCAAAGGTTGTTTGACTTATTTTCCCTCATGATGCCTCTCAAGGAGACTGTTGTATTTGTAAGAAGCTAAAGGGTAGACACTAAGCTGAAACTATGAGTTTTTGGAGGTTCATTACAGTAACATAATTGTTAAACTTTTGGTAATTTGTCAAATAAGTCTTAGCCATCTTGCCATACAAGATTAATTTCCATAGTATTTCCCTAAATACTTTTATTTTCAGTAAGCAAGCTGTAGGTCATAAAGGTATTCAGCTGGGCTAAAAAAAAAAGTAAAACTTGAAGCACATACTATATCTGTACATAAGACACACAGAAATGTCCTTACCACCAGCTTCTATATAACTGCTTGCTTTTATTCTAATAAAAGGAAACGCATATAAAAAAGTAGGTCTTCAACATCAAGTTTTTCTATTTGCATTTAATGCATCACAAGCTTCAAGGTTCAGCTTTATTATCATAATACAACATAGAATGGCACAATGAAATTGAGTATCACTAAAGGAAGAAATAAAAAGGAAAACTAAGTTACATTATATCAAGGAAGATATACAGTTATGTATGTATACACAGAGAATATGGAAACTGCATGCTATATCAGTAGAACATGAAAGTTATAGCTCAAAATAGGGAACCAAGATAGTTACAGATAGCTGCAAATAGTTATGAAGTACATGGGATTTATAGTTTTATTACATTTTTTTTAACATGGTATCAAATTGGTAACGAGAATCTTGATATTTCACTGGTATATTTCTGGTATCGTACCATCCCTAGAGCAAAAGTGCACAGGTGTAGGCATAGGACGATATGGAAATTTCATGTCACAATTGTTCTGGCAAAAAAATGTAAACTTACCAGAATAAGTCAACCTTACTTTTTGTAAAGAAACGCATATATTTAGTGCATCACAGATAAGGAAAGTCATCTTTTTTCAGTGAACATTGTTTTTAGAGAAAATCAAACCATTTTAAATAAGGTAATCATAAAACATAGGGTCCCCCTGCATAAATAAAGCATAAATTAATAAAAGAAATAGTAAGAATGTTTGAGTCTGTTTTTTTCTTACATGATAATTCCTCTGTTTTTTAATTCAGGTTTTATTTTCCATTTCTACACAAGCTAGACATTTCAAGTCACTCTTTCCTACATAGGTGTGCCTAATGAAGTTTGAAATGAAAACTGAGACATTTACAGGGCGGATTTTCTTAAGAATATTAAATTGTGCATTATTTACATCCATGGTTGCTTTCTGTCGTCGTCTTTGCTGCCATTGTTGGTGCATTGCTATGCTTTTTTTTTGTGTGCGTTACCATCATGACTTTTGAAAGGAGATGAAGAAGAATGGTACATTTTGGTTGAAAGGGAGTCTCTCATATGCGATTCCTTCCCCCCTTGGTTTTCTGCTCTTCTAATACAATAACTCTCATTTATTTAGAGAGTCTTGTATATGCGAGTGATTCCACGGCTACAAATTGTCTTGATCTCTCATTGCCTCAGTCCTCACAGAAAGGGCTTACCTCTCAGAATTGAGGAAGCCTAAAAATGACTATTCCATACACTGCCATAAAAGAGGTGTTTTCTTTTGATGATAACGATAAGAGGAGTGAGGGATGGAGAATGTTCGAGAAATTGGACTCACACTCCTCTCTGGAGGAGATATTATGTATTTTAACATGACTGTATGGGATATGCATTTAGTCCAACTGCAAGTTCACGTGTAAACAAGAGCTTTTATAAACCCCAAGGTAGAGCGCTTTAGACTTAAGGTCATGTTCCTGACATCTGTGCGATACATCACTGTTAAAGTCTGTGGAAATAGTATTGGGGGCAGGGAAGTGAACGTTAAATGTAATTCAGTTGAAAAAAGCTAAACATTGATATTTTCAATTCATCCTGTTTTTTATTGAATTAACTCATGATAATAATTCAATGAGTTGATCGACAGTCTATTAACTATTTTGATAATGGATTATTTTTGTCATTTTTCATTAAAAAACAAAACAAAACACATTACCTGGTTCCAGCTTCTCTCTTGCTGTTTTTCTTAGGCTTATATGATAGTAAACTGAATATAAATCTAATATTTCTTTTGTATTTTTAGTTAGACAATACAAGACATTTAAATATGTTAACTGTGGTTAATTGTGATGGGTATTTTTCTTTACTGTTATCTGGCATTTCATGGACCAAATTATAAATCAATGAATCAAGAAAGAAATCTGCAAAATAATCAATAATATAATATATAATATAAATAAAAATAACAATTAGTTGCAGCCCTAATAATAATACAACCAAAGACGGTACCTTGATTTTAACAATGTCACAATAAACACTAAGGGATCAGAGAAATACCTGTCCCCTGCCTTTGTGAGGTGTCAAAATCAAAAAAACACCTTCATTATAAAGTAGTTCAATACAACACCATCCTTAAAAGTTCAGCCTCAAAACAATAACTGTCCTGTACACATATTGCACTCCAAGCAGACATGACAGAATGATAAGAAATAGTCTCACTGGACTTGTTGCTGCGTGTCTGTCTATCCTTTCCCAGAATTCCTCCCTGTATTTCAACCGTCTGCTGGTCTTCTCATTTCACTGTGGGAGTTTGGAGAGCAGAGGAAGGATTTTGCGGTTCACTTGAACCAGAGTGCAATCCAAGACCTTATCAGCGTGTGGCTACCTAAGACAATGGGAAGTACATGTGTTTGTGAATGTGCTGCCAGCCAGTTCATGTCGACTATCAGCACGCCCTCCATCTTCTCTTTCAGAGAAACCTACAATCAGTTACACTGTGTTAATTGACCTATAATATGGCAGAATTGTAAACTTTGTCATGTTTATGTGTTGTCATGAATTCTTAGGAGTAATAGCGGGCCTCTGCAGTTATTGTTTAAACAAATGACGCTTGTCACTGATAGACTTCTTAACAAACTATTTAATTAAGTCTTCCTGTCTCTAATTTATTGTTAATTCCTCTACATTCACTAAGAAACTGTATTTGTCCAAGTATTTTAACACTTTATTGTGCCCCGGCATGGAGCTGTAGAAGCACTTGTCCTGCTGGGGTTTAATGATATTAAGACATGGCTGTTGCACATTGTGCAGTACAGGCCCTCTGGAAGAGACTCTCCTGTATCTGTGAGGCTTTGAACTGAGGCCAGATGGCCTGCAGTAACCGAGTGCAGCAGGAGGCTTCGCTGCTGTGGAAGTCAATGGCCTCCTCTGGGAGGAGAAACAAGCTAACAAGACAGGAATCGTGATCCACCTACCCACTTTGAGATGATAAGTTGCATGTCAGTCTGAAGATGTTTAATTCCTAGCCTTTTTAATGTCACACGACAAAGCATGCACTTGTGTGGCATTACTGATCTCAGCAGGAAGAGAATATCAGTAAAACCCAAATGTATTGCAAATTATATTCATATATGTTTACCTCCTCCTCATCAGTCTGTTGTAGATATTTAAAAGTAGATAGAGACCGTTTTTAGGACAGGATTTGCATCTACTCAGTATTCCCAGTAATGTTTATGGGTTATTGTGAAGATATTTTTTGAGATGGGAACATGTTAAAGTTTTTTAGCTTTTTGCTTGAAATTATGGCTCATGGGAAAGTTTCTCTCAAAATATGTTGTTTTTAAATGTTAATTTTTGTAACATGCGCCTTTAGGGTCACAAACTACTGTTGTTAACACTTAAAGTTACAAATATATTACAGGTTTTAAAAACACTGTAATTTAGTCTGGCATTTTAGACAAACATCTTGACAAACAGGATGTTAGTGGTTCTCCTTTCAAATGCAAATGAAAGAAGAAGGCCATGTAAATAATACAAACAACCTCAAGACGTCACACAGAAACAAATGTGACTGGTGTTGCTAGGTGACGCTGGCAGCTAAACAATGGCGCACAGTCATATACACTGTAGTCCTGTATTTTGAAGCCAGAGGTGTTGAATACCTCGGTATAACAAGTAAGCCATTGTTAAGTTAATTTAAGGGTGGGTGAACACTGATGGAGTCTGGGCAAAAAGTTCCCAACATAGGCCAACAACCAAATTCTGTCCTGTACTTAAATGGCTTTGTTTACTGGGCCCATTCAGTCCCGTAGTTTTCTATTGACTCCTTGTTGATATGTGCACTGTAGATATATTATTTGGTTGTCACACAACATACTGGTAAATTTGTTGATTTGATTCCAGTTGCTGCTGACAGACACAAATGCAGTGTCCGATAATAATAAATAATAATAACCGACCAAGCGTATTCTCTAGCAGACAGAATAATACATTTCCTTTCATTTAATACCTATACATACATTCGTTTCAGTACATAAAATATATGTTGAATCGAGACCAGAACAAAATTTTAAACAGTTTTGAAATGTAAACATCCACCATGACAGGACAGAAACAGGACGTGAGTGACAGCTAAGCGGAGTAGCTGATAAACAGTGTAGCAAAAGTAAAAGCTCTCAAGATTACCAGTTTTGCAGCACTGTTGAGACCCGTGTAAAACATCTGGTAGTGTGTGTTTCAAACTCTGACACGGACAGCAACGGACAGAAGCAGCACGCTCGTTAATGCAACTAAACACAGTAGACTCCCAGCATAGTTTTTATTTTTTATTACATTACTATTTTGGTGCAAACATTTACGGATAGCCTTCCAAGTCAAAGGCTGAGCAGCAGTCTGCAATTTGAAACTTTCTCTGATGATAAATAACTGACAGCTGTTATTAGTTGCCCAATCTGACCTAGAAATTAAGATAGGAAATTAAAGCAAAGAAACTGAAGAGAAGAGCTGAGAAGTTATTGACACTTCTGAAAGTCAATGACAAGTCCTCCAACACAATTAACACTTGTTTGATCTCAAATTTGAGAGCTCAATATCACCTTTGATGAAATAATTACATTTAAAAAAAAAAAAAAATGAGTGAGTGTCAGCTCCTTGCTACACAGTGTCAAAGGACCTCAATGTCTTATGCTCATATGTGCGGTTGTATAGTTGTTAGTGTTTTCAAAGCTAAGTTAAAGTAGCAGAAATAGTTTGGGAATGAGAGATTGCATTATCTGATCTTATTCTGGCGCCGCTCTGGGAGAAAAGAGAACTTGTGGTGGCTTTCTTGTGGGATACTGTTTCATCCATCTTGACAAGACAAAAGTCACACTCACTCTATTATAGACTTCAGGATCTCTCAACACATTCTCCCTGTCTCTGTGAAGCAAATGTGCTAATGAGTGAAATCCCACAGATGGACAGTCATTGTTTAAAATGCTTAAGCAGTTAATGAAGACTTCAACCCTGACTAAACACATGACACGGGTGGCTCTGTCATTTGGAGTCATCAGAGGAAGGAAATATGGAACCCTGGGAAATCAGGGCATATAATAAGGCCATTGTTCTTTGCAGGGTTGCAACGCCCACCGTTTCCCCCTCTGTTCGATGGTGACTGACTGACTGACTGCAACTAAGAGAATATTAGACTTGAATAATTCTTCATGCAGGGATGGAATTCATATTGTGATACAGACACGTTTACTACACAGCAAAGCTTTGATTCAGCTCCTTTTGTATGTTCAGTTTGCAGTATTCAGTCGAAATAACCAAGGTTCATCCCCTGTTTCCTGTTCTAGTAGTAAATGATGTAGCAGCAGAGGGAGTAAGTTTGGTGCACACTCTCCTTTATTCATCTTTTTACTTTGTTGTTCCTCATTTTCAAAGGCAAGATGTGCATAACACAGTGGTTGATGAAAGGAGAGAAAAAAGACCAGCCAGCAGGTTTTATTTATGGTTTCACTGAGGCTCTCTCTTTTTTTTTATTTATTTTTGACCAGGCACAGCTATGGGCATTCTGGCCACCAGTGAATATATTCCACACTCTCTAAAATGATGACATACACCAGGCTTTGTTGTGGGGGGAGTGTGTTTACTGTGAGGCAGTGTGCTTCCCTGTGCAGTTGTTTAGTCTGACCTCTCCTCCCCGTCAGTGACATACCATTAACTACTACACATGCTTCTCTGTGCACCTACCATCCCTCGTCAGCGCAGGCAATATATTTTGTTTGTCTTTTTCAAAGGTGGCACTGCCGGTGCTATACTTCCAGCCGCTTGCTAGGCTCCACTGCTTACCATACAGTATGTTAATGGCCCTTACAGATGTCCTTCAAAGGATGGGGAGAAAGGAGTTTATTTCGTAGTCATGTCACATTACTGTTCTTTCAGAACTGATGTTAGCTGCTGCTGACAGTTGCAATTAAGTGTAAAATAACATGCTGTTCCCTTCCTGTCAAGGCAAAGGGCTTGGGCAGAATGCCTTCACCCGAGAATGGCCAGAGGGATAAGTCTTCTGCACAGTCCCATTTAATGGAGATGGTGGAGTGTGCCAGTGTGCTGGCAAAAAAAAAAAAGGTTGCTAGTTTCATTTTTTTTTCGCCCTTTCTTTTTTTTCTTTTGTTGTGACACCTATGCAGTCTCTCTCACTCCCACTCTTATTCTTTTCGGCACACTGTGTCGGTGTGTCGGGAGAGGGCTGGAAACTCATCTGACACTCAGGCTGAGATTTAATGTAAAAGTGTAATAAGAGCTTTGAAGAGAGTCAGCTCCCCTCTTAAATGCCGTCCCTTTAGAATTCACTGTTTTTTGGAGGGTATTGTTATGGGTCGTTGAGGAACCGGTGCTTCTCTCCGGTGAGAATGGCGTCCAACATATTGGCCTGTCGCCCTTGGTGATGATTGAGACCATATTTTATGGGAGTTGCACTCTAAGTGAAACTGAGAGGTGTTTCTGCAAAATAGGAGATGGTGGGGGCGTGGGGTCACAGTGATGGCCCCTTTATTCCCAGCTGCCAATTTCAACTGTGATATGAGTGTTTGGGTTCCGATGGTATGAAGGAGAGGCAAATAACTTTTGAGCATCCAGACGAGAGACGTGTGTTTCTCTCACGCCATAAGTTTCACATCCAAATCACCTCGTCAATAAAACAGTTCATAAAGTAACACTGTTATTGACACTCACTACAAAGTGGACAGTGAGTGACGGGGTACAAGTAAGAGTAGGGTGGTTTGAAAACAGATTTATTTTGTACTTCTTTATATCTTCATTATTTGGGAATGTGACAAAACAACTTAAGTCCAACTTAATCATGTCAATAAATCCACAGTCATGTTACTGCTCTGTTGATATTCTAACTGTATACTACAAACAAGGCTAATGGATCACACTACGGTGTCATGTTCTTTGTACTTTTACCGCTGTGGCCTTGCTAGGGCTGTCAAATAATAATTTTGGCTTCCAGTGATCACGAAAACAAGATAATTGGCCTAAAAAACGATAATTGGGCTACATTTTGCAATGATGCTCTCTTTTTGTCTTGTGTTATAAATCCAGTGCAACCCTTTTCTTTATGCACTTTCATCCCGCTTGGCGGGTTAGGGACGGCTGCTCGGTTTGGGTGGATCCCCTCATGGGACCTCTTCCCTGGCGCTGGCTGGCCGTCGCCGGGCGTATTTCCTCTGTAGTGGTGCGGCGCGACCGGCTCTAGGTTGGCTTGGAAAAGCCTGTGGGGGAAGTTGGCTTACAGCTGCGGCTGTGAGCGTTTTACAGCACTCCTCGCCCCATGGTTCTCGCTGTGCCTTCTCTCCCTGCAGCGAAGGACGGGGCTCCCAGCTCATTGGTCCATCGGATCTAGCTGTGTTTATTATTCTTTTTGGGTGAGACATTTTCTGCCATGTCATCACCATTCATATCCATACAACCAT
>JACSYO010002137.1:1105000-1370000 GCA_016806645.1 Ophiodon elongatus | reverse complement strand
GCCAGGGAGTGCCTGGCACAAGGGCGCCTCGGCGCTGGCAATACCGGAGGGGCAACTGCTTTACACCACTGCTGCTTCAAATTTGATAAACATCAGCCATCTGGCTTCTTGCACGTGGAAATCTTGAAAGACTGCCAATGTATCTTAATGTTTATAAGCGGTGCAGTGCTATTAATTTTTTTTCATTTTGCAGAGTTGTCAAACTGAAGAAAGCCAAATGTATAAACGTCAACGTGGCTCACATTATGGCAGGTTAACCGAGGTACAAAGCAGATATATGTGCTCTCTACTGCATTGCTTTCATCCCATGCAGTCTGGTCTTTGTGCACGTCTTTAAAAGTGATATCTTGCAGCCGCTCTCTGAGCCTCACCCAGTAAGTTCAGGCCAAATGAGCTTTCCAAAAGTGCAAAGAGTTTAATCCAACTTCCAGATCCTCCAACCTACTATATGACAATTGTCCTTCTTTTCCCAGCTCCTTGCTTCCTGATTTGGAAATGGAGTCTGCGTGGGGGGAGTCGATGTCTCACTTTTAAACCCAGCTAAATTAGGAGTCAGACTGGTTGTGGGCGAGGGGGATGTGGTTGTGGTGGGCTGCGCTGCTGCCAAAGGGTGTGTCAGGGCAATTTATTAGCTTGCTTTGCATGCGTGTGTGTGCGAGAGTTTGTGTTCCCAGCCCTTGGCAGCTCAATGGCTGAGGCACAGCTGTACCACTATTCTAATATGGAGTCATTATGGCCATCCACAGTGTGCCTCCAGTTAATTCACAAATTTGTCCATAACAGACCAACTTTTTTTCAAAAACTTGGATGACAATCTTGTGGTCCATGGGTTTTTTTTGGGTTACATTAACCTGAAGCGATGGTGTAATTTCACTCCTCTTCCTGGTGTGCGTGTGCGACTCAGACTATGCAATGCATGAACAGTAGGTAACAGGTGTTCAACGTAAAAACATAGATTGGTCCCTCTGGGAGGGGGAGTTTGAGTGTATGCTGCAGTGATGCCAGTGCTGTAGCTTTTTGTGTATGTGTGTGAATACTTGGTTGTATGTAATTACATGTTAATGACCCCCCTCTTGTAATCAGCTGTGTGTCGAGTAGAGTAGCAGCCGTCCGATCAAGGCTCAAACAGCAGAGGAACATAGTGATAAGGTTTACATACTGCCGACACCTGCTCCACTCCCAACTCCCTTCAGCTTCCTTCAGAGGCCGAAACAGATGCTAGGGGACACTTAGCCCGCAAAATGAAATCTGCAAGACATGTTCATTGTGTTTGGGGAGCAAAAAAAAAAAACCAACACAAAATAGTACAAATGGCGTTGCTATCAGTGTCTGTAAGCACCTGCAGGTCTTGCTCAAGCTGGAACATTTTAATTGACCAAGCAAAAAAGCCACGGGGACAGGGGGAGCGCCCGTGCAACTATCCCCACCTTTTCTGAACCAACGGCTGGTTTCAAAGCCCCATCAGCAATCCTTTGCCGTAATGAGGGAGTTTTGGGGAAATTGGAATATGGTGTCAGTTTACCGTCTCTGAGCCGTGGGTCCTGCTGTCCAAAATGTGGAATAGCGGGAGAGAGGTGCTGTCAAAACACGATAGGCGCAGACATCAGCACAAAGTTGGAGAGAGGGAGTCCAAGTCGCCATGCCTACACATGCAGTTCTTTTGAGCGCCACACAAATGTAGTCTCTAGACTATTATGATGCAAAAGAAAAACACACACACACTTCTGTGGGTCAGTAACAATAGCGACACAAGCTATTTTTCTCCAGCTCGTTGATTAAGTTTTACAGCAAAAGGACCACACCACAACACCGACAAAGGAACCAAAGCCCCTTGTTTGTCATTTATTTTTTAAAGTAATCATTGCTCACCCAGAAACAGTGAAGGTAATAAATATTTATGCCTCTTTTTTGGAAATGTAAACCATATAAATTTTCACCTTTGAGAGCAACTGCCATTGATGATAACCGAATCATTTAAATGTCTTTTCTCTCCCTTTCCTTTGTTTTCTCTCTCCTGTTCGCTCCGTTTCCCCCCAACACAATGTTAACAAGCTCCCTTTATGCCCTATCTGGTGTGGGTGAGACAGCTCCACAAAATGACGAGGTGAGAGGGCCATGTGTGTGTGTTTTTTGTCTCTGTGCATGTGTTTATTATGTCTGTGTTTGTGGCCGTTCTTGCAGTGTGCGACATTTGTGACCGCCAGCCACAGTCGGGGCTCATGTTGCCCCCGACGGTAACAATAATCATGGGATTTGATTGCCAGTTCCCTCACCCTCCATAATTGATGAGTCCAATATTTACTCTGTTACCTGTGTGTTGTAAACATTCATTATGAGGTTCCTTCCCAGATAGGTGAGGAGAATGGGACAAGTCCAGCCTGCAGGGACCGGCTGTCAGTTTGACTAATGACAGAAATGAATAAAATCTCATAATTACTTTAGAAAAAAGGACAGTCGCCACCTTATCTCAGGCAAATATGCATTTTAAAAAATTTTGGCGGGTTTATTAAATTCTACCCCACCACCTCCACCACCCAGCCCCCACCATAATACATTACAGACAGCGGCAAGTTCTCAAATTTCAAATTTAATTTACTACTCGCCATACACACACGGGCTTCGTAATCAGATTGGGACATTATTGTGTTTCTATTGACATTAGCATTGTTATTATTTTGTACTGTGTAAATATCAGTAACCGGAGCACGCCTGGTTGCATTGCCAGGAAGGGATTATTTTATGTATTTATTTTGTTCTAATGCTCTCAAAAAATATCCTTTCAAGATGATATCTGATGCATTCCATTATCAGGAGATGCTGTCTCTGGATGCTATGATGCAGTATTATTTAATATAGAGCTGCACATTACATTAGCCGCCTAGAGTTTTCATGTCTAATTTATTGTGACACCCCAAACAGGTGAAACAGCAACTATAGGGACCTACTGTGTGTTACAGGGCGCCGCAATGGGATATAAATGAGACACCATATTGGCTTATAGACTGAAAGCCACCACGGGTCAGCCCATGCTTTTAGAGCCTCTTCTTGTGTATACTGTGTGTATATGCGTGTCTGTAATTGGATAAGTCTTCAATAATGCGTATGTGTTTTTAAGTTGGTGCACTGCGAACCACCATGCACTAAGACTCAGGAACAGGCAGCAGCGCAGTGAAGTGCAAAGCTCTCAGCCAAATCAGGTATTCAAGATAGAGGGATAGATTAATGGTGGTTGGGGATGGAGGGAGAGTAGAGGGGAGGGAGAGACAGAGCAGTGATATACAGTATGCTCTACTTAGACAAGTCGACTCCTCTGTGCCATTAGGCCTAACAGGGGGGCAGACTATGAGAGCCAAAGTGTAGAAGTAAAAGAGAGGACTGCTATCAAATACACACGATCATCGTCCTGAGTGTGTGTCCACTGTCCAGCGTCCGACAACAGACACTAATTTAGCGTGTCAAACAAACAGGACATTTGGCCAGGAGGCCGTTGTTCATGTCATGTGAGTCCTTAGTCATTTGCTAATCATGTAACATCAGCCACGTTTATTTTTTTGTGCCGAAACCTAACTACTTGTGAAGATGGATGTTTACTTTGAAAAGACATTATGCATGTTGCGATCACTGAGCCGTGCCAAACCGACGCTTTAGAGAGGTACGTGGAGCGTCATAGTTTGAAGCGCTGCAGCGCCGACAAAACTGTTGCGTTTTACGCATTAGTGTGAGAATGTTTTGGTTTGTACACATGACTCGCGTTCAGTTGTACCGTCTCTCGTTCTCCATGGCTCTTTCAAACACACAAATGCGGCTCTAAATATCAGACAAAACTCTCCTGAACCTGATTCCATTTGAGTGGCTATTCTCTAATGTATTTTTTTTTTTGCCGAGTGGAATCCCACAAAGAAGCATGTAATATAGCATATTTGTGTCTTATGGAGGCAGACGGCTGATCGTGTCCATTTGTCATGCTGTCAGGTTAATTACCAGATTGAAAAGGAGAATGAGATTACGCCCTACCCTTCCAACGGACACTCGCACCTCCACACTTGCCACACACACACACACACACACACACACACACACACACACACACACACACACATACATATGCACACAATCGCTCACTCACTCACTCAAGTGTCGCAAGGAAACTTTCAGTGTGCCATTGTAACAACTTACTGGAATAGAGCAAACAACATCAGAAGTTAGGGGAAGAAATGACACTAGGCCAGGCTTGTATTTTCAGCTATGAGTGCGTGTGTGTATGCGTGTTGCAGTTAAGGTGTCAGTGAATGACTCAGCAGGTTATCTTTACATATTTTACTTTACTTCCATCACAGGAAAACGGTTCATCTTGTGTCTCTTTTGAAGATCTTGTTAAAATGTTCTTTGGCTATATTCCTGCTCTCCTTCCCACTGAGAAACTAGTGCTTAGCCATAAGTAAAAAGTCATTCTTATGTACCTCAACTGTGTTCTGTGCAAGAAGTTTGTGTCTGTACTTGTGTAATCAAAGTGGACACTTTGAAAAAGCGGACAGATCATTAGCACATAATGAGCTGAAGTACTTTGGGCAGTGAGGAGGATTTCCTCAATAAGTGATGGCTTAAGGAGATGGATACAAGAGGGTGGAAATCCGATTCTCTCAGCTGCAGACAACCTTTCTTCTCCCCAGGTGAGTCCGCTGTCTCTGTGCATGTTTGAAGTCAAGCACAGCTCAACTACGCTGGCTAAGAGAATTAATAAAGTATTTTGGCACCTCGACAGTCATGTTTCCAGGTCTTGATAGTTATCTTTTTTCAGCAGATCACTCCTATTATGAAGATGCATGGTGAAGATCTGAGTTACATGCTCACCAGGTTCCAAACATGTGAGAGCAGCACCTACAAAGACTCTCAGCCCCGACAATCATTTCAGGATGAAAAACACTAGGGTTTTTTTGTCAGGCACTGACAAAACACAAGTATCATAGGGAAGAGAAGGAAGCTTTGATTTGCCTCAAGTGATACTGAATGAATTCAAGACAGAAGTGGGCTTTTTGCAAACTTGGACTACAACCCAAGACCCTTGTGAGCAAAGACAAAGAGTAGAGGGATATCAAACAAGTGATGAAAGGGAGGTGATTCACACTTGTGCGTGTGGAGCTTACTTCTTCATTAAAATCTTGATTAGATGCCAACTGGCCCTCTTTTCGTCTCATCTTGACCGCCAGGAGTTTTACCCGGGAGCCAGTAAATTGTTTACCTGTTTCAGAGCAGACCCTCTAATGCAACTATTTTCCAATATCCTCGCTGATCGTGTAACTATGCAGCTCTATAAATATATTTCCTCCTGCAGGGTTTTAAAAAGTCATGGACTGCTTAGTTGAGACGTGATGAGGCTCGGTGACGGCACCCAGCTGGGCAAAGATCTGCCAGGGTGGCCTTGGTGACATCATAGCAAGTGGCGCGTGACAAACCGCCAGCGCGGCAGTCGCGACCCACGAAATAATCTCCGACAGATGAGGACAAGGGCCATCTTGGCTCACACTACCCCCCCGATGCCCTTTTAGCCCATCCTCTGCCATCACGAGAGGCAGGCTGGGCTTTCGGAGAGATGTCAAATGCACAGCGTGTATCGCCAAAAGAAAAGTTGCTTCCTGTCAGGTGATGACAAGTAAGTGGCAGGGGAGGAGAAATTAAATGCATCAGCCAGTTTTATTTTTTCCACTACTACTTTCTCATGCTGTCAATTAGTCTCAATCAATTCCGTCGTTTCTGTTTAGAGTTGTTATAACAACTCCAGTCTGTCTTCCCATCCGTCAGCGCATAATAAATACGCTGTACGATATATGTTATCTCAACACTTCTGTCAACTGTTGGCAGCAGCGGCCCTCCATAATTGTCTTTCTACACTAGACAAAATTAGCGCTGCTTCATTTAATCACGACTGGAGGGAATACAAAACAAGTGAAACCCCAGACTTGTTTTGGTTTGTCAGGACCTGTTGCTCCCTCTAACCTCTCCGAAACGCCGTCGCTTCTGAGGCTTCGGATCGTAGATGTGAGATAGAGCTGGTAAAAAGTGACCGAGAAAGTCATCTCAAATGAGAAGACGTGATTGGCTTCTAACAATTTTCCTCTGGGCTGTATTTGACTTATCAGTAAAGTAAGTCTGCCATGATGTATTATTAACAGGTGATGGCATGCAGTGGTTGCTTGGCTAAAAAGGACTTAAGTGATGTGGGAGCGACACTGTCAATCTTAGCCTTCCTCTGAGAGTCAATTAGGTGATAAACAGGTCTACATGTCTTTGGCAGTGGGGAGAAGGCTGATAGGCTGTCCTATCCATGTCCTGGGGCAAGGTAAGCTGACAGTACAGCTTTGCCGCCAGGGATGGAGGCAGAGAGAGCAATGTGCGACTGGCCCTGCCATTTAAGAGAGAAGGGTGTGTGTGTGTGTGTGTGTGTGTGTGTGTGTGTGTGTGTGTGTGTGTGTGTGCTCAGCTGACTGAGCCGAAGAAACTGAATGTGGCAATGATGCTTCTTCAAGATAAAGAAGTTTGGATGGTAACACTGCTGATGGTAAACATGATGATGATGACGGTAGTGCCGATCACTGGGCGATGGTGGTTGCAAATATTCTTTAGTTGTGAGGCAAAATATTGATACAGGAATGTATTGTATTACTTCTGCTTGCGATGTGCTATTGATACGCTGGTGCCAAACATAGATATTTTCATTTAAATACACAGGCGCTCTAAACGGTGTTGGAACGGCTGAAAAGAAACTAGTTTCAGCACAGTGGTCAAGTTGTTGCTCCAAGACTAGAACCTTGTGGCTCGAGGAGAGTCCGACTCTAGGTCCCAGAAACAGCATATTGCGATTGTTTGTATTTTCACAAAAGGCCAAATGCTGCCTGCCGTTTGTTTTATCACAGTGACAGTCTTTCTGCTCTTTAAACAGATGCAGTGCTCTCAAACCATTTTTAACATTACTTTGAGCAAGTATAAAAATCTAGCCTGTCATGTATTTATTAATGCCGATCATTCGGCTTTAAGCAGGCAATGGGAGGGGGAGCTCGCGGGAATTGCTCTCACTAGATCTACCGCTACACAGGCTGAGTGATGCAAAGTTGTATCCTTTCTTTCAGCATTTTAACCACAGAACGGTTCTGCTTTCTGACAGTTGGGCCTTCTGCCAGTTTATGGCTTTTTTCCATTAGAATGATGGCACACGTGGACTTGGACAAGTTGCATTGTACATTCTGTGAAAATGACACCATAATGCAATAAATGGAATGAAAACTTAATTCCTGCTTTTTGCTCTTTTAGGGGTAATTTTCCGTCTTTAATTACACAGATATTGTGAGGAAAGAGGATTATCTAGCAATGTATCGAGTAACGCAGATGTATCATGGGCAGCGTATCATGATAGTATTGCAAGTGAGTTACTTTATGACCCACCCCCGTAATATTGATAAGCCCCTGTTCTATCTAAACACATTCACATTTGCGGTTTAGTATAAAAAGTGTTTTTACATGTTTATACTGTATGCATGTGTGAACATATGTAAGCAGGGGTTTCTGTGAGTGAGAGAAAAGTGCAAATGTAGAATAGGCATTACTCCCATTACATCCTGTATGCAATATTTATTTACATATATATGACGATAAGTATGTGTGTGAAACCGTAAACATCTTTTTACTAGTTTATATGTGGTTTGCATTGTAAACAGTTTATACCAATGTATCTTAAGCCAGCATGGTAAAGCCACAATGTGGCTTGACTGGGGGAATTATTACATGCTCATTAAGTATAAAAATATTCAGGTTGCACACCAACAGCAGCTTTTAAGTGCGTCAATATAATTAGATAATATTCTAATATCTTCTTTCTCCATGTCATTTCATTAACGCTCAGTACTAAACTGAAATAAACAGGCTCAACAGATGAATTTTAATGAGTGGTTAGCCATTATTACCCTCATTATTTTCCAATTAGCAAACTGTACACCACATCAGCACAGCACAGAAAGATCAACTACTGTGCCATACCATAAACACATCTCTCTTATCTGTAAATACCAAGAAACTCAATACTAGGCACTAAAAGACTTCACAAAGGATAGATCATTGTGAGTGCACTGCACGTGAAACAATTCCAGTGAGCTGGGATAAAATGCATTAAAGATAATGAAGGCTATGGTAGCCCATCCAAGGCTAGGAATACAAATAGAAAATAACAGAATACCTGAATTAGCAGCATTAATCCTGCAGCGTGACTGATAAAACCAAATATAAATATCAGGAAGAAGGAAACAGAGAACTGACCTTGCATGTTTTTATCTTTATAATGGCAACAGGCTGGTTAGTCTCGTCACAGTGAATTAGCAAAGGAATGTTTTTTTTTTTTTTTTAACAAAGATCTAAGTTAAAGGAGGTAAGCAAACATTCCCTTACAAGGAGGCATATTCAGATACAAACGACGGCATGGAGGCCAAATAATAATAAAAAAAAATACTGAGCTGCAAAACCTGGGAATTATAGAAAAATGTTTGAAAATAATATTTATCTTCGTTATGTTTAATGCATCCCCCCACATTGTTCTTATATCAAGACTTTAGATATTGCTGTGTGTGCTGGGCATTGATTTTTAATAACGTTATTATTAACCATTTCTTTTAATTCAGGAGTAAAGAAATTAGCATTTTGTTTCAGTATTCACAAACCAAATGGTGTTATGTGTTCATGAGCTGAATTGTAAGTACAGTAGGAGCGCCACCCGTCTCTGCTCGGTGCTATTGCAGCCCTCCATTCTGATGAACACGCCCTCGACAGCAGCCATTTTCCCGTTGAACCACATCTGCGTGGTGTTTGACCTATTTTTCTGCCATCTTGCCTTCGACTTGTAAAAGAAAAAAAAAAACCCACAAACGGTGTATTTCAGTCAGCTCAGTTATTTGGGGGCGAAAAAGAGCCGTCTCACGGTGCATATGTAGCGTGAAATGCAAGTGGCGGACGAGTGACACCGTCGGATCGTTTTCTCCACCTTGTCTGTTGGTCGCAGAGCGTAAGAGCTGGTTGGCTAGACAGGCGGGGGCTGTGGGGTCATTGTGTGTGTATGAAGAGATGCGCTGAGTGAATAACCTTCCCCCGGTAACAGCTGTCAGGTCCAGCAGAGCAGAGCAGAGGACAGAAGAGCAGGCCCAACCCAGACACGAGACTGATAGGGGTGGATGGCAGAGGAGGTGGGCGTGGGCTGGACTATCTGCCAGCCGCGAATGCTGGGCTCAAGGGTTTTTGATGGGTGGCCACACCGAGCCTCTTGACGGGGGTCTCAGCACCCAGGCAGCTTATTGTTTAACACATTGCTCATCTCTTTTATTCCCCCCAATGCAGATTCCATGCACAGCAGTGCAGAGCACACAGGCCCAACGGCAGCCCGGGACGCCGCCATTGTCTAGGTGTCAGTCGCCAACGCAGCGTCTCAGCATGGTTCACCACTGGGCATGACAGGGGATGCAGACCCCATGAAGGGGGATTAGCACTGCACCTATTGTCTGAGGGCACAGTGGTGCTGGATTTGGCTGCATGGCTATTCAACGACTGTATTTCTATTCTTTGGCACTTGACAGGGACGCTCAGTGGCCCCACTTTTGTTCCGCCGCAGTATCAGAATGTGTTCATGTCATGCCCCCAGCCGAGGCCCTTATTATCCCAGTTGACATGAAGAGGAAAGGTGTGATGGTAGATTCTGTTATTGCTGTGTGCTGCCTGACCTGCAGGTTAGGGTGTTTTTTAATGGGTTAGGTTGAAGCTCGCTTCTCATGTATAATTTACTTTTGATTTTGTTAACGCTGAAAGGAGAGCATGTTGACCGAGACTTAACCTATGACTGTTTGCTCGGATTTAATGTTATGAATACAAAATTAAGGGATTTTTTTTTTTTTGGAGGGGGGGGGGTTGGTTTTGTTTTATTCACACTCTTTTACCATTCAAATCAAATCTTATACATTATGTTTAACATGGAGTGCTTTTAATAAATCCGATAATTTACAACTGTTTATTACTGTACAGTCATATAAATAATGTATTTTAATTGTCAGTGGAAAAATGTGACCTTGTGTGACATAAAAAAATTCTAATTTCTGTATATAAAATTATACAAAAATAAATTTCAAAACAGATTATTGTAAATTAATTGTATATATCAGTCTGAAAAATATCCCACATACATTTTGATACATTTAATAGATATTTATCTGAGATTGAATGCAGTAATAGATGTTTAGTATACCTCACTATTTTTTAGAGGCCAAAAACCTCTGCCCAGACTTGAGAGAGCAGTTTGGTCGGTAAAGCATTGTGGAAAATATTGATGGATGTCTCCTTGGTCTCTCATAGAATAGAGAGGCAGTGGAAGTTGTTTTGTTTTTTCACCTTTTTAGATTGAGGCAACAGCTCAAGGAGATACAGGTTTACAGTAAATGTATTTTTTCCCTGCTGTGTTGTTGAAAAAACCTTTTTCAACTTCAGAATTTTCTGAAATTTTTGGCATTTCGGGCAACTCTCATGCAAACATGCCCACTCTATTCAACTCAACAATTAAAAGATAAACCATATATAGGCTGCCTGAAATCTTCCTTAGCTCTTGAATCATTATCTTAGACAATAAACAATGAGTCATTTGGAAAATTTCCCCCTGCTCAGATGCAGAAAAACACTTTGGCATGCAAACAGATTATGTGATCGTTCTGCAATTGTGCGAGCACTGCCAAGGCATGCTCCAATGTTGATGATACCGTAAACAGAACTCCATTGTGACTTCATCCGGACTTAAAGCTGAATTGCAGACATATGCTTCACTGTACACTATCCTGTTCTGAATTTGAGTTTTTTTTTTTTTTTTTTTTTTCTCAGCTCTGTTTATCAAAAGATTTTCCACATACCTTTCCAGGAGATGTTGAAATAAAGAGACAAGAAAATCCTGTGAAGAATAGCTCAGCGGTGCTTTGCCAAGTAGCAATCTCCAGACAAAAGAAGCCCCATAGCTCAGAAGTACCACAAGTCCTGATATTGATATTTCTATTACCAGCTATTACAAACAATGTTGCCTTACATTTGCTTCTCATTTGTGGGGATTAAGAGGTATCACTCAGAGAGGAGTATGTAGAGAATGCCATCTTTGTTTTTGTTTTTCCTCCCTAATCTTTCCCCCTTGTCATGGTGTTGATGTCACTGGAAGGTGAGCAACTGGGTCACGGGTAGCTCAGAGGTTGTGGAGGTTTTACTGGCCTTGAGCCCTGTCAGGCAGCCATAACGAGGAGGTTCCGCTTTCCCCATCAGCTGGGAGTAATGGCCGCCATAAAGGCCTTGATTGCAGCTGCTGCCGAACACTCCTCCCCATGGCAGCGTGACTCTTGAACTCCTTCAATCATCTGTCGGGCTCATATTCAACCTGCCATCCCCTCAGACCATTTTGTCAATGTACATCACTTGTAGTCCCGCTACTCCTTAAACACGCCAAGTGAAACTATAATGTACAGCTCTTCTAATGAATAAAAAAAAAAAGATCTTCTCCCATGACACAGTACTAGTTTTATGAGCCTCCTGGAAATTTAGCATCCCATGAAAATTTAACATGGCTATATTACACTAATTATATACAACATTGCTTTGTAATTGTTCGTGGTTTGTGTAATATGTATTTTGGCAAAAACATTCAATTCAGTTTCGAGAAAAATGTGCTAAAGTGCTCCCCTCAAATCACACAAAGGCGAGACGGCTTTAAGTTTGTGCCTGAATCTGTACAGCCAACCAGCTGATCTCTTTTTAAACAGGCTGAAAAACCCCCACTACTCTGCGCGTTTACCTGTTAGACAGAACGTCATGTTGTCTTGTTAAAGCACCAGTCCATGACAGCAGGGTGGCTCCCCCTGTTGAAACAATGTCACTCCATCTCAGGCTGTGCCTACACAGAGATTTACGGAGTTAAAAATAATCTTTTTTTTTTTTTTCACTTTTGTTATTTATTCCCTGTGCTTTCATACAAATGACAATGCCTGTCTACAAAACATTTGTTATGTAGCCTACATAGTCTAGGATATATAGATAATTTTACTAAATACATTAATTAAATCTGAATAAAAAAAATTCTAATTATTACCTTTAACAGGATATGATTATACATTAAAGTTTCAACGGCAAAATAAATTCCAGCTTTCCTTGTATCTCTAAGAGGATAATATAAGTGTGGTAAAGGGGGCCAGGCAGGGGAAGATTTCTTCAACGTCATTCAGGCAGTTAACATAGTGTGGGCGGTGACCAGACATGGGCAGAAAACTGGAAGAGGTGTTCTACGCTGTGTAGGTCGCCTCCAATTCTCTGGATCACCATGTTCATTTACAATCAGCCCCGTAATTAAGGGAAACCAACCCAGAAATTATCAATCAGTTAATTACTGGGATGCTGCAAAACAAATCCAGCTCCTGATTGGAGCCCACTGGCTGCCCTCACAAGATGCTGCCATCATCCAAATGAAACCAGCAAGGTTTGTGAATTGACCAACAAAAAAATCCAAACAATTACCATTTGTCCTTCTGTGTGGCAACATTGTGTGTATACAGATCATATATTCAAAATATTTCTTCCATTTATATTTTGATTGATAAAATATAATGTCCTAATATATTTTAAAGTGGCTCAGATTTCGCTTAATTTGCCCTTTTTTAGCCTGTAGAAATAATAATAATAATTACAATTTACAGTGTTGTACCCGTGGCTTGGCGACCCTCCAGGTTTAAAGCACTGAAGTTTTTTTTGCAGCCAGTGGCACAATAAATATGTCACATAACATGTAACTGTAACCTGTACCCAGCTATTAACTCCCCAATGACTAGGAAATAGAGAAGTAATTCAATTGTGGTATGCCATGTTTAGTGGTTTACTTGTGCTTGAAAATTGTACAGTAGGAAAATGCTTATGCTGTAAAAAGACAAATAATCTTGAAGCTTGGTTGGAAAGACTTGGTATTTATTTCAATTTAGTGGTGGATAGACAGAAAAGGGGATGCAAAAATATACTGCGCACACACACAAATGCACACACCCTTATCGTGTAAAAGCTGCAAATCTTATTTTTTTCTTGAATGTTTCTTTCTTCTTGTTGTTTTTTCTCACACAGAACACACTCATTGACACGCTAATTATTTTATAACCTATTTTATTTATCCATTTAATTGCACATAATTGCATTAAATCCCAAAACAATTAGGTTGCTGTTTCATGCATTTATCATTACATTTAATGCAGTAAATATATATTCTACGTATCCAACACAGGCATTTGTAAAGAAGCATGCGGCAGGGAAACTCTGCACACCACTGCTTATTGAGATTCACTTAACTTTTTTCCCATATGGGAAAGAGAAGGACCTATAAATTGCTTGACTCAGGACCTCTATTTCCCATCAATACATTTCCTCTGCCCCTCCAGGCACTGGAGCATCAAAATGCATAACAATCCCTGATAGTGTCAGCAGCCTGCAGCTCATCTCTAAAGTAAATGCTGGCCAGATAGAATTAAAGGGGAGGTCCTGCGTTTCTCTTGGCAAAAACATTTTCATGATTTCTCTGTTCGAGCGATGTCATCACAAGAGACGGAAACAAAAAGGGAAAAAAAATGCAGCTTTGCGGTCCAGCAGATGACAACTCATCAGGAACCTACTGTATGTGCATACTGGATTCTCTTCGATAAGGCCTCGTGCAATAATAGATCTTGTATATGAGCCAGTCCCAATCTATCTGGCCTCCACATATACGATATGATAACACATGTAATTTCTGACAGAAGAACAAAGGAATATTTCCTCACATTGGCTTTAGATTCCACATTGCTTTGATTGTTTTTCTTTCCCTTTTTTTTCCTTTTACTGCTGTTTGTCTTTTAGTCATGTCTTATAATTGGTTTCCTCGTGGTTTCTCTGAGCATAATGCAGATTGCACAGTGCCACAGATCTGAGCTTGTATGAAGTGACCCCATAGTCGGTGACCTCAAGATGTTTTCTGGGAGCTGCGTCCAAACAGGGATGCAGCAGGGACAGGGTCCTCTGCTGGTGGCAGGCGGGGGGGAAGATTGGAATGAGACTCAAGGCCAAAAACACAAAATCTGGGCCCTGTTTTATTTTGGCAGGCAGCAGGGTGTGAAATTTACAGAATTCCTTATATGTTGGTTAAGCAGCAAGCTCTGTGCTTGCCTCACAGTACTGTCAAACAGTAGCTCTGAGAGAAGAGTGCTGGATAGTAGGAGTGGAATTATTCAGATGGGAGGTTTTGCCATCTTTTGTACAAAATACTACAATGCAGGAAAGATGGCAGAATGTGTATGTATCTTTTATTTTTCTATATATGATAGGACTCCAGTGGCAACACTGTTGGCTGCTTTAATTATTTCTTCTGCTTTCTGTTTTTCAATTACTTCTGCACATCTCTTGGTGTAGCTAATAGTACAAAGGAGAAGGAACTTTTTGGAACACATTTAAAGTCTGTGACGTCTTAAAAATTTTGAGTAGCAAAAATCAAAGGCGAGCATAAAGCAAAACAAAAAATGTTTTCCTTTTCTGTCTCCTCGTCACATCCCAAAGCCACTTATATTCACATGGCAAAAGAGGTGGAAGTACTGCAGCATGCCTAATTTGCAGCAGGCCCCATGTTTTCTTAACAAATTGCAGTCACATATCATTTAGTTTCCCTGTATTATTGCAAAGAAAAACAATCAGAAAACCTCAAATGGGGACCACCGTACACTGATCTCATCCCAGGCTCCGGCTTCCCTCCCAGTTCATCTCACTAACTGTCTCTGCCTATGCCAGGATTTGCTGGAACAGATGCCTTCTTATTGTGACGGCCTGCTGCTTGCCTCAGTCAGTTGGGCAGCAGGTCACAAATGCTCACATACCCTCATGGACACACACACACACACACACACACACAAACACACAAACACACAAACACACAGACCTACGCTGCGATGGCTGTGAAGCATGTGTGTTTAACTTACTGGTTGTTTAAGTAAGCTGAGAAGAATCCCCTCAGGTGATTAGTTCATTTGCAAGTCCCCGGCTGTGGAGGCCAGTACAGGCCTGCTGCCCCACTCGCTACCTCCCTCTGTTTAGTCCTTACTAGCCTTGCTCGCTCCATCCTCTTTCTTTTTTTATCTCCTCTGTTCTGCTGTTTGTTTGTGTTTCTCTGGACTCTGAGGGAGGAAAAGGAGACCAAGAGAGAGAGCATAAAATTTTTAAAAAAAAACCTAAGGGAGAGAAATGTTAAGCCAGCTAGAGTAATAGCGCCGGTCTTTGTCCTGCACTCATTATTTTCACTTTGATTACAATCTGGAGCAGCTCAAGTTACCCTAATTCGGCCGGCTGAGGCTGTGGCTGAAATTGTTCTGCGCTGAGTGATGGTTGAATTGAAGCTGCCAGGGGGTTGAGCACTGGATCGGAAAAAGAAAATCCTAATAATAATAAAATAAATAGATACATAAAAATGCAAAACAAAGGCAATATCAGGGGTAATAACACGACAAACGCACAGCATCATAATAAATACAATCTCTGAGTAAATTCCACACTCATCCAGCATGGAGGAGATTTAAAACGATGAGACCAACCGTGTAATTCCTTGAGGGACACTTTCAAGCCAACGGGACATCTTGTTTATGCCAGAACGAGAATGTCGAGAAATGGATTCGGTGTTGCACAGCGCTGAGTGGAGGGAAGACCAGGCAGGCATGCTGGGATTCTCTGGCCAGTGACGGTGGTACCATGGGAGAGAAATGAGTGGTGAGGACGCCGCCTAAGGGCCAACCACCACTAGACACTAAGCACTGCAGAGGCCCGGTCCCCATGTAGCAGTAATCACAACCCCCTGCTCCTTCCATCTGTTCTCCATCAGTGGCCTTACAGTACCACTCCACCGCTTCACCACTATCCACCCTCCATCCTCTTCCCTTCTGACTATCACTCTCACTGTCTCTCACCTTCTGTAGGTGGACTCTGCCTCTCTTTTTTAGACGTCTGGTATTTTTCTACTTAGTAGTTCTAAGGATGCAAGATGAATTGCATCCAGCGAGGGCAGAGGTTCTAACCTTTTCACCCTGAATATCAGCCTGTGTTTTCAAGCTTTTTCCTCCTGCAGCTAAACTAAAACACCTATATTTAAAATACTACATATTGATCCTGAGTAATTCCATGCACTCTGTCACACTTTTTCCCATCCCACACAATGTTTCTCAATTAACATCCCTTTTGCCTTCTGGTCACAGCACGTAATCTAGTAGAGATGGCAGAAAGTGTCATCAGACAGATGTGAGTTTTCTAACTACGACACCGCCGTCACTTGAATCACTAGTCTGGTTCACAGTTGTACTATAGCTATGCTGATTTTTGCGGTCCCTAATGATCAGATTAGAGTTACTAATTAAAAAAAAGAAGAAGAAGGCGAAAAAAAACAATATTATGAGCTGCCCTAACGCTTCTCTGGGTGGTGATGAGTGAGAGCAAAGTTATTATTCTTTTGAACTCCTGCGGTGTGGGGGAAAGACGGCAGACATTCAAAGCAGCATGACGTTTGGTGTTTGTTATTTCTTTTTTACTTTTTTTAATTCCTGGGCCAGAGATTTATGGCTTGATAAGTGCTTCAAACTTTTCTTTTTTTTCAAATGGGGATAATTTAAATACACCTCACGGGCAGAGATCTCTCTTTCTCTCTTCCTCCCGCTCTTTCTGTTCATCTGTTTCTCTCAGTCTTGCTGTGTTGCTCTGGTCCCTGCTCGTCTCCTTTTTATTTCAGCCTGGGTTTCATTTTCTTATTAGGATTTACTGTACCCCTACACATTTTAATCTTAAAACAAATACGTGCCATGACTTGTGTGTTTCTTTCGCTAATGTATGTAAGCTTCTCAATCCTGTTCATAAGCTTGTGTTCTCGTTCGTGGGAAAAATGTCTCGCACAGCCTTATGGCTGCAGCGCACAAATGTTTTGAGTAGAGAGAAGTGTAAATAAAACATGTTTGAGGCCAAGAAAATGACCCACATACACGGACATTCTCTCCCGCTGTGCATTTAATCCATTTCACCCACTTGCCTCAGATTTTAACGACTCTCTCAGAACTTTTGGCCTTTTCTTTTTTTTTTTTCTTCCCAGAGCAAGTGTGAGAAAAACTCACACTTGGATGTAGGTCAGAATTTTTTGAGAGAATATATTTCTCATAGATTTTCTAAACTTTACCATCTCGCACAGGAGCTTCCCGTGGTGGTGTGCACCATGCTATGGGCAATGGTACTTCTTCATTCAGCCATTACATCATTTGTTTCTATTTTCTGTCAAGCGTGACTGCTCGACAGCCCATCCGTATAATTAAAACGACCTTTAAGCAATTTGCTGCTAGGTTTCTAATATTTTTAGCCTGGTCATTATTCCCGATGCACAGATGTGGCATGTCAAGGAGGGAACATGGGCCTGACAGCATCTCACTCCTATTGTTCATTTGGGAGAAAAAAATTTGGGTATAGGTAGTCAGGCTGGTGATGGAGCTATTGCCCAATTTATTCATTCTAGTGTCAGTTACACAGACAAATATGTGTAGCGCCAATGTGGGGCTGAATTTTAGAGCTGTTACAGCCTGTCAACATAGTGGGAGCGCAGTCATTAATCACCATACAGTACATTTGATCAGAATGCAGCAAACCTCTACTGTTTCCTGTGATGGAAGGACAATGGAAGGCTGTGTTAGATCTTGTTCCGTTAATTGGGTTAGTGCAGCTAATGGCCATTTAGATGTTGGATAACACAGAGGCATTTTACTCCACAAATGTGGTGATGGATGCAGAAGCTATCATGTATTAATTGTATTTGAATTATTCTCAAGATAAAAAAAGCATTTTTTTTTCTTGCTTCAGATTTCTTTGTGTATTTTGGTAGATTCTACCGAGCAGCGGTGGCTTGCTTGCCAGGTAATTATTTTTAAAGTGTTCTATGCCACAGCAGAGAAACGCTCGTTTGGTGTTTGTTGTGTTATTTATTTAATTCTCCCAATCCATGTGTGATATGTATGCCTGCAGTTTCAAAGAAGGTATGCTTAAAGGTGTGTAAAGTGGAAATCAGGAATGCCATAAGTGGTTTATAATTTGAGCAAAAATGTTATGTAAAATCACATCAGTAGCATCTCCTTCTTCTACCCCTCACAGTTTTAGCACGCAGAGCGATTTCAAAGAAACGTTACCTCAAACTTGTTCGAGAAGAAACACAACCTACTGTACAGGGACATGGGATTTGAGAAGGGAATTAAAATTACAATACCTGCATGCCCAGCTGCCCAACTCAAATTGCTCAGCTGTTATATGCTTCTCTATGCAATATCCTGCCATTGAGCTCTCTGCAAGGCAGGCTAATAATGAAGCTGTCTCTGGCGTAAGGATTTCCGTGAGCGGGTCATGAAAATTGGAATAGAGGGAATAGATATGTGACTGTGCCGACCTAAATGGGTTAAGGGGTTTGCTATTCCCCAACTAAAGTCACCGCTGCTGTTTTTGTGGTGTCGATTAGAAATGAGTGCCCATTTGCCGTGAACACATTGGCAGTTTGGATCTACTCATAGCAACTCAAAAAGTGAAATAACCCCAGTAATATCAGAGCACATCGACAGCTCTTTTAGTATTAAAAAAAAAAAAAAAAAAAAAGGAAGAAAGAATAAAAAACAAACAAAGGCTTGTTGGCGTCCTTGGCTGAGTGTGGCTCTGGGCGCAGTTCTTGTTTGGCTGCCAGCGCAATTTCTGGCCCTGTTATTTCCTTCCAAATGAGAAGAAATGTCGTTTGTCCCAACCATGAGCGAGCGGCCGCTGAGATGAGGAATAGGCCCACTGCTTCACACAGACTAACGTGACAGGCTGCATGACATCACTTAGCCAAAATGGATTGCCACTTCAAAATGGGACTGTTCTGCCTAGTGTTAGCAAGGCTCTCACTGGAATAAAATAATTGACTCTGAAACGTATTTAATGTATTTTAATTTTTTTTTTAGGTCTGGCAGCGTTTTTGTTTTTCTGTGGGTGGCAAAGATTAGTTGGCAGCATTTGGTATCTTCTGTCTTGGATCTGTGTGGGACAAGTGAATTAGAGACAATAATTAAAACCTTAATTAGAGCTGTTAACAGTATTTCAAGATGTCCTATAGTGTGTTTAATAACTTATGCTAAGTTGTATTTCCCAGGTATGATATTTAGCTAGTGAAGATTACCCTGTTGACTCCCGCAGACTAAATTAAGGGGAATCATAATGGTTGAAAATTATAAACATGACACACCTTGGGGAGGCCAATAAAAAAAATGTCTGATCGGTTGACCAAAGACTGCCAGTATTAGAATTTTTTTTTCACATACAGTCAAAGTAAAGGCATAGGTGTTTACTGATTTGCAAAAAAAAAAAAACAGTTCACCAAAACCACAAGAAAGGTATTTTACCACTACCAAGACATGCAGACAGTGTTAGTTTTATTTACTGAGGTATCGAGATATTTGCTACCCTATTGAAATGTTATGTTTGAAAATCTCATCAACAAAGTGTCTTTTCACGAACAATGTCCAGATTGCTTCATATAATCACAGACCCAGCAATAGTTTTCATTAGAAACTATTTTATTGTTGGTTTCTTAGCGGGAGACATCTCAAAACCGAAGATAACTGCAAGTCTAGATACCTCTAGGGAAAGTGGGGACATTTTTTTTTGGTTGTTTATCAAATTTGTATTTTTTCTATGTATTTGAAAAATATGAAGCAAATGCTGGAAAAAAATACAAAGCAAGGTCATTCAGTCTGCAACCCTTTTTGGGAGGTTCATATTAGTCAGATGAAATGTTAAATGCACATAGCTGTTTTCCCAAGAGTGTGTAAAAGTGTGTGTGTGTGATCCTCCCACTCCACCTCTACTTTTTCTGAGGTGACCTGTGCACCACTCAGGCCCTGGGGGCTCAGGCACACACATGGCCTGATCTGCTGCTGCTAAACACTTGGAATTTCACTCCAGCCACTGCATAAACACATGCACGCAAATACACACGCATTCTCACAGTACAAGCACATCTGGTTTCCAGGATGGCGCTCATGAATGCAGACCTTTTAGCTGCTGGTACAGGCAGGCTGCTGGTGTTAATGACTAGGACATTCCTCGGCTCCCAGGATGAAAATGGGGAGAGGATGCAAAACAGAGGCAGCCATCGTTTCTAAGGGGTAACCCAATCCATCCAGCATGAGCTACGTGTGCGTGTGTCTGTTTGTGAATAAAGGGCCGAAGGGGGTAGCTCAGCTAAAGGTCCTTGGGGTCATAAGAGGCCACCACAGCACCCCGGCGCGTAGATGTGCCAGGTCTGGCTTCCTCTCAAAAGCGTAGAGAGGTCACAGCAATTTCCCTAAGTCAGGAGTAGGTCAAGGTCCCACTTCCCTTACGTATCAGTCACTGAAGGATGAGGAGGAGAGCGCAAGACGTGGTCTTTGTAGAATTACCTCCCATAATCCCCAGAGTGTCAGGACTGCGAGGAAAGTATGCTGTAGTTTGGCAGGGCAAGAGGTTACGTGAGGGGAAATGTGAAAGCTACAGAGATTGTAGTTCTCAGCCTGCAACCTAAAATTTAAATATTCCATTCATAATTGGTGGGGAATTTTCTCACAGGTGTCATTATCTTTCTGGTTATTGGCACTGTCCCACGATGCTTTCCGCTAGGTTGTTCTCTAACGTCAGCACATCACCTCACCTCACTTGGCAGCAATAAGTGAACAGGGATGCTTTGCTAGGGAACTGAAAGTGAATACATTAAGAGTGGAAGTAAAACGTTACCCCGAAAAGAGCTCAATAATGATTTAAGTAGCTTGCGGTAGAAGGGATTATTTTACTGATCTTTTTGGTTCTTTTTTTTTCAGAAAGGTTTTTCCTTGACCCAAATACCAGGCTTCTCTCCATCTCTTCTCTGCTTACTTCCTCTCTCTGGTTTGCTTTGAAATCCCCAAAGAAGGGTAGCAGTCCAAACATACTCCATATTCATAACAGTGTGGTCATTTAGCAGGTTGTTTTGAATACATCCCCTTCATCCCCCCCAAAAATCCACCTGTGTGAAGTTAATGGGCCGGTGCTGCTCACACCAAACCAGCCATCGGTGCTGTGAGAGGCTTAATCTCGCAGACTCAGGACTAATACCATCAATACATTAAGTAGCTTGATCCCTGAGTTTCGCTCAGTCTCTTGACAAATTCAAAATGTATTTGGGGTAGAGGAGCTTCCTGCTTGGCGCATATATCCGTAGATCACCGCGATGATTAACCGTCATGAAAATCTAAATCCCTTCATCTCTTGGTAAATATGACTCCGTCTATCATTGCACAGCCCCAAAAGGTCTGCTTAAGGGCATGGGAAATTGGCCAATATTGGCTCATCAAAACGGACTAATAATTTGTGGCCCTCCAGTGATGAGTATTGTGAACTAAAAAAACATTTGGTGCCGGTTTTTAATATCTCAAAAAAGGAATGCAATGCAGCATTCACTGGCCCACGACAACTTAATCAATATTTGGGAACATGAACCACTCTCAAGCTATAGGGGATAGTAGTTGCTCATTTTTATTCAAGGAAAGTTATCCAAGGGCAGAAGAGAAACATCAGAGTACTGACGTCTCCCTTGATATTCCCTGATATTTATTTTTGATATTTTTCTAAATTTGCTACAGCGCGTTTCATGTTCTGGAGGCAACCTTAAGGTTTTATCCTTGCACGTACCCAGCCCATATCATTAACAGTTGAGGAGCATTTATTGGCAAGTATAAAGAACGATATACATGTGTCCGGGGATAGTAACGTGGTCCGCCGCCTCAGCTGCCCTGCTAAGATCGAAACCCATCAGAGATCTGTCCTTTCCAACTGCCAGAAGAAATCTGAATTCAAGCACAAAGCACTGCCCACTCAGAAGAAGAAAAAAAAATCCCTCAGAAGAGAGTAAAACAAATAAAATAAGAGAAGATATTGTTCGGGAAAAATCTCATATCAAAATAAACAATGAAATAAATGCAAAGAAAATTGGGAGGAACAAAATATAATTTAAGTGGCTCCCTCTTCCTCCCATCATCTGTGCTGCAATAACACATTTCAATGGATGCATGATTAACTTCACATCTGAAAACACGACCCGGCCACCCGGACGCTACAACAAACAGGCAGCTCGCGTGGCACTCGAGCTGTTGATAACAAAAGCCATCACCCTGTGCACCGCTAAGCAGTTACCACATGATTTTATGAGAGCCATGCTCATTTATGAGTGCAATCAGTTGCAACCCAATGCCCCACAGGATGTCAGAGTTAGCGCCCCTCTTTGTCCTATGATGATGGACTGTCGGTTCAATGGCGTTATTGTAGCTCTAGTGGCCATCCAGGGAGTAATACATTGATAACAATATCAGCTCATAAAGATGGGCTGTTGGAGAAAAGGTCACTCCCTTTCTTGCCCGTACTGTATCTCTCGCTCTCCCCTCCCTCCGTCTCATGATTCCTCCGTCGCTCCCTCGCTCTCTTTCCGTCTGTGTCTCTCTATCTCGCTCGTTCGGGGTGACGACGGGCTGCCCCTCGGTGTGTAAGGAAGCTGGAATGTCATGTTTTAACTGGAGTTAGAGGTATGTTGACAGGCCAGACAGAGGGAACAGATGGCAGCGTGACATGCCCAAGGTCATCTGGCATGCCACTGTCGGGAGCGCTGGATTTGAAACCCAACGCTTTTTTGCCTGTTTCCTTTTTCTTTCTTTAGGATTTCTCCTCTCGCCCTCCCTCCTTCTGTCTTTCATTCTTTCTTCCACCTCTATCTCTCACCTCTTTATCACATACGCCTTTCTCTGTTTTTCATTCCCCAACCCTGCCTTCCCCTCTCTCCTCTGCTTGCCCTGTCTCTTACTCCTTTTCTTGGTTTATCACCCCTTCCCTCCTCAATGTAGGTCACAAAGCCTACTGTACAGGCTGCTGCCTATCTCTGCTTAAACACACTGCCCCCTAAACTCTCCTGACTACTCTATTCTCACACACACACACACACACACACACACACACACACACACACACCTCATTGGACATCCATATTCTTTCGCACTTCCTTTCCTCTTTCTCTCCCACACATGCTCAGTTAGAGTCACATTGGCCATGTACCCCATAAAAACGTGCCAAGCTACCTTTGTCCCCTGAAGTCTCGCCCCTAACAGCCCTGTCAGCAGAGATGTAGAAAGAATCCAAATGAGTTTTAATTACCTGTGTAGCCATGCCTGGAAGGTTGTGCACCGGAAATCACAACCCCACCGGTACAGTAAGCATGCCGTGTCGCAACACATGGTTTCTTTGTCTTCCAGCTAATTTCCAACAGAAGCATAAAGTAGAAAGAGAGAAAAAAAATCAGTAGGAAAAGGAGGGAGGGAGAGATAGGATGCAAAGGGAGAAAACCGCTGTTTCTGCTTGCTGCTTACCATCTTCGCTGAATGTTTTTGAGGGCTTGTACCAAAATCCCAAACAGAGCAGGGCAAAGCAAAATGTCCTCACGTTACCCAAATCTTGTCAGAAGTGTTCGTTTCACCTCAGCAGGCAGAGCCATTGGTCCCAAAACAACATTGGCTTTTGCTGTGATAAAGAAAACATTGCAATCGTGATGCAAAAAGCCGGTTGGGAAGGGTAAAAAGTCAGGAGGGTGAACATTTTCATTCACGTAATTAACATGTTGGGAATAGCCAGCTGCATCCAATACACCACGTGCAAGATTTGCATGTTTATCAAGCATGTCAGGCAGTGCATGTCCATCCTGCCCAGAACTGGTAACCTCTCGTTATATTTTTAATGTTCCCCGGTGAGACTTGTACGGTTGCTTTAGCTCCATTTGCAGCTTTCACAGGATGCTCTTAGCAACACAAAGAATGGCCCGTACAAATTCTAACGAGGCGAGGACGCCATGACAACAGCAGCCGCAGGAGGTGACATTTCCTCGACATGAGCAGCTCCAACAAATAAATACTCAAATTTGTTTTTTAGAGACCTCGGTTAAGTAGGTCTGCCTCTCCCACTTCCCAGATCACCAACTCAAAACGTGTTGTGTTTATTAGCATGTGTTTATGGTGGTATTTGTAGTCATCGGGGCTGTGTTTGTCGTTGCTGTTTATCAGGCCCCGTGATTATGCCTGTCATTTTTTTTGGTAGAGTTTCATCTTAATATTAACAACATAACAATGGTAGGGCTGATAAGTCTTGAATGCAGCAAAGGCGGCAGATCTTTATCTGGCGTGATACAGCAGTAAAATAATGCTGGGAGAAAGAGACAGAGGAAGCACGGAATAAGGGAGAAGGAGGGAGGAAGGGAGGGAAAAAACAGTTTCAAATCTTCTCATCTACAAAGGTTATTTTCTGAATAGTAAGTCTTTCAGCATAAAACCGCATGTTTTTCCTTGAATAGAAATATGCGTAGCCACAAACAGAGAGCATATGGATGTATTTATGGCAGGGCTTTGTTCTTGCAGTGTTGAATGTGTAATGTTGAGACTTTAAAAAGCCTCTTTTCATCTCTTCTTTTTTTCCTACTTTCCCCTGCATTTTCAAAAAGGCATTTAACTCTGCGAGAATGGAATTACAAGGTATATTACAAGTAAACGTCAGGATAATTTGTCGCAATTAAACCTTATAAACCTAGTCGTTTGCTCTATATGTCCGGCACTCTTGCAAATTTCCTGCAGTTGTGGGAATACTGAACATTTTGCTGTAAAAAATGTTTTAAAAAGGGAATGAGAATGAAGTTTTAAGCAAATAAAAAATAAGAAAGGAGCTAAATGTGCTCACTGCGGACAACAAAACTCTGTGGCAGTCAAAGTTGGTCAGTATTGACGTCTCAGTGAGAAATTTGATTTTGTGAAAAACTCCAAAGTTGTTGCTTCGGCCATTAATCACCCGTCTCTGGAGAGGGGAACTCAGTGGAGCACAGGGCCCTCTCTGTGCTGCCGCGACAGACTGAAAGCCAAACCCAGCGTTCTTGAACAATAGATGCCCCAACGTGACACCATTTTGTTACAGTGTGTGAGTGCATGTGTTTGTGTGAGGGGGCAGGACGGATTCTTGAAAGTACAGTGACACCTAAAGGCCTAATCCTATAGGCCCTCTCAGTCTGTCTCCCTCTCTCTCACGGACACTTGAGTCAAGGACATGGTGAAATTTGATGAAAACTGATGAGTTTTCACTTTTTTTTTGCACTTGATAGTTCCAAGCGCTTGTACAGGGCATCAAATTCCTCTCCTAATGACATGCCTGGGGGCTGCCTGCAGGAAAAGTGGCATTTTCATCTTCCAACCTAAGCATCTGATTGGACATCGGGTGGGAGAGCCCCAAAAAGAATGGATGCTGCAGGTTTTTTATGTTCAATGTGCAATTAGAATGTATTGTGTGACTGTGTGGGTCTTGTTTTTGTGCCCTCAAACCAGTCATTTCTTTATTTTTTCATTTTCTATTTAGTTTCTTTGTGATTTTCTAACATTTGGTTAGTGTAAATGTCAGGTGCATCTTGTGTGAGTATTTTATAACAGTTATTTTTGTACATGCACAGAAAATGTACTAGAATAACCAAAAATAAGATATAGTTTACTCACCAATTTATTGTGACATAAAGGTAAACTGCATTATCGTAGGCCTAAAAACATAAAGATTATGAAGATCTTGACAATTGAAATATTTTCCAAGCCTTTTTTTTATTCATGCATTTATACATTCTCAGTTGTGATGTCTTAATATGACCAACTGAAGGTCATATTTTATCTACATCTTTATTTCCCTCTCCGTTCCTGCTCGCACAGTGCTATTTTGTTTCCAACTGAGTCTATATTACAGTACAGAGCCGCTCACACAGCACACACACACACATAAACACACATTCCCCAGCTGAACAGTACCACTGTAGTGGTGAGATCCTCACTGGGCAGCCCTTTGATCTCGCCTCGTCTCTTGTGTCTGCTTTCACGGCCAGCTCTGCATGCAGAGCCGGTTTTTAATATGGCAGCGCACCCTGGGTCCCAGAGTAACAATAAACTTTACCTTCAACTGTCAGCAGGTCTTAATCACTGGGATTACTGCAGCACTAAATGTTGGATTCCTGTTAATATTCCTGCCGGTGAAAAAGGTAAACAGACCCAAAGAGATAAATATCGCCCGCCCCTCCACAGAAATATCCTTTGGAGTTCACAATCTCAATTTCATCACTTGCAAATATGGCGCGGAAGTCAAAAAGGGGAAAGAATGAGCCTTAGTTTCAATGAATGTGGACAATCACAATGGAATTCTTTTTTCGGAGGTGGGCTTTCGCCCACAAATGTACAATCGGTCATTCTCAAAGAGCCTTCAGCGGGGCTGTTATTTGCCGTCCCGTGAGGTACCATAGCTGGAGCTCACCAAGCCAACTAATGGAGCTTCAGAGGCCTGCAAATGGCAGGCAGCGAGCACACAGCAGCCTCTGTGGGCAAAATGGATTTTGATGTTCATTTAGTTTAGTTTCCCTGCGGAATGAAGAGAAAACAAAGATTTTGCAGAAACAAAAATTATTATTATTACCCTTATAATTATATTTAATATTGTTATTGAGCTCAGGATATGTTTTTTTAGGATAGTGATCGTAGGAGTAGTAAAAGCATTTTTTTTTTAAATACATATCTGTATATCATTTCATGACAGAATAATTGTATTTCTTTGTATAATCTTTTTCATTAATTTACAGTAATATTTTATTATTTTAATAAAACCAGGAGGTCTTGTTCTTAGTGTGTCAATAGTTTTATTTTTTGTCAATGTCAAAATTGCATCTCATTGTGTAGACTTCCTTTACATTCCCCCTAACAGGCAAAATACTTGAAATGAGCACAAACCCAATTTGACAAAAGTCATCCATATATTCACACGCTCTAAAAATGGCGCATAGTGGAGTGGAGCGTGCTGTTTCAGAAGCTAAATCCGTGCTCTGCTGGGTCCAAATATTTTACCATAGCTTAGCTGCTCCACTAAAATCTGCACTTGTGTGCACCCCATTGCCCCTTCATCTTGCTTTGAAAACACCACTGGATTATAGGCCGTTGTCTCAGGACTCAGACGGCTTGACTCCTTGGCGACACGGGTTTCACGCCTGTGTCCTGTTGTGGGAATTGTCGACAGAGAGAAAGAGAGAGATTTAAACAATTCAAGAGTACAGTCTCTTCAGGGAAGAGCCACTGCAGGCTCTGAAAGCTTGGGCCTATGAACAAGTGTTCATGCATTTTCAACAGTGATATCATTCACAGGGAATGTAATTCAGGTTGGTTTGACTGAATACATTAAGTAACGAGGGGCAGCCATTTATTTAGATTGTGCAGTATAGCCCGTGTTTAAGGCTGTGCATGGCTGCGTTCTGGTTACGCGAGCAAAATGGCTTTGTGTGCATTTGGATTTATTTTTTCCACACTTTTTCATCCTCATTCCTCCAATTGTACTCCGTGGAAGTGACCCTACATACTTAATTTCTTTACTAGGACTCTAAAACAGATTTGAATGTATGAATAAACCCATGCAATCACATGCCTGCGACATCCCCAAAACTACAACCACATGCATATTTTCATAAATAACTTTTTCGCTTGAAAAGCAGGGTTTTCTCACACATTTGTCTTTGTTTTTTTTGGGGTTTTTTTTTACAAAAAGCTTGGCTAGTGAAGTGAATATTATCAGGCAGAGACGTTTCCAATCCTCTATTCCTTTTAGTTAATTGAATTGCTATGAATCCTGCTATCACAGTGTTAGCACCACGGATATATGATGGGAGTCTTTATTGAAATGATTTCCATGGGTGTTTGTCTCACTCCTGGCTCTGTGTCAGGCTTTTAGGAAGAGAGACGGAGAGAAAGAGGCGGGGATAGACAGGCGGGGGGGGGAGAGAATATGAAATTGATTAGTTAGCTGGGATGGAAAATAAAGACTTCATCAGGATCACTTTGTGCCGTCTTCACAATCAGCTGTGAAACAATACAGCCTCCCTAATGAGGACAGAGAGGCAGGGACTGTGTGCATCTGTGTACCTGCATGATATTTGTATGTGTGTTTGCTTGTGTTGTGCCACTGAATTAAAAGTGAAAGGGATCGGAAAGGGAGAGCGCGTAATAAGAGGGTTTGTGCCACATTCACTCAGATCCTGAGTGAGGCAAAGATCTAAATCAATCTCCTTTCAAATTCACTTGAGTGCTGTTGTATTTTATTTGTAAGTATATTTATCGTGAACATTTGTGGGGAAAGAAGTAGAAGCGGTGTCCTTCTTGGTGACGAATTTAATTCACACAGAAAACCTAACAGTTCCGATTGTTAGCAAATGCAATTATAAGTTGCTGTTTTAAAAGAAAGAAATTCACACATTAGCACTGTATAGATTTAGACAGTGTGTTGTTTTGTTTTTTACATTTCATAAAAACAACCTAGGATTTATAATATTTATTAATATTTACAATTTGGTTATTAATACATTTCCAATCAACCATATGTAATAAATATTAAATTAAATAAAATAATAGTAAATATTCAGCATTTTCAACAACATTAGTATCTTTTGATAAAGAAATACATTTATTTTAATAAAAGATAAATACAGCTACTACTCAGGAAATTGGGGAAATTGTTATTTTGTCCTGATTTGTGATGAGCAGCATTTAGAAAGGTATTTTGTAAGGAAAAAGACTAACAGTGATTGAAGCTTCTAAAAAAATATGCCAAATGATTTTTATTTTATTTGATCAAATTAAACTTTTCTCTTCAAACATAACTAGATCTCTGTAGTGTCTGTTTATGCATTTAAGATTTAGATGTACTCTTACCATTTATTTTTACTGCTAGTAGCTTTTGTAGTAATTTAATTGATCTTCATCACAAAATATGGCAATAATGTGATACAGGAAAAAAAGAGGTTCTCACTTAAAAATCTTTTAAGATCAACAGAAAACCCGTCAGAGGAAACAAACCATCTGTATTTGTGTCTTGGTCACAGCTAGGCAGTTACTGTTGGTGGTTCACATTCTCCCTCTGAATTATTCATTCAGCCATGTAGTCGCTTCTCCGTATACCTGAAAACCCCCTGAATTACAATTCATAAAACTGCATGAAAAGCATGACAGACGCTCAGCAGATACAAACACAATGAACACTTAAGTAATAATCGACACATTTTAAAAGCAAAAAAAAAAAAAAGGTTCTCGCTGTGCCAATTATAATACATACAAATAAATTTACAAAGCAATCACAACTGAATAAGATACAATATTCTCAATTTTCTAAATGTGCCTCTCCTTAGCTTGTCATCAGGGTGCCAATAACGCTGCAAGGCACTGTATTTATAACACTTCAATACACAAGACCATCATTTTAAGGATAATTGGGAAGTTCCTATTATCAACACCATGGACAGTTGTGAGATTCATTAAACTCAAGTCTCCAACCATGAGGGGAAGATACACACCAAACTGGGGCACGTTGCAACAGCCAATAAAGACAGGGCACCGACAGGCAGGCGTCCTATCAGGAGCCTCCTCCAGGTCATGCTGACGAATCACTCAAAACTTTTTTTTCTCTCTCTTCATTCCCCCCCCCACCCATTACTTATCTCTATGCTGATAGAGTATTCCTGACTGAATGTGAGAATGTCTGTATTGCCACAGTGTTGCTCTCACACTCTCCCCTCCCCTGGTTATTTTGGTACGGTAGAAAAACTGTGGCTGACTCCTGGAAGAAACCCTCTGGCGGCTGCTATTTATAGGGAAGGGACACAGTCACATTTGCATCTGGAGCTTATGAGAGACAGAAAGACTGAGAGAGAATGAGAGAGAAGCATGAAGGATACAGTAAATTGTTTAAATAAATAAGTTATCCTGTAACCTAAGTCATTTCTTTCCAGGACAAATAAAAGAAGAAAAGGGAGAAGAAAGGTGGGAAGCAGGCGGGAGTGTAAGAGAGACTTTGTCCAGATTCTCTTTTTCTTGCCCTCTTGAGTGAAAAAAACCCACCTTGAAATAAGACAGGCTGACCCAAATTGAATTAAATCGATTTGGATTCTCCTGAGCCTGCGTTTCCACAGTGTACACAGTATTATCCTCCATTTCCTGTGACAGTGTCATGAGCAGTATGCATTACTCAGCTCCTTATAAAAATACTCCGGAGCTACGCTATTGATTCTTGCGCTTCAATAATTGAGCCGCCAATGCAGAACAATGACGTCCCTGTTGTTTCCATTTGTGCCGATGAAAGGGCATCTCCCTTAAGGCCTGCTCATGAGGAAAAAGCAGCGGCCTGTAGGTACAGATTGAGTGTGTGATGTTCCTGATGGCATCAGTACAATATGTATGGATTCTGACTCAGATAGTGAGGACAATCCCTGGGTCTGCCCCCACAAACCACAGGGCCTGAATGCTGATTAAATCTCTGATATTTTTAGGATTCAGGTCTGATTTATTGCAGAGGAAATGGAGAAAAGAGAAAGAGGGGGAGACGGAAGAAAATATAATCGCTTTGATGGTTTAAACACGCTTTCCGCCGGTGTCCGTTGACTCTGTTTGAAGTTGCTCGTTGAGGTGGGATGTGATCTGCATGAGGCTCAAAGTGTGCAGCGGTCAAAAATGAGATGGAGCACACAAACGCAACGCTCCCTACGTCACTGGGAGCATCACAGAGGAGCAAAGCGGGGCCTTTCAAACAGATCACAGCATCCTAAATCTCTCTCTCCACAGACGCACGCACTCCACGAGACACTAAGCAACACAGATTGTGTGAGCTTATTTTCCGTCTGTGTCGGACGTCTCTATATGACGACCACAACAGCCAAAACATCCGAGTGACCATCCTGGAGCAGCTTTTGGGGCGCGTTATGGTTCACCGACACATTACGACGGCATAATTAAAGAGTGGCGTTGAAGTGTGAAAAGAGTTGTGTTCTCAAGGCTTTCGAATGAGTCCATTTACATCGCCGTTGTTGTCGCAATTTTTCTCAGGTGGGGGCTTAAGATATCAATATGTTAATGCATGTTTACCCCCATTCACCGCAAGGGCATGGATGCATTGAGCGTGGTGGAGCATGCAGTTGTGTGTTGGAAGGGGGTTGAATGGGTAGGGAGAGAGTAAAGGAAGAGAGGCAGAGGGAGAAGTGGGGATAAAAAGATGGAGTGAGGGAGGGGAAGAGGGGGGGCGGCGTATACATTATTAACTACGACTTCATCACATGTTCCCAGTTTCTTGGGGACTTATTATTCTGAGGCGCTTTAATGAATAACAAGAAGAGAGGGCAGAGGGAGAGAAAAGCGAAAGGGAGTGATTGATGAAGCAAGTGCAGACACCGCCACCAGCTGGCTCGCTCTAGTACTGCTCCACAAACAGGAATACCAGGGAGACATAATGTTTGTAAAAATAGCCACAGAGGGCAACAACCTCTAAAGTGTCCCTGGCATTAGCATTTGACAAGGTCCCCGCCTGCCACGCTGCATATAGATTGGGATTTGCTTTGTCAAGGATACCTGTCAAGCGGACGCATGACAGCCAGATTTCATGAGCGCTGCGCAACAGCGAGGTTGGACATCGAGGCGGGCACGCTGTAAAGCCTCCCAGTGTGTGTGTGTGTGTGTGTGTTTGTGTGCAGAAGAGAGAGAGAGAAAGTATGAGTTAGAGCAAGTCTTTGTGTTTGTGTTTGCAGGTGTGTGTGCCTGTGTCTGTATGTGTTTGTGTTATTGCAAAAGAAAATTGGAGGTTCGCTGTATCCAAGGTGACCGCTGCCTCTCCTTATTTTTCTTTTTTTTTCTTTTTTTTTTTTTAAGAGTTGGGTGGGGGCTTTTCTGATCACCAACGTCCTACTTTCCACAAGTTTATCCGCTCACGTAAGAGGAATGGACATTTCTGTGTAATTCCCTGCCATATTACTCACTGTCTGCTGGTCATTACCAATGCAGAAAAGGAGACAGAAAGAGAAAAGGGAGGGAAAGTAAGAGAGAAGAGCAAGCTTTCTTGTTGAACAACCTTTGGCCATATAGAAAGGTTGTTCTTATAACTTGTCCTTTTAGTTTCGGCGACGTGATCTTGTGTTGCGGTCGGATATGTACACCCTGCATATCTGGTTGTTAGACAGAAAGTCTCCGAAAGAGTTACTGAGCAGCCTCGGCATGCTGCAGGGCCTCAGAAAGAAGAACGCAGAGAGGGTGAGGGAGCGGAGAGAAACTGAAGACCTTCCGGGGGAAGAGGAAAAAGAGGATGCGATATCAGAAGTTGTCAGGTCCATTTACAGAGTGGTGCGATTCAGGCCTGTGCGCTCCCTGCTGCTGCCTTTCATTTTGACTAGAGGAGGAAAAAGAGCTGCATGTGTAGAGGAATCGTTGCATGAGAAATCATACTTTTACTTGATCCCTTCATCTGTCCAGTCCCCAGATGTTCCTCTGCTCTTTTTAACCTCGAGCTCTTCTTGACTCCTATCCATACAAATGAATATGTACACCACGAGAATGCCACGGATTGACCTGTCCTTTAGAAGTGTTTTCTCATGAATAAGTAAATGAATACATCAGTCATGCAAAAGTTACTCCAACTAAGTCACTAACTTAAATTGATATGTTGGTTAACGTAAAGGTGCCCAACCAACAGGAACTGAGACAGATTTTTGTGTTGCAGTTGTATTTCATAGTGTTCCCAGTGTTCATCATAGTTTTGTATATTATGCCAAGTACCATCATATTTTTTTCAAGCCTTCACAAATTAAACTTTTTGCATAAATTAAGAAAAACAAAAAGTCTGTGCTTATTTGAAATAATAATTTTACAGATAACATTGGATGACATATATTAAACAAATGGTATAGCTCATTGTATAAAGGAGAGCAACATCTGAAATTAATATAAATAGATTTGACATGAAGGGCAGTAAAATCAATTAATCAATTAGTTGATCAATAGAAAATGTACCCTGAAACAATTTGATATCAATAGTTTCAGCCCTGAGTAGGGATGGGTGGAAAAATGTATTCATGTAAGAATAAAGATTCTTCTAAGATTTTGAATCCATTCACAACTTCCAAAAAATTGAATTATAAAACTTATAAAATTATAGAACAGATAGTGCATTCTAATATGAATATTTCATTGTGAAAAAAAGCAGCACTACCGAGGCTGACTGCCTCATGCGCACTGAATGCACCACATGACGGGAGTCCCACAACATCACTCTCATTAACTAAAATATAATATATGTACCGTTAGGTCAAGCTGAACGATGAATAATTCTACAACATTCGTAATGTAAAAAGAGAGAGAGAGAGAGAGAGAGAGAGAGAGAAGCGTTGCATCATGTAAACAAACATGTACCTATCAGCTGTGCACTCAAGATAAGATTGGAGACGTAACCATTTAAATGATGGGTGAGTACTACTCGCCGTCTTCAGGCGTTTGTATTTTTTAAACAGAAAACACACGTTTAACTTTGTGATATTTACTGGAAATGCAATACAATATAGCCAACAGCAAGAAAGTCAGCTAGCCTCCCAATTTTATTTATGTAACTGACAGCATTTCTATTTTTTGTAGAATTTGAATTTGTTCTTCTTGAAGTCACCAAAAACCTTTGAGTGAAAAACCTTTTCAAACACGATCTGCTTCGATGCCATCATTTGTCAGACTGCTTACGTTGCGCACATCGATTTTAAATCAGATTGGACCCTAAGAATCACAATGAAATGGAATCGTGAGATACTGAAAGATTCACACCCTTAGCCCTGAGTACTAGCAGCCTACCGAACAGCCACTCGATGAGTCTCCAGACCGGCCATAAAGAAATGTTACACTTAGTGGCAAAAGAGGAAGTCAAAACAGTGGAATGTTTTTGCAGTGAGGAACGACGTTAAATGAAATGACGGGGCACATTAAAGGGGTTTCAGCGTATTCTCAGTCGTCGCCTCAGTTGTGATGCCACTCCAGATCAGAAGCAATGTTAATGGCAGAAGTTAGTGAAAGGTGACGTCTTGTCAAAACTTGAATACCAGCCCGTCTGTAATGGCTGTAAAGTTCGACAGTCCGTCTCCCACAAATGATCACAGTCTGGCCTGGTCCTCGTCATCTTTATTTTGTAACTCTAACCCCATCTGCAGCTGTTTTTGCAGCCCTTTGATTTCCCTTTTTCTTCCCAACAATCAGGCCAACTGGTTCTGCGTTGCACTGAAGGCTGCTACTTCTCTGATGTGTGACAGCTTAACTGTTTCTCTGCTTGACAAAGACTGAGTGCAGCAAACAAGCAGCAAAGTCCCAGGGATTCAGCTGGTGACTACCGACTGCCCCACTTCACAGACATTGCTAACCGTGTTTATTACATGGGGGCAGAGGTCACGCATTTCCTAATAACCTCAGGCGGGGGCACGCCGTCGCGGCTGGCTGCAGAGAAAAGGCGGTGGCGGACAAGAGCGGCTGTCGCACTTGTTTCCTCAGAAGAAGAAAGGAGGGGAGTGACTGTAAGGGTTTGAGTTTAAGAGACTTGCAAATTGGGAGGGTCTACACCTGTAACCCGTCACTCAAAGCCTGTCATCGCCGATCTCAGCCATTCATCATGTTTGGAAAATCATTAATCTCATTCCTCCCCAGGAGCAACTGGTTGCAGATGGGATTCATCCCTGTCTTGTTCCTCTAAGCGATACCTTCATCTGTTGCGTCTTGGCACTGAGGCAGCTTACATCCACGCTGACAGGTTAAAATCTGACATTAAAGCCTGTAGTCACACTTGGAAAAACTCCTCTCTTTTTTTTTTGTCCCTCGTTTGTAGCGCGCACTCGCAATAAGCAGTGACATATAAATGTATCAGTGGGTTCTCTAGGTGATGAAAACCAGGATGAGTTCACATGCAGCCTCAAGACGAAATCATCTATCACGTTGTCGTACAAGACTGGACAAAAAGTTCACATGCACAGATCTGAAAGCAGTGGGTTTGTACGCTGGCTGCAGCAGAGGTAATCTCCCAAGACTTGGCTTTATTGCCTCTCTCAGCCCGATAATGATGTTAGGACTCTGGGCTGCTTTGGTTTGTCGAGCTCCGGCTCCCCAATCAGCCTCCATTTGGCTTTGGGGAAGAAGCTGATATTGGCCACATTGCATCGAAACTCCCCCTAACAGGTTAAACCTCAGTTTACACTGCAGACACACATGATGAAAGTGACACACACACACACACACACACACACACACACAATGAGATGTACACCGAAGATAAACCTGTTTTATTTTTATTTTTTTTAACCACATATTCACAAATTATGTGTTATTTGTATACAGGCACTTACAGATGACGCACACACTATGTCTAGGGTTGTCACGCATTCATAACTTTGATACAATACCTTGAAAACTATCTATTCAATACCATTTTTGATATTATAGGGAAAAAGTAACACACCATGGAGGACATAACATTTTAAGATAAATAGCAGTGAGTGTGTCAACTGGCTGTCAAAGAGAAGAGAGAACAAAAAGCAGAGGTGGTAGCCAGTGTATTGATACTGCGGAAAATGATTATTAAAACCGTTTCAGTATCAATATGTATTGATACTTATATATATACTTAACACGGCGTCAAATATTCAAACCCAAGACTCTTTTTACAGCCGCACCATTATCATGTCCATTTTCTTTTTAAGATAGCTGCTGCATCATTTAATACAAACTTCCCCAAAACTCAACCCAACATATTAGGTATATTTGGAAACTCTGGAACTCAGCTAGAATTCAAAATAAAGTTTTGTGGGTTTGGACGATATACGTCTGCACAGCATGAGTTTGTAATGACTGAGCCACAGACGGACTGCTGCTTGTTAAAGTTTTTTAAATAAGAGTTGAGATTAAAGAAGGAGAAAACTTGGGTTCACACATGAAGCTTTAATTCCAGATTAAACTGTGATGGATTTTTAGGATGGGACAATTTTCTCTTCCTAATAAGTACAGTATGTTTATCCTGGGAGCTTTTTTAAACCAATTTGATTATCTGACTGCTCATGCTTCTTGCCCTGTGGAACTTGTTTTTAACTATATCACCATGTTCCCAGATCTCAGCAATTAAAATTGTGAGTATAAATGTTTTATTACAGATATGATCGATGGCAAAAACTACGAAAATAAGACCCGGGTTTTATGTAACTGGAATTTCCCTTTCATAACATTGTGAGGACAGAGTGGGTGTAAAGGTGTCCATGTTACTGTTGCCAAACAACATAAAATAAATGATGCAATTACTTAAACAGTACTACACATCCCTCTCCCAAATTGCACAGCTGTGACCATGTGTGTGTCTGTGTTTGTGTGTGGCCGCTCGTTCACGTGTTCTCTTATGAATTTATCATGTCACATAAACTCATGGTTGCTAAACTCTTCAGGGGGCCTTTTTAAGAGCTGTATACTCTCACAAACACACATTCACACAAAATATAAAAACACACACACCCCCAGCCTTGCTTCTGGGGTTCAACAGTTCACATGGTCACCTTGTGAACTATCCTTCAACCTCCGTTAGACATCAGTGGTCCCTCTCCTCTCCAGAGCAAAGGGAGGACTTAAATGAAATAATAAATATCCTCAGTATGGCTCCCACTTGCGCACCAGGCCACTCTGACCCCTCTCAGGACCTTCCAAACCAGGCAGGAAGAGCCAGCGAGGGGCAGGGAGTGGGAGGATGTCGGAGAGGGAGGGCTGTACGCTGCTCAGGTGACCCAGGAAATGCCTGGAAAAGGCTGGGGACCATATGATTGTTTCAGCGGGGCTGGATGGCTCAGTAGTGGCCAACAGGAAAAACTGGAGCCATGGCTGATCTGGGGTGAGCCAAGCTTAGCCAGGCAGCTGGCAGACATCACAGGAAATATGTTTGTGTGCTCTGGACACAGCAGGTCAGGAGGGCTGTGGTCCAGGAGGGAGAGAGAGATGGAGGAGGCAATGGAATAAGGAGATACAAAGGAAAAATAAACTGTGGAGGAAAAGAGAACGGCAAGAGGGGGGGTGGGGCATGAAACGGAGTATAAGCTGCGAAGATCAACAAGACAGAAATTAATTACTGCAATATACACTTCCTGTTTTTTTTAGGTTTAGTGTGGAACTGAACATAAAAAACAACTATTATTCAGTCAGTAGAAATGAAGGTGGGATTTCTAAAAGCGTTCATCCACTTCACCCGAACCATGTTATCTTTAACAAGTGATATATGTCGACTCTTTTTTGATCCTCCAATGTGTCCTTGACCCCAAACAGGACACTGTAGGAGTGACGTCCACAGGCCCAGATGCTGCGGTCTGTAAAAACACGGTGTGGGCGATCTCCCTCTCTCTGAGGGCTCGAGTTCAGAGCTGTTATAACATGAGAGGACAGTGGGATTAGGTGAAAACCTACAGCTGTGGCTGGAGTGTGTGTGTGTGTAGGGGGGAGGGGGGTGAAGAAAGAAAGGATACAAAAGATTAAAGGATGGGTGGTGGATTGATGGATGGAAAGATTGTGCTTGACATTTGTGGGCAAGGTGGTGCATATATGTGTACCTTTACATATGTGTGTGTGTACATACGGAGGTTAGTCGCTAGCACGCAGAAGATGACTGTAATTTACTGGGCAGCTTTCAGTCATGAATGTGTGGATATTTAAATGTAAATATGGGTGTTGGATGAGGGCCACCAGGCACAGGTGACCTACACTCCTTGATGAATACAAATGTTTGTAAACATATGAACCTATAGAAAATATACGTGTGTTGATAAGCATGTCTTCAAGACCACACGGCTACAGTATATACCTTTTCTAATGCTTTCCAGTACAACTTCCTCGGACAAAATCACCGTGTATTTCATCTCTGTTTTGAGTAGGGCTGTAACGGTTCTTGTATTCGGGCTGGACTGTCACGGTATGGGGGTCACCGTCCAGGGCACGCAGCCACACGTAATGCACGACCGAAGTTCACAAGCAATCTTCCGCCCGGACACTTTTAGCTGGACGCTGTTAGAAAATTGTCGTGTGAGCTGGTCAAACTTTGGCAAGCGGAGCTGGAAGGCCCGTCAGCAGTTTCCCGGTCAGCTACTACAACAACGGAGAGAGTTGTGATTAAGTCAAAGACAGTGTGTCAGCGTTGCTACACCGTTGTAAGTTATGTAAATTGCTATTGCTATTATTGCTATTTTGACCAAGCAAGAAATAATCTACCACTTAAGCCTTGTTTTCAGAGAGTGTGTGTCTACATGGACATGGCACATGGATTGGGTAATGAAAAGAAAAATGTCAATGCTTGGAGAAAAAACAACAGTCAAACCGCAGAAAACATGGCAGCAGCGTCAAATAGTCCACCAAATCCTGAACTGGATCCAAACCCAGCTGTTTGCCAAAACCTGTGCCAGGAACCAAATATCCAGCTATTTCCCTAACAGAGCTGACATCAACCGATGTCCAAACATCAGAAGCAGAATCACGATGAATTGTTGTTGCTACAAAGTGGTATAATTCAAGCACAGGAAAAAACCCTGCTCTGTGTTTTTGTCGTCTGGCATCATAATGCAGTTTTATGAAACATTTTTGATATTTAGTGTAACAAGAATAGTTTGATCACATTTGTAATCACTGCTAAAAACAGCTGTCATAGTGACTTTCTGTTTTCTTACTGTATCTGTCTTTCCCTCGGTCTCTCCTTCAGAGAGGCATCCAGGGACAGGCTTCAGTACACCACATTTCTAAACAGCCTGTCTATGGGGGGTTCGTTTGTTTTACTGTCCCAGCAGGAGGGCTGATGGGAGTCAACCGGGGTCGGGGCAGGCTGAGACTTCATAGCAGTACTTTGACAGAGGGGCGTAGCCTCTTCAGACCCCACAGATTGCTGGTTCAATAACGCCGCAAAGCACCGCTCTCGGGGAGTTTGTATACCCTTTATAGAGGACAACTTTAATCAACCATTGTTGAGCTGTTTGTGTTATTGTTTTAAAGGAGTAGTAAGTCATTTCTTTTTTCTAAACTGTGTCAGTTTTTCATTTAGGAGTACAGGGAATGCAGTCGGCCATAAACCTTTCCTCAGCTTTGCACCATTTATGGCTTCCATACGGGAAATGGAGTACAATTTGATCAAGATAGTCTTTAATTTGAAGGTTAAATGTAAAACTTTCCTGTTCCATATGGAGAATGGTAATAGCAAAATGAGGATGTTATTAAAAATTCAAGCGGCACACCATTTTAGCATAGATGAAGTAACTTTTTTTGTTGGGGGATGTATTGAGGCCAGAGTTTTTACCCACCATTGTCGTCGTCTTGCATTGTGATGTCCCGCCCCTGGAGGATGCGCGAGAGAAGTTTACGGGCATGGCGAACAGCTCTTGGCAGATGTGAGCAGCTGGGCTCTGCAGAAGGGCTACTTAAAGAGGCCTTACAGGTGCTGTAATGAGCAGGTTTTTAAAATCCCCCCGCCGCCTTGCTCCTAATCAGCCTCGGGGCTATTTTTACCAACCCCTACGGGCCCCTCAGGCTCATCCACTTTCAGTTGCTCTGAGAGGGCACGTTGTTCTCACTGAAACAGACAGAAATACAGTGACACAGCATACACACTCAAGTACTTGCACATTCAGTACACACACACACACACACACATCCACACACACACACGCGCACGCGCGCCCACAATCACACGTCGAGCCACACACATTCATTTCTAATATGAAGCCACAGGCAAGACAGTAGTCACATGCTTCCACTATGTCGGAGCTCTTAGAGGTTTAGGTGGTGGTTTAAAGTTTTGTCTGAGAAGTAGTAAAGGATTTAACTTCTATCTCTCGAGAAATTGAAACAGATATACAACTTTGAGTTTAAAAAGGACAAAGTGTACAATTGTCCTACAACTGAAAGCAGTTATAAATGTAATGTAAGGATTTCAGATTTCCGAAGTTGCAGCAGTGTTGCAAAAGAATTATAGAATATACAAGCCGGTGTACATAAACATTATGAGGAAATAAGTTTTGTAGTAGCTAAAAGTGTATGCTTCATATAAACCTGATATAGATTAAGCAGTGTACATGAGTTTAAATTCAGATTTGGATGAATGGCTGAGGCTCATTGATGTCTTAGTATTTAGAGCCATATCAGCGCTACCAAACTGATTGAAAAAGCATAATTTATCACAAAAATGTACATTGATCAATAATACTTCCACTGTGTAACACTCGTGTCCAGAAATGTATCCTTAATAACAATATACACTAGGGATGCACCGATGGTCCACCTTAAAGGTCACCCCACATTAAGTGCTTCTGAGCCGGAGCCGTTGCTAACTTCGGGGCTAACCCCCTTCTCTTTAATCAAAAAGCAAGACACAGGAACTCCTCACGGGTCTTAAGGAGTTGTAGCATTTATCCATTGACAAATAAATTGCTACATTTATAGCTGTTACTTTTCTGCAAACTTCATACTTACCGTCACACACACGCGTGCTCTCTCAACCAGACACTCGCTAATGTTGCACCGTGTTAGCAATACACTGCCTGAAACCGTGACAGGTTATGCCAGTCAGACACACAGTTGACAGACTCGCAGCTAAACGAATCGATGTGGTAGAGATTCAAGTGGCTGCTCGTGTGCAATGCACGCAATATTGTGGCTGATAACTCTCCCGGATGCGTGACGTAGAGACTGGCTGTTTTTTATTGATTCAACCTGGTTCCGCATCGGGTTAGCGTTGCAGCTACGCGGCTTGTAATGCTCAACTGATGAGAGGTTACCAACACGATGCTGTTGTATCGGGTGCGGTTGTACTGAAGTAGTTTTACGAGTGTGAATACATGAGCAAACCCATTTTATGGCACAAAAATGAACAGATGAGAGATAAAGAACACAAAGCTTTTTAAACCATCTTTGTCTATCTGTCACTCCCACTCCCTACATGTTTCCTAATTGGATTGACACTGTTGAAGGTCAGCAACATGCTCAGTACACAATGCAACACGTCAACACACAACATGTCACGTGGCAGCGGTCCTCCAGCTGGTAGAAATGCATGATCCTTTCACTATGAAGAAAGCGAATGCAGCGTGGTGGGACGTCGCCATGGCAGCAGCTTACATTTGGCCTGTTGGAGCTCCGTAAACTCGTTAGTCCGGGTTACAGAGATTTGCTCTGAATTTGAGGATGGAGATATTCACACAACTTGATTTTGCATGACACACCAAAGTGGGGTTTTATGCACAGTCTGGTGCTGGCAACATCATCAGGGTAGTAGTCATGCTTTTTACTTGTGTATTGGCGTGTTTACTTCCCCCCAAAAAAATCTTTTGCTACCCATCTGTCTCTCGGTCTGTCTGTCAGAGAAAGCCAACTATTTGTCTCTGTGTCTTTCTCAGAAACTTCTCTTTTTCCTACTTAAATAGTGAAACTACTGCCGACTGCAGTTGGTCATTCACAAGCATAAAACGAAAGAAGAGGATTGGGATTAATTATCCATCATTGTATACATTTGAAGAGCAGAGTTCAAGGCAGCTCTCTCTCTTTGCCTTCTGCCATCAAGGGAGTTTGAAGCCACTGAAAAAACCCCGGTGATCGGTAGCGTTTAAATCCGCGCGAGGCCTTTGAAATTATTGCACAGCAAAGGAATGCTCATTTTAATATCAAGTTGAAATGTTTCCCTTTAAACCCTTTGCTCATCTGCATTTGAAGTTCTGCGCTGCATAGGAGATGGCAGGACTTGTAGTCTGTCTGATGCAGCAAGTTCCACAAACCAGGGCAATCACTTCCTAGAGCTGCAGAGCCCACAGCCCAAGTGCATATATTCCTCGATGACGGAACAGAAATAGGTTGTAAATCCGGTCATTCATCCTCCAGTGACAGATTTGCGCAAGAAATCTGCACCTACAGCTTATAGAGGCTCACTCCGGACCCCCGGGCTATAGTTCTGACACTCTTGCCTATTAGCCTGACATTGTATCCGTGTGGATTCCTAAATTACCAAGTAGATTTAAACACCTTCTCATTCACCAGTGTTCCTTTAAACCTATGGGTACAGTATGCAGTACTTATATTTTTATTTAAAAGAACAGTGCAAGGTTGTCAAGAGGAAGGCTAGACAGTGCTTTGAGGAATTTTTTTTCAGATGTCAACATAGTCATACCTTAAAGGATTCATGTTCATTTCTTTTTTTTAATTGTCAACACATCAGTTGTAAAGACCCGAAACAAACAATGTGTAAGTCCATGTCTCAATACTGTCCGACGGGTTCCTCCTGAAGATGTAAATCTTTAAAATAGGTAATGAATATATACTTTCATTTTCATGAAAAGCTTAGTAATTTACTAAAACAGCAGGGCCCTGTAGTTTCTAGCAAGCATTACTCAAACAGGAGTAGCTAAATAGTGAATTTGTTGGGGACTATTTTCACCTGCGGAATAAAACAAGTGAGTATTTAGGCAGCAGGATGGTAAAAAACTGTGTGTTCATGGTAATGAGGATGCAACAGTATGTTTTTAAGCTCTATGGCAAAGAGGAATAAGCTACATCGGCTTTGACTGCACTGAAAATACTTAATAGTAGGATAAAATCATTGTTGGTTTCAGTCTTCTCATAGGATTAGTTGACAAAAATGTAGAATATCACAAGACTTATCCTTTAATACTCTCTCATGTGTTGCATTTTCACTTGCTCTCACTAAGCTTTAGTGTCACTAAATAACTGGTGTAAAAAACAATTCAGTGTCTACCAAAACCTTAATTATTTTTTATTTTTCATCTTAATTATAAGTTTCATTGACCGTTCATTTGAAGGCTGAAATATAGCCTGTCTCCATTACGTCTGTTATTAGTAATTAGTCACACTGCTCCAGTGTTGTTAGTTGTTGATGTTTTAATTTAAGTAGTTATTATACTGACATTGTGCCTCCTTGAATGTGGAGATAAAAAGAAAATAAAAATTGCAGTTCATGACTTAATTTTCTTTTGAGTAGATTTTAATTAAACAGAATGAATGACCAACACAGTATCTCTTGGGCGTAGGAAGCAATGAAAATGTGTGTGGGACAAAAAGGTCCAAGCTGACAAGTGACACTTACAGCGTAGTTGTAAATTCTAAAACATTGATTCACAGTAGAGAAACGTTGTACTTTGGAAGTTCATTGAGTCCCTTAAAAAGTGTGTGACATCAGAGGAGGGTGTACTCCTGTAACACTTATCAGGAACTACCACAGAGGTGATTTTGCCCCACACACACACACACTTTATGCCCCTATGCGATTTTGTGTCGCGGCTGGTGTGTCTGAAATAATACCAATTCTTTTATTTGAGGTATTTTATATGGTCTTTTGGTGAAGTTGCATTAATTACTATGAGGTGGGATGGTATAATTCAGCAGAGGCAGGGGTATTTAGACCCAATTCGCCAGCAAATCGCAACCTGGTTTTATGTAATCGTGCTGAACCTTTTAGGTGTTCAACATGCATGCTGTTTCATGGCGATAATGTCAATTATTATTGTTGTGACGTAGCGCAGGCAAGGCATAAGGTCCAAAGATGAAGCTGTACAAGCCGAGAGCTGCAGACACAGTCTGAGAAGCCAATTATTTCCAGTTTCAGTGGCTGTGAGAATGCTCCACTAATTATCGAAAACTGAGCTTGTTCAGTCGCTGAAAAGCTGCAGATACTCTAGAACAATTTGCACCCATTGAGTACCTAGGGTAATTAACGTCAGCCGTACATTTGAAAGAAAGTTTGTTTTTTAGTCATCCATTTACGTAAGCTACTTTGATGTACCACCTTAACTTCAGAAGTATTTCGAGCAGCTGCGACTTGAGTTTTACCAGCGGTGAAAGGAAACCGAATTTTGAGGGACCTTGAGTGGTGCGCCTCTTCCTTTGGGTAGATATATTTAAAATGTCAGCTTTAAAAGACTGGCTTTCTGAGACATAATGGGAACAAGATAACAGCTATATTTACTAAAGTGATTTCATGCAAAATTACCACACTGCCAGTGAAACACAAACAAACTGATTTGCCTAAATACACAATACACACAGTGAGAACACACATACACACACACATATATAAACACTCCAAAAAAATAAATGCACACACAACACATCTGACACACAAATCTCTCGCTAAATCTGGGGAGTCTAATCTCCCCAAGCCAAGCTATTCAGCCTCCCCAGTTTAAAAGAAAGTCCTGCATTTAATCTAAGTAAACAAAATGCTGTGAGGCAGAACATCACAACATGTCCACGCTATAAAAGAAGTTATACAAACTAACAAATCAGGCTCAGAATGTGACATATATATACAAGATTTTTGGATCACACTCCGGCAGTCATGAGCAGCGGGAGAAAAACTATTTTTGTGAGTCACTCTGGGATATTTACCACACCAGACCTGTTTGTCTTCACTTTACTGGAGAGGACCTGGACACCCAAAGGATCACCAGAGGGGTCATTAACACCAGTGACTTGTCTCCGGCTTATTGTTGCAGGATAATGCCTTGGACAAAATGGAACTGGAGAGCCGTAACAGAGACACGTGAAGTGGAGTCACAAAGGCAAAAGGGATTGCCGACCTAGGAGGGGAAAAAAACTTTCCAGTTTTAAGAGGGTTCGCGAGGTCACCATTTTTAAATTCCTCTTGTTTTTTGAAAAAGATGAGGTCACAGTTATGGCTGTTTAAACCATCTGGGGGGGGGGGGTTAAAAATGGCTGCTGGCTCCAGAGACTGAGCTGTGGTTTCTGTTGAGGGTTTCTCCAGTTTCCTTCGTGCAGGCGCTGAGAGCAGATCGGCCAGAGATCTGTCCCTGTGAATCATCAAGGTTAACGGGAAGATTGGGAATGATTTGGCGTTCGTGAAGTTGGCAGCAACGAGGTGTAAGCTAAGAAAATGACCACAAGTTGAACATAAGACTGTATCTCAGTGAGTTATGCATCTATTACCCCTCAATCTTCATTGGGTCCATATTTTATATATTAATTCCTGCTGAAATATGTATTTTCAGCCATTCACATCTGAATCTCCCTCTATTGGTAAAGATTTTGGAACAGGCTTCTCAATACGTGTCTGAAAAAGATCACAGCAAACCATTTTCCAAAGAATTCTTATGATGAGTTCTTTGGCTTTCGTTCAACACGTGGACAGCTTCAACTGTAAGCAATTTTCAGAAATGCAAATACAAGGTCAACCTCCTTATTACACAAATGGAATATCAAACAACTGTGAAACAAAGTAGAGATGGAGCTTTAAAACACAGAGGAGTGACACTGGCACTCCTAAAAAGAGCAGGACACGTGTAATTACAGGAGTGGGCAGAACATTGTGAGTGTAGGGCGCACCTTGGCACCTTCAAAAGCACAGGAATGAGTAAGAAAAGGGCAGATAATAATGGTGGGACAATTATAAAGACATCTGTTCGAGACAGAGGAAGGCCAGAGGATGGAAAGTAAATTGGAAGGAAACAAACAAAGAGGCGAGTCAGAAGGACTGAGCAGGTAAGGATGAGGCAAAGATGGAGGTCTGGTTGGCAGAGGCTCCAGTCAAACCAGCTGTCCCCCCCCCCAATACACCCACCACCCCCACCGCCACCAAACGCTGATGCTGAGCAGTAGAGTAATAGGCCGAGTGAGTCAGTGGCTCCGTCTCCTGTCTCCTAGGCTGCCTGGAGGGACTGTATTGATAATATCCCAGCCTGCAAGGCTCAATCCATCCCCTGGGGCGCTCAGCAGCAAGTGGAGGAAGAGTCCCCGGACGGTCTTTTGGCTCCACAGTCTGACACTGCATCTAGACGAAGCGATCTGAAGACGATAGAAGGCAGGTACACACACACATGCACACAACCAGGCAAGCTGCCCGGATGCCTTCCCTACACCTCATTTATTCTCATCTTGAGTCCCCCCTCTCCCACTTGCTGCAGAGTGAGGGACAGAGAGCCGTGATCACAGAGGAGACGAGGAGACGTACGAGAGAGGGGATGGAGAGAGAGTGACAGCCTACATCGAGGATTGCCCTTCTCTCTTCTCTCCCATCAGAAGTGTTAATCCAGCCAGCAGAGGTGCGGACCACCGCTCACACTTGCCTGCTCCTCTCCATCTTGTTAGGGGCCAGATGGGAGAGAAAGTGACTTCCTGCTGTACTTCCACCACAGGGCTCGTTCCTTCACATTAATACCTTTACTGCTTGGCTCCATTTGTTACACACACTCAGGGGGAGCCCGGGGCTGTGAATGATGGCCATATGCAGAACTGTGCTCATCTATAACCCCCCCGTGGCTGGAACAAAGTACAGTGGGCTCCTTGAGTGTGAAACCAAGGTGAACATTTGGAAGTGGTGCAGTGTAATGAGTCTGATTCAGCGGCTCTGCGTTGAAGTTTGCCCAGCCGGGGTCGACGGGTCCATAAAGGTGAGTGAAGTGGGTTTATAGGTAGAAGGTCACTGGTTAAAGTTTATACGTGAGTGTGTTTACAAATCTGGCAGGGAAAGTGAACGAGGAACTTCAGCCCTCTTCAAGCAACCACTGTGAGAGTCATGTGACCGCTCTGCAGCCAGCTGTCACTGCACAACTCCCAGGTGTAGAAGCGTGTTAATATGTGAATGTGAAACAAAGCAGAGCTGAAAAAGTATACACGCTCAGCACTACCCTCCTCCGTGGTAAATGGAGGAAACAACAACAACAATGACAACAACAACACAACAAGATGGCTGATTGGTGAATCAGAGAAGAAACATTGGAGGACTCAGGCAAACCAAATCAACATCGGCTTACCATTAATATTCAAACAGGGCAAACCAAGGGTATGGAGGCCGATAAACAATGGTGTGTGCGTGTGTGCATGTTTGGCCGTGAAACAAAATAATGAAAGATTATTCTTTTCCATGACACACAATGCAACATTTCCTCGTTAGTTTGTTGATTAATGTAGCCTTTTGTGCTTGTTGAAGAAAGACAAAAACGTGATAACCTCCACTTGAATAAACACGTATCACCTTGAATTAGCTCCATATCCTGCAGTTTCCTCGTGAGTGAGTGTGCGTGCGTGTGAATGCTGTCACCATGGTTGCGATGAGATGTAGGTGTGGAAAACAACTAACACAGGGAATTATGCACTTTTTTCAACTGCGCCTTGTTTGTTTACATCACACTTGTAATTTGGTTAATCAATTTATGTAAATCTTGAAAAGACATTATCAACTGATCTTTATTGATTCATCTGTGATTATCTTCTTAATTAATTGTTTAGTCGACAAAATGTCAGAATATATTGAAATGGTCACAATAATTTCCCAGAGCCCAAAGAGGAGACATATATAGTCTTGTTTGGGCTGAAAAACAAAAACTGTTCAAAAGTCAAAGATATTCACCTTACTATCATATTTAAAAAATGTTTGAGAAGCTAGGAAGAAGCTTTTTAATAAAAAAACAATACTTAATTGATTATCAAAGAAGCTGGAGATTGATTTCTGTTTGTCAGCTAATTGCTTCAGCAACCAATTGTTTCAGCTCTAAACTTGAATGTCTGAAAGATGAGCAGGGTTAGAGGCCAAATTATGCTGCAAGGTCCAAAAGAGGGCTGTAATTAACACAAGAGGGCTGTAATTAACACTTATTTTCATTGTTCACTAATCTGTTTTACTTTTACCATTAATCTATAAAGAAATCTATAAATAATCTATTAAAGATGATTAACAGCATCCACTGTGGGAACCACTGGTCTAACCAATAGTCCATGTTTTAGAAGCTGAAACCACACACTATTTCTGTTTTTGCTTGACAATGACTGAAACAACTGATTTATAAAAAATCTTTATTAATTGTATGCTGATCTACTAATGAATTAGTGGACTCATCGTTTCGACATTAGTCCACATTCGTTATCCACTAATTATGTTGCTCTCTTATGAGTATTTAAATTAAATACGGCCACCATGTTAATTAAACAGAAAAACAAACAACCAAAAGTCACATTTTAATCATTTTTACACCTTGCCAGAAAGGTCCTCTCACTAGCAAAATATATTTTAAAGACTTTAAAATCAAAATGTGTGTGTGTGGTAAATAACCTGAGCTTCTGGGACGAGCTGAGTGAAGACCATCCAGGCTCCTCTGTGTGCATGTGTTTATCTGTTGGTTTATGTGTCAGTTACAGGCAGGACCCCTGCTGAGAGCAAAGATGTTGTAAACGAGGCCCGACAGATAATGTATTGCAGCGGGTGTCATTGAACACATTCCTTTGAGAATACACATAAAACACACAAATACCAAGACACAGAGGCAGGTGGGGGGCCTGAAAAACTAATAATACACAGCAGTTAACATATGTGAACATGCTACCCACACACACACACACACACACACACACACACACACACAAACACACATATAGCACAGTACATAACACACTGAGTGGGTAGGAGAGATACATAATCCTACACACACACACACACACTCACTGTTTCATACACAGGCTGTACACAGGCAATATTTGTCTGATAAGAAAGGTCACTTTTGAAAGCACACAAACTACTACAGGCTCCACTTTTAAAGCTTCACTAGAAAGAAAAAGGAGGGCAGCCGAGCCTCTGGACACCTCACTCAGCCAGTCATAATTACAGAACAAATCACACTGCTCTTTTCCCTGCATGTCATTTGAAATAGTGGATTAAGAGCACAAAAAAAGCGGTGTTTTTTTAGGCCTGGCCATCTGTGATTGCTGCGTGAGCTTGTATATGTGTGTGTGTCTGCTTCCTTATCTCATCTGAACCATCCACCTCTCTCACAGCTCCCAGACGCTTTTTTTACTCTCAAAGCCGGAGAGGTCGGCTCAGGGCCCTGAAACTGGGTCATCTGGGTGTTGTGAAAAGGAAAGGCTGGACACTGGCTGCAAAGCTGCCTGGACCACGCTCAGGTAGGGGAGAGAGGGAGGGAGCAATTGATGGGATGGGGCCTCGGAGAGTGACGAGTGGAAAGGTCAGGACAGTACGGCGCAGCTCTGTTGCTAGGGGAGATATTTTTGGACAGCACGCAGGGGTCACAGTGCCAGACTGTCAGCCTCTGCTGTATTCTGTTTGCAGGGGCCACGGCCAAGGCGGAGGCAGGAGAGCCTCAAGGTCACGGCCCTGCACCTTTTCTGCTGACAGAAAGAGGGAATGAAAGAGGGACGGAGGGGTGGAAAGGTCACAAGAAACTGGAGGCCATGCTGCTTTTACAGGTCTAAATAAAACTGACTTTGTTCTTCTTGAGAGACGGCGTGTGCGCACAAACGATTATCCAAGCAGGGTGGCTTTCGGGTCAAGATGGAACAAGAAAGGGCTGCTGGGTACACACTCTCATTTCGGAGGCGAGTGATAGTTCAGGAGTGTCACCTGTCCACCGGGGCCTCTTGTGTGAAATGTGATATCACTCAGAGGCTGACCCAGAAAGCCAGAGAGCTGCTCGAGTAACGGATATCAGGTGGACAGGAAGTTTTATACCCATCAGAGATCGACGGCACTTAAATTCAATGTTTCTAATTGGTTCTGCTTGATTGATTTCCCCAGTATTTTGCTTCACAGCTCCTACTTCTATTGATACTATCTCAGCTAATCAATTGTTTAAAAAAATAACACTGACGATTATTGAAGTTGCCCCATCAACATGCTACTTGCAGAATTGTAACAGAACATTTGAACGCAGCAGAAATACACTTTCATCGTGGCCATTATCATTTATTTAAACAATATCAATTGAAATGTGTCTATAACTTTCATATTGCCTCTGTTTCGCGTCGGGCCGAACAAGGCCCCTTAGCTGTGATATAATCTCAACATACCACAGCCTGTCGCGAGATTGCATGTCATACCTTTCCCTCTCTGTCCTCATTTCCTGTCTGTCTCTACACAATCTGCAAAAATGTAAAGAGATGGTTGAGTTATGTCTACCTGATCAATGTGTATTGCATCAGAGCTTTTCTGTGCTTTTTTGACATGGCCTGGCCGGCCGCAATTGCCTTTTAATGCATTTTAGTGCACGTAGCGTGCCCCACTGCTTAGCTCACGGTTGCCACTCTGCACCGCCTGGTTTCCCCCAACTACTTGACAACAAGTGGTTACCGGTTTGCATCTTTACCTCTAGACCAGCTCTGTTGTGTATCTGGGTTTTGACAGGATTGGTGGCGATTCAGGAAGTAAACAGAGACTTGAAGAGAGTACATATGCCGTGTGTTAGCTTCACCCCCATGTTCTGCAGTTACTCAATAAATGAGATAAGTCAAGAACGACATTTTGTTGCACAACCTGTATTTCATAGTCGAGTGGAGTGAGACTCAGACAGACAACCATGTTAAGTGATGAATCATTCGTCATAGCGTAATGAAGTTACGTCAGTTGTCACTTGTTGCCACGCTAGTCATGTATTCTGCAGCCAGATGGAAAGCAGTCAGACACTAGTGGAAGCAAGACCAGGCACTGCAGAGGCAGCCTCCTTTTGATGCTGAGCACTTGGGATTGGTAAAATAACCCGAGTGAAGCCGGGGTGCTTGCCGTCAAACTCATTTATCCCTTTTTTCTACACTAAATGGCAACTTGATCACTGAGGACAAAGATACAATGATACTTTTGGCTCTCAAGTCTTGTTCGAAGCGGCGTGCAAACAGCAGATATCTTCCACAGAGATCAATAAAACATCAATTTAGGATCCTTTAAAGTTTTGGGAAATTAATTCACAATCATAATTACTGTTTTTAGGAAAAGCAATATATTGTATTCGACACCTTTCTAAATACTCTGTGGATGTATTATTCTTTTAAGATTATTCTTTAAACCTTTTTTAATAAGCATGGTCCCACAGTAAAAGTTAAGTTTAATTTTTTTGTGTTCAGAGGATAAATAAAAGAAAAAAAACATTGAAAATGGTCTGCAATCGTGAAATGTAAAAAAGACGTTGGGGACCACTGAACAAAACAAATGACAAAAAGAGGAAATGCGTTTGTTTAAACATTTTTATTGCTATGTAAAATTAAAAATATCATACTTCCAATGAAAAAGTACTACTCTTAAATAACACAAATAAAATCAGGCAAAATAAAAATATTTGGCATTGTGCAGTGATGTTCAGTGTATGGGAATTAAATGTGAGCAGATTTAGCACAGCATTGCTGCAACATTTGTTAGTCAGGGTTGATGTATAAAATGCAGTGTACTGTATTGCACACGCCGCTGACAGACTACCGTCTTTAAAAGTCTAGTGTCATCTCATTGGGTAGTACACAGAGCCAAGAAAACTACTAAACGTATAACGCTGCGTTGCTCCCTATCAACATTTAATACTATATTTAACTGAGGTCCTACAGTGTTTCATGACATACTAACCCTAACTAAAACCCAACTGAACACAAGAAGTACGTGTGCTTATTATTGGCACATCCATGATCTCCCTGGCAACTGTACCTAGGGTGCGGTGGGAGAAAAGGCTGCAGCTGCTCGTCCCAGGAAAATCGCCGCCGTTACAGTACATAACATTTGAGACGATGATCCAAGTCATTCAACGTGCCACACAATCCGAAAGTGATGTGACATATCCTTATTATCTTTGACACATCCGTACTCCAGACTACAAATCTAAAAGTGAAGTGGATCCTTCTTAGTGAAGCCGCTACAAAGACACAATAATGACAACAACAAAAAAAAACACAAAACTTCAAGTATATTCCAAACGCAGCTCCTCCTCATCTTGGTGAGGGACTAAAAATCTAGGCATGCAAACACTACTGTTATGTGCACCCACTTTCTCTTTCTGTGACATACTGCAAAGTGCATATTAGGAACTGGGCGCTCTCCTAAGACTTAGGTTTGGCTCTTTGCGCTGTGGCGTCAAAGTTAGCTCATTCTCCAAGAGGCAAAGAGGCTTAGCTTTACTACATTGAAATTCTAAACATTGTGTTGCTTAATAATGCTGCACTCAATACCACACAGGTAAAACTTGAAGCATTAAGCATTCAAAAGTTTGCTAATTCAAAAACATTTTGAATTCTCTGGGCAACATCTCTCTCCACTGTAAAAACTGGAACATAAAGTGACTGTTGAGACATTTACAAACATAAAGCCGCTGATATAAATTATGAAATAAATTAAATTCAGACATAAAATAACTGATTACAGGCAGAAAAAATAAGGTTTTTGTTGTTTTTTTACATCCATACATCAAACAAGGGATAGCTTTGTTGATCATTCCATATCCGCATTCTGCATCAGCATTCACTGCATTCATGGAATACCTTACAAAATAAGTAAGTATATAAATAAATAATCCTTGCATTGTTAAGTATTTGTTATTTTTTTCATTTTACAGTACCATGACTTGTAACTGTACAGTGAGTAGGTATAATACAGCAATTACAATGATAAAAGAGGGGTAAACCCATTGTCTGGTGTTACTGGGGCTAAAGGTGGGGCTTGAGAGTACTGGTGGTCTGCTGGTCTAGGCCGGTCCAGGCTAATCTAAATTGAACAAGGCCCTTTAGCAATCCATAATCATCTGGCCCTTCTTTGTTGGTCTGCCACAGGGGGAATTGGCCCAGGTTGAGGCTCCGGCCGGTTTCCAGAGCTTCGACTTCAGATCTGTACCAGGCTTGCTGAGATCGGAGTTTGGCTGGGGGAGAGTCAGAGGAGGGAGGTTGAGGTCAAAAGGCAAGGTGTAGGGAGCCAGGGTTGCCGCGGTGGCCTCAGAAGTGGCCCATCCTGGCTGCGAAAAGGCTGCGTGACCGTGGCACTGTCGAAGAGATGCGGCCAAAGCTGGACGAAGGCCACTTCATGATGAACTGGGAGGTCACTGGCAGCAGATACCTGGACAGACGGACACGAGCGAGGGACGGAGGGATTAGGGGAAAGGATGAACATAATGAGAGGATTAGATATGCATAGGTCACAATTTAGAGGTCAGGGCGCATCAGTGCTCGGCACTGAGACCACATATTGCACACTTTTCATATATTTCTGACAGTCTACCATTTAACGGCCGTCTCCATTTGCACATTTCAACTTTAATAATAGCTTGGTGATTTCAAGATATTATGACATCACCCTCCCCTTGAAAACGAAAAGAAAAAAGATTGAGGCTTGAATTGTGAGCTCCATATGATGCAGGTTATTTTGTGTAGGGCTGCTGCAACTGACATTTTACATTTTTTTTTGATTAATCAATAAAGCATTTTGTCTATAAAATGCTAGAAAATAATGCAAAGTGATGGTTATAATTCCTCACACACCAAGGTGACGAGATGTCCTGTTTTGTCTGACCAACAGTCAAAAACCAAAATATATTCACAGTTTACTTTCATGGATGGCAAAGAAAAGCATCACATCCTCATATTTGAAATGTGGAAACAGCAATTGTCTGGCTTTATTATCAGGGATTGACATCAACTATTTTGATTACTCAATTATCAAAATAGTTGACAATTAATTTGATTGAGTTATCGACTAATCATTCCCACTCTAATTTTATGTAATGTACCAAATCTAAACTCTCAGTTAAGAGTCCTGTTTGATTAGGTTATAAGCAGTATTTATGTATGTGCTCGTAGAAAAATAAACGATTGACCATATACTGATAGAAGCAGATCCTTTCAGGACAACTGAACTTTTTTCAACTTTGACCTTTTTTTTTATTTTTGGTATCATGAACAGAAAATCCTCACCTATCATTCCGAGGCATAGGCGTCAGTACCTTTCTAAGACTTTTCTATGACACCTTCCACCGAGACAGAGCAGTGAGGCAGCTCCTGCTAACAGCGTTCCAGTACCTGAGAATGAGACCAGCGTCAGGTTGAGATAGAGTAAGGAGGGGCTGAACCCTGCTCCCATCTTCCTTAGCTACTGGAAATGAGTAAGATATGGTTGTCAGAGCAATGTCAGATGAGATGATCAAATCGTGGGCAAGGTTAACTGAAGGTTATGCAAATGTCGGGGTACTGTTCAGAAGACATGAGACAGGGGGAGTTTGAATTCTTCCAGACTGAGCAGTTGGAAGAATGACTTACATTTATGGGCTTTTGCAGCACACTTGTCATATTGTGATGTTATACATTAAGTGACCTTTTTGCCACTCCCGCAGCAAGGATCTTTAGCTAATAAAAAATACATCTAATAATCGTTTAGTTGAAAGACTACAATGGACAAAAGAAATGGTCCCCGTGGAAGTGTTTAAGATGTGACAATCTAATCAAAACGGAGCCAGTGGGGCGTAGGATCACAGAGTGAAGAAATGATATCTTCTTCTAAGCTGGTGCAGAGATAGCATACTTTTTTTTTCCTCTGACAGCTCTCTCTCCTTGTGAAATAGCTCTTGGACAAATTAGCCGAGCAGTTTCTTCTAAAGTCGACCGGAAAGGGAAAAAAAAAGCACATGTCGCTAAGGGCACCCGCTTCAACACAGCCCCAGACTCAGGAGAGTTAGAACAGATCCAAATTAACTTCATTTAGTCCAACGAGAGTGTCCTTGAAGCAGCTTCAAGTGGGCCGTGAGTATCCCTCCAGCACATCCTCCTCGGCTCTGACTGGACTTGGTGAACAAGGGCTCAGTCCGGCACTTCTTAAACCTCTCCACTCAAACCCAAGAGAACAGGTGGGCAGGATATGTTTTGCTTTAAGCCTTTCATATTTACTTCTAAGTGCAGTCTTCAAGGTGACATTTAGTGATTCCATACCACGATAATGTGTCACCCTTGTTTTCATTTCTTTCTACATTTGTTATGTTTCTCTTCCCCCTGCTCGGCGCCTTATTCCATCGCCTGCCTCTATGTGATTCACTGTATTCATCTATTGGGATTCTGTTCATGGGTTTGTGGTGCGATTTTTATTTATTTCTTTCCTCCTCTTCATTTCCATAAGGCTTTGGCTGAAAACCCCAAGCCCAGGCATGGAAATGACTAAGTCTAAAAAAGAAAAGAAAGAAAATCAAATATTGAACATCCATTGGGGGCCCGAGTGTGTGTTCTTCAGAGATCCTCTGGTATTCACTTTGAGAATATTCTGCTTATATAAAGCATCACGGTGCTGGTAGTGGCGAGGGGTGGGGTATGAGGGCTTCTCACGTCCAAGCGGCCGCTGTCTCTGCAGGCTATATTTAATTGGATTCACATTCGGTATCTTCCAGGTTCGTCCTCCTTTTGATCATGAAGAAGGTCTTAACAACGTGCATGCTTGAAAGCCAGAGGGAGGCTTGTTCATGCAGTTGTGCTTTGCTTCAATCCATCAGTTGACAGGGAGACGGAAAGATACTCTCCTGCTCCGCTCCTGACATGCAAAGCTACAATCCACCACTGTTCCTCCTGACAGGCCTTCCACACTACTCTTTAGTCCTCCATCGAGATGCAACTGCCACAGCGAATTAAGAGGAGGCCAGAACAAAACAAGATGCCATGAGTAAGGATGGAGGGAAAGACTGGCGCGATAGCTGACGCAATCATAAACCAAGAGGTACAAAGAGCCTTGAAGGTTATCTGCAGCCCACATTCAGCTCAACACCCCAATTAACCCTAATTACTGCCACACTTTTCAGACAGATGAAAGTTAATAGAATCTGAAACTTTTGTCATCATGGGGAAATTGTCTTTGGGTAGTGACAGTAATTCCAGGCTTAACAAGAAAGTCATTAGTGGAGCTATTTGGCTACTTCCTCTCATCTGCCCACACAGACTGAAGGACTTTGCTTAGACCAATGGGGCTGTTGACATACCTGATCAGGGCACTCAACAGAGGAAGGATACTTGAACGAGAGCGGGCATGTGTGGTCAACAATGGTGACCCCAAAGACCCCAGCCTACAGACCTACTTTGACGTGTGCCAAAGGCTGCCAAGAGCTTTGCGAGTGTACGTGTTATGCATGTGTGTACATGCACAAGAGACTGTGTGTGTATTGAGTTTGTTAGTGCAGATTCGCCTGAATGTATGATATTTGATTTTAATGTGTGAAGTGGTTCAAGTAGTCAGAATATGGAGGTTTGCCAAACTGTTCTTCCAGATTACATATTGAACTGGAAACCGTCCATTATCTGTCCACTTGAGTCTTTGAGAAATGTCATACATAGTGTTCAGGTGTCATTAATGGCTGTGTTGTTAATTATGGCTGGTCAGTAGCTGGTCATCTAATAGGAATCATTTCTTGACCTACTATTTCTCCAGCAGTTTTGTCTGACATTTAGTTTAGTTCAGCAAAGTTGTGATGTTGACCAGATAAAGTAAATCTAATTATTGTTTTATTATTAAATAATATATTTACGACTTTACATTCCATTCCAATGTGAGACATGGGGGAGGAAATGCACAATCCTCTTTCCAGGCACAGCGCATACAGACATGAGAGAATTGTTTCAAATAGAATTAGAGATGCACTGATTGATTAGTTGCCGATCGAAACCGGACTCTTTTCAGCCAAACGACCGGTTCACATGACCGGTGGCTGGCCGGTCAGTTTCATATTTCAAATTTGTTGCTGATCATCTTTATACTTATGCGTAAAGATAGCTTTACGTCAGCACACAACGACACAGACAGTAACCAGCCACACCCAGCTTGTTTTTGGTGAGTGAAGAAGACGTGAAGTTCACAATTTATCACAACTTCAAGTCCAAAATAAGCCGTGCACGAACAACCATTAAAACATTTTATTTAAACTAACTTATTGAGACACTGTAATTCATTCCCATGCATGCCGCTCAGAGTAACCGCAGTGGGTCACAGCACAGGGTCACTCTCTAGCACCGTCCGGTGTGTTCACGCTCTACTCAGTAAAATTGGTTTTCAGATAAGGTAAATTATAATGCTATCATGATGTGTTCAGTTGTATTCTTGTAAAATGTCATTTTTGGCAAGAAACGTTAAGAAATAGTTGTTTTTCACAGCAATATAATATTAATATCAGAGATGGAGTTATGAACTGTTTAACTTAATAACACTAGCTCAAAGCATCTCAGAAAATATAATTAAAACTACTAATGCCAAGATTTGTTTTAATCAAAGCAAGTGTTTTAATTAAAATCCAATCATTTATTTACTGGTCGTTTGACTTGCGTGTTTTTATGCAAATAACCGCTATAGATGACAACCGTTAAAGGATAACATTTAGAATTTTTCATGGTCTACATTGACTTTGGGACGGTGGTGAAAAAAGGAAGTCTAGACCCTTGTTGTCAATTATAGTTCTTAGAAAGAAAATCTGAAATCTGAAAAAAAACTTGGAAATTGGAAATTGCCAAAAAAAACTAACAATCTATGGAACTAAATACTAAACTAAATAGAATGTATCCTTTAAATGCGTGTGTCAGTTGGATGTGGACACAGCTCGAGATAAATAGTTTGAGGTTAGCTTCAGTGTAAAACATTGAGGAGGGACCGATAATCGTTGCGTAACAGTCACATGATATGTGCATGAACACGCACACACTCACACGCAGACGATTTACCCTCTCATAGAAAGCTTACGCATCAATGAGAAAATAATCCTAATTGCTTCTCCTCTATCTGAAGTGGCGACGGGTTGCGACTGTTCCCTGCATGCCTGATGGAGAGATGTGAACCGTGTGTGCTGTGAAACTGCAAACCACACGATGCAAGCCGAGCCATTTTCTGTCTTCTTGTGACAAGAAGAAGAGCGGTGCTTAGGCTGATCATGGCACTGATGCGGCGTAGGTGAGGCGCTCAGCTCCCACTGAGGCCACTCGTACTGAAAATGCACTCAGCGTAAGATGCTCTTGATAAACGCGTCGCGTGAAAGGCATAGTTAAGCATGTGGCAGCAGGGTGATTGGCTGGTGAGGTGCAGCAAGCTGGCCGAATGGTTGCGGTGTGGACAAACAGTGCTCTTAACAGTCTTAAGATGCTTTCTTCTCCTATCTCCTCCTTCCCTTCAAATATATTGTCTATAGTTTTGGGCATCGGATCATGTGAAACGCATCCGATCCTCGTGTGTAAGTCAATCCAAACACCACTTATTTAAATGTTACTGAGGGAAAGGAGAGGAGACCATGATAGACTGTTGGTTGTGCAGCCAAAGCAACCATCATTGGGCAGGTGGGACCAAGCCTTTGCTACAGCGGTGAGGTGGTGGGAAGCAGCGGAGAGCAAGGAACAGGGACGGTGCTGGAAGATGGGGGGGGGGGGGTTTAGCAGAACTAAACCAAGCAGAGACCTGCGTCGAGGGGCGAAGAGACGGAGGAGGAGGAGGAAGAAGCGGCAGCGACAGCAGCAGGGGTGGAGCCATGGGTAGAGGCTGGTCCAGCAGCGAATGGTAAGCTTTTTTACACAGACATATATAAACAGAAGAAATAAGGAGAGACAGACCAATGCATGCTTACATGGACTCTGAAGGACACCTACTGCAAACATATGGGTAGACCAATGTGTCATTTTGTGTATGCTTGACTTAATAAATCCAATTACAGTCTTATCTTAAAATCCTCATAGTCCACTAATTTATATTCTTGAATCCAACCTCAAAATAAATATGCTTAAGATAAAACAATCAATAGCAACAATGTCAGTTTAGTCAAAACACAAGTGGCTCTACAACTGTACACAAACCCCACATACTTTTTTTTCTTTTAACAGCAGAGGTTTTTATACTGGAGGCACAAAGTGATAGCCTGTTAAAATATGCGCAAGAGTTATGAATCATGTAAAGCGAGGCCCCAGGAAAAAAAAGAGCTCTCTCTCTCTCTCTCCCTCTCTCGTAAGGTCATTTGCTGCACAGGCTCATCTGGGCTCTAATTGAATTAAGCAGGCCTCGGGGGGCCCCGGGCTAACCTGAGCGCTAATCTGTGGGCCATTATTTCCTGTTAACAGCACACTCCCTCTCTCCCTCTCCCCACCCCCCTCCCTCACTGTCTGCCAGCCCAAAGCATATGTGCTTTAAAAGTTCCCTCATTCCAAACCTGAGCTGCTGTCTCCTGCGGGGATCAACCTTAAAAATAGAATGAGGCTGATTTTTCTTTGTTTGTTTTATCGGGGTTATTTGATAAAGATGATGGCTCTAAGTCTCCATGGAGGAGAGAGGGGAACTGTTTCCTGAGAGAGGGTTTAAAGATGATTGCTGTTGAGATTTTCAAATCAAAGTTTTTTTCACTGTGTGTCAAAGTGTGTTCATTTATTTACTCAATTTAGGTTTTTTTTCCCCAGAACTTTCTAAAGGGAGTTTTAACAAAGTTTATAACTAACCTGTTTTCACAAACTCAAACCAGTTTCCATCTGGACCTAAATATCAATCGGAGGAAGACACCAAAATAAATCATCCATCACCAAGGATGTCAATCTGTTAATCTTAATGGAGGTTCAATATCCTGGTGTGCTAAATTTCCCTTCCCCTGATATGTAGTGTGTTTATAGTGTTTTGATACTGTTATGACCTTACATAGGGTGCACTAATTTAATCTGTCAACTAGGACAATATAAGCCATGAAATGTATTTAAGGGTCTGAAGACTTTTCAGGCATTGAGATGAACGCCCTTTCCACATCTAGAACAGCTTTAACCCGGGACCTAACAGTAGACTCTTGAATCCCATAGTGTCGTTGAATCTTATGCAGCCACCGCATTGTGTAATGAACTCTCTATTACAGCAGTAAAGCTAGAAGAATCTTTCAAAAATAAAGACCTCAGGCGGAAGTCATTGAAGGGTTGGGTGTCCTTCTCACCTGGTGTCGTCCCACTCTGGGCTGAGTCCGGTCAAAGAGCCACGGGACTCTGAGACAAACTTGTAGACGACCAACAGGCAGTCTCGGCCCAGCTGGACCAGCCGGCGGCAGCACAGCAGCTCCTGGGGAGACACCACCTCGCTGCTCTTACTGAAGATGGTCTCCCATGATGAACTGGAGCGCAAACAAGAGGGGACGCACACACACACACACACACACACATACACACACACTCAAATAAAGTCAGGAGTTAAAGATAAGCATCACCATGTATTCATCAGTATGCACAAGTATACGGTACATGTATATCATGTGCATGCATTGTGCAGGCATACGGATTAAGTCACATTCATTGGTATGGGTATATATTCTTCAGACTGTTTGGCCTTTACCGAACACGTGTGCATAAGCATTTGCATAAACACTTCCACAGACATGCAGGAAGACACACAGGGAGGAAGGATGAAACAAATCCAAGTACAGTTAACCCCCTTTACAACCCCGGACATACCCCTGACTGTGAGAGAGCTTCAACAACTGAGACACACAACCCAGGGGGGTGCGTTTGATGTCTACCCCCTTTCACTTCTTAGGAGGTGGGGGGTGCTTCCTCTGAAAGGGTTCAAATCTGAGTTTTTTTTTCATTCTCTTTCTCTAAGTCGTTTTCAAAGCCTGTTGAATTCATCGCCCACAATAGCTGCCAGGCCGTTTGATTGTTGTTAAGTCCCTTAGATAAAATATCAAACAGGAGACAGCGAGGGGGGGGGGGGGCTGCCCTCTGATTTGGAGTCTGCTTTTCGAGGTGCACCGCTTCTCTGTCGCTGCGTGACATCGAGCCCCCCTGTTGGGTTCATCCATGTTTGGGCCATGGCCTGTGGTAGGGAGGGGCCGTGGCCAGACGGTAGGCTAGCATTCTAGCTGAATCAGCCGGACAGGCTGTAGTCGGACAAAAGCTGCATGGTGCACAGCATGCAGGGGGAAGCTGAGGCTAGGCTAGGCTAATCCTTCCAGGCATCTACCCAATCTTTTCTCGACAATTTTTTCTACGATGTCTCATTTCCAATCAATCGCCTCTCTGTCTCCAGGTCCCCGACCCTTCTCGCCTTCTGCTTATCATCCCCTGCATCTCCATCACCCGCTCACTGCCCTTTTCCCTCTCCGTCAGTTACGATTGCCAAGGAAGTTAGGGGGGAATAAAATGGAGAGCTGTGGGCAGAGACTTCAGTTACACCCTCTGAGCCCTCAGTGTCGAGGGAAACACGGCCACTGAGCAACTGAACTGTAAAGAGTATGGAGAGGAGGAGATGCAAGAAGGTCACACCTCCATCACAGGCGAGATGAAAAGCTACCGGCGCAGCAGCTGCCTGTGTGTGTGTGTGTGTGTGTGTGTGTGTGTGTGTTCGAGAGTACTAATGCGTGTGAAATAATTGTATGGAAACCATTCCTGTCTTTAAAAGAAGCAAAATGTGTACCACTGATGGGAAACGTTAGTTCTGTGGTTGTTTGTGTGTGTGTGTGTGTGTGTGTGTGTGTGTGTGTGTGTCTGCTGTTTTGTGGTTTCTATAGGAACATGATCAAGTTGGCTGTCACTGCAGGGACTCATCTTGTAGGAAGCCACTTACTGTCGCATCAAAAAAGTAGGAGGAGAAATAAATAAATAGAAAGAAGCGAAATGAAAACTTCAAAGTATCTGATAACACACCATACTAAAAGAACTGAGAGGCCTTCATTCACCTCCTTCCTGCTTCCATTCCTCCCCTCTCCTTTTCTTGCTCTCACCTGTGAAAAAGCCCTGATTAACAGCCCAGATTTGTGACCTTAATTTGCACCCAGTCTCCCCAGAGGAACATGTTTCTTTCATCCCCAAGAGCTTTCAGGAAAGTGCAGCGGGGTCTGGTCGGTCTGTCACTCATTCTCTGTCATTCAGCTGCAGTTGCTTCCCTCGTCATACTGAATAAAAATGGCAAATTGTCTCCGCTGTCACTGAAAATGATATATATTGACGAACACTGGGCTTGAGGACATGGGGAGATTGCGAGGAGCGTGAACTTCTAGTTATGGAGAGGAAAGAGGGGCGTTGTGCAATGAATAGAGTGATAATTGGCCTGCAGTGCGATCACTTGTTTGTGTTGGGTAGAATAATTAGTGTCCATGAATATCTCTTTTCATTCAAGGGAGTACTTTGTGATGCTCTGGGAACATTTTCAACATCTCTTTTGATTTGATTTTTTTTTTTTTTTTCTTGGTTAGTTGGTTTTAAGTCACCAATTACAGTCAAATTATAAAAAAAAAAAATCTTGCATGTACTTATTCTATGATGGCAGGCTTTTCGCCATTGTGAAGTGGTTGAATCCTTACAGACTATTCGTGTCAAGCACATCCCAGCCATGCCACCCTCATCCAAACCCAGCTCACAACCTTGCAAAGACTGGCCTACCCAGTGTTGGAGAAGCAGTTCCACAGGCCCTGGCCGTGACTCCACAGCAGCCGGTTGAAGACGCGGTTAAAGAGCCGGTAGAGGTGGAGACTTTCTACGTCCGGCTCCCTCCAGATCCGCTGCAGCACTGAGCGTACATTTGTACGAACAATGTCCAACACCTGAGTGACAGAGAAAGTGGGAGCGCAATGGGGGAGAAAACGAGAGACCAGCAACTTAAGAATGTGATAATGAAGGAAATTACTCTTGCAAGACAAAAAGGTGACAGCATTTCGAATTGATATGCGTGAGTTGGCATTTGTTCCAACTGTAAGATTTCGTTCTCTTTTTTTTTTTGTTTTATCTTACCATAAAATTTGCAATCACAGAGGCTAATGCATTCACTCAGTAACAGAGAGCAAGCTTGCTTTAATGAATAAACAGACGGATGCATGCGCACACACGAGAACATCCACACGTATTGTAAATGCACCTACACGTCCTGAAAACCAATCTAATCAAACATTAAACACATGTAATGAGGATTTGAGCAGGTTTATCTCTGCATTCATGCTAAAGCATGCACAGACATACAGCCTATGTGTAAGTCTGTGTGTGTGTGTGTGTGTGTGTGTGTGTGTGTGTGTGTGTGTGTGTGTGTGTGTGTGTGTGTGTGTGGCCGTGGTGGAAGGAGGACGAAAAAAAAAAAGGCTGGGGCAGACAGGGGAGAGGACTAATTGCTGCACCGGCGTCAGTCTTGGAGAGAAGGTGTCAGAAGTTCCCATCGGTCTGAGGACACCTGCGCCAGCCTTCCATCTTCCCTCTTCGTATTCCCTTCCCTACCCACCTCACTGCCTTCTCTTCCTCCCCTATTCTTTCTCGCTTCACCCCGCTCAGAGTGCAGCACTGTGGCTCTTCCGCTTTGATTCCTCGCTCCTCATTACTGACGTTCCCATCTGACTGTGTGTGCGTGTGATGCGAAGAGGGAAGATTTCCAATATGAGGCGAGCGAGACACACGCATACACACTCCGACAAACTGATAGATGAGTAAACACACACACACACACACACACACACAGATATGTTTTGGTATGGTAATCAGATGGCAGAGCGGTGGGCGCTACATTCCTGACCTCTGCCTGCTGCTCATTAGGCTGCTCCACTCCAAATAAAACATCGGCTCACATCGCCACAGCCCACAACACAGCCGAGCACAGTTGTGCAGAAAGCGGCGGCTGAGAGATCACATCATTACTGACACGCCTACCGGATGGCATTTCCCGTCTTGTCCCCTCTTCTGTTTTGTTTACATCCTATTTGGTGTCTCTGCCTCTCACTGTCTGACATGATAATGATCTTCATGCGTGTCTTTTTTCTTCTTTTTTCCCCCTCTGAAGCTTGATTTGGGGATTATTTTCGTACTTTAAAAGTTTTTCAAAAGGATTCAAAGGAATGGGTAGGAGCGGTGACATTTTGTCATATTCCCCAGTTTTAACAACGTCCATTCTATACTGGGTGACAGTATAGGCCGGGATGCAAGGGTGCAGGCAGGAAACTTGGACAGGTGTCAAAAGATAAATCTGGCCCATTTTTAAGACTTCAAGATAAATGTGAAAATGGAGCATTATCTCTGACAATAATCTCTGAATCTAACTGTAAATTGTTATAAATTAATTAAGTATTAATAACTAGCTGAAGCTACTACATTTTTCTCACTCACTCTCTTTGTCTTTCTCAAACACACATACTAGACCATACATTCCTTTTCTATCTGTGTGGTTGGGAACATTTTAATCGCTGCAGTTTAAGGCCACATTTCCACCAGCCTTTCCCTCAAGCCAATAGGCTACAACTCTCAACTTCTCCTCTCTGTTGAATTGTCTATAATTGGGGTTATGATCTAGTCCGCTCAGGAAGCAGTGACCTCTTATCCAAATTCTATCAAATATGGTAATAACAGGTTTGAAATAATCAAGTTGCCCTATATGTATCTCGAAGCAATTCAGGATGTAAAATTTGAGACAGATATTCTGCTGAGCATCAGTAGCAACCAAAGACAAACTAAAATTCTCTGGAGGGGTAAGTAATACGGTAATTGGCTCAGATATCTGTGATCTGATTCCAGCATAAGACTCACCTTTCGTTGTTTGGTAGAGTCCAGCTTCACTAACCAATAGGAAGCCACTTTTGATTTATGGTATTTCCAGTTGTCCAGGATCTATGGAAGAAAAGTCGGGGGTTAAAAAAGTAAAAAATAGTCTTTTGAACATGCCCAAAACATGTGTTAGTTCAGACTTCCTTAAGAAGAAGAATTAGAATCAAGCAACACATTTAAAAACACCCTTAGAGTATTTTAAAGGTATCATTTTGAATAAAAACAAACACTACAGGTCTACTTCCCAGCAGTCCTCAAAACCTGGGGTTACCACAGTATTCTTACAGGGCAGTCATCGTCTGTGCAATTCAATTACTGCCAACAACAACAACAATAAAAATAAACATATTTGGCTAGAAAGACAGCTGCCAAGTTAGAGCCCAATTAAATATTAGTACTTTCTTTTAGTATTTAAAGGGACAATATTATTTAAACACGTTTTCAGTACTTGTGCACATACATTTGGGTATCTGGAGTGCCTACCAACCCATACCAACTGTCAAAACTTCCTATTTTTTTGTGGACTGACTAGGTAAACATGGGATTAAACAAGCCATTCAGATTTGACTCCCCTTCCTATGCCACAGGCAAACATTTTCAGGAGGTGGTCTTAAAGAGACAGGCACTGAAACGGAGCGATTCAGACGGAGGGTGAATACAGGTATATTCAGACAGACAGTAAGAGAAAAATACTGTTTTTTTTCTTTTTTTTTACATTAAAACTTGTAAACATGTTCCAGTAAAAACCCACAATACAAGTATAAACCTGAAAATGAGCATAATATATCCCCTTTAAAACTATAAAAATGAACGCACAAAGTCTAGAGCTCATTCCCACCATCACACAATAATCTCAGCAGACTGTCTTTCACACTTCAACCCCGACATGAAATATATCACAATGCTCGCTTCATCTAGCTGTTAACGTAATGCAGCTTTGGCTTTCACATACACGTAGAACTCCATTATTGAAAAGGTCCGTGTTCGAACATGACAGGACCCTGACGGATATAGCTGCGATGCTTGTACGATATTTGGCATCTGGCATGTGATACTAGGCAACACAGTAAATATAATGTAAAGGGGGAGAGATTGTTTACTGCAGCACTTCCGCACACTGTCTGTTTATTTTGTCTTCAGCGGGTAGGGAGAGTAGTTCTGCAATCACTCCAATTCCTAGCCAGTTTTACAAAACTACTGTTAATTTGACCTTCAGAGTCAAATCTCCTGCTTCATGATGATGACACAAGGCATTTAAAGCATCATTTCAATTTAATTTCTCATGAATGGTTTGGATGTTATACGCACAACCTCTTTTTTTCTTCCCTTTTACTAGAACGTGACTACTTCTGAGCCATGTAAAAAGAATACTAACATGGAAATGTTAATGAGCTCTAAGTAAGTGACCTGCCCTCAGTAAAAAAAATTAAAAAAAATAACTTGATGTCATTTTCAGACTGATATCTAAAATGTGGCGAGCATTTAGATAATACAGTGCTTGTCTGTAACATACTTTTGTTTTCATAGCACAACTAGGGGATAATAGAAAAGTCAAGTTGTGATCTTTGGTTCTTAAGCAGAAAAAAACCTATGTTTTGCAGGTCTGTCAAAAATCCTGGGGGCCTGTGTCGTTATGCTCAAAAGCTGTGCAGGATATTCCCATGAACTTGCTCCTAGTGCCAACATCACTGTGTACCTACAGGCACTGCTATTGTTGCTCTGTTGACTTAGTCTACATCTCCCCAGTGGTGCACGTAAACCTCTCACGTAGCATGTTACATCCCCTGCAAACAGTGCTCCCATTGGGAGGCTCAAGTGTAAACTTTATGTTTACTCGCACACACGCGCGCACGCACACGCACACACAGACACGCACACGATAAACAATCCACTGGGATTCGCGGAAACATAGCTAAGGTGTACAGTGAACACTTTTGTTTGCTTTCCAGAAAGTTACTTGTTTGCTCGTTTAGTATTCTCTCTCAATAAAACCTTATGAACCTTGTCTGGTAAGACGTACGACCATTTGTCCCATTTGTTTTGTACGTACACAGATTACCCTCAATTAAAGTGCAACAAAACACACGCCATACATTTCACCTTTCAATGGTTCCAACTGTGACAAAAGAAAAAAAAAGAAGTTTTGAGTGAAAGATAAAAGAGGCAATTACTCGGATAGAAACACATTATTAGCCCAATTAGACATTAACTTTAACGTGGAAAACATGAATTGCCAGAGATTGTTTTCATGCCAAGTGAACACTCCTTTCTCTCCTGAGGCAAGAAGTGAACAATACAGGTGCAGTTGCTCGTCGGCGTTTCCATGCCGCTCTCATTAGCGTTTGTTAACAGTACAGGTGTGGTGCTAATTGTCTCTCATGACCCAGACACACCCAGATGTCAGGCCCACTTTTTTTGCTGTTCTTGTGAGGACATTGTATGAGCAGACATCATTTCCTTGGTGGCTTGCACAGACTTAACCTTAATCATAACAACTACATGCATACGTTTGAACTTACCGGAATTTTATTAAGAAATGTTCGTAATGAAATCAATATTAGGGATCTTACGGGTGTTACAACACATGTAGTAACAGTGTTGAGTGCAAGAATTTGCATGTTAAGATTTTAAGGCCCCTTAAACATTGAATAAGTGAATCATCAGTCGAGAGTTATTTTGTCAGTCAAACAGCTGCCTTTTTTTCTTTTCTTTTCTTTTCTTTTCTTATAAATGCATCATTGTACACGCAGCAACGCAGGATTGCTTGTAGCCATCAAGCTATTTTAATTGGCTGGTGGCCATGTGATAGAGGGGACCACTGACGTTTTGGCCCACATTGGACATATATAAACTCAAATAAACAACTTTATGTAGCCAACTGAGAACATTTTTATATCCATTGAACATGTTGTTTTGGTGGTATTTCTATCATTAGTCAGCCTTGTGAAAACAGTCTGGCCGACTGCTGTCCTTTCAGCACCGCGGGAGCTGTGTTGCTGAACAGACAGCTGGTTCTGAGGACAGCGACGGCCGTAACGGAGGTCAGAGTCAATGTGGACTGGACGGATGAACGCTTTCATAGTACTTTTGTGCCGCTGATGTGTTGCTTCTGGTGTGAGTTGAAGGTTAGCCTCTGTCTCCCTTTTGGATTTCTTTTCCCATTTTTTATGCTTTGACAAAATGCAATATCCATTTCCCATCTTTATAACTGTAATGCAAATTCAAGTCCATAAACTAAATAAGGAAGTTTGGAGAATAAATGTATTGAACTTAAACAGATTTGTATGGCCTGCAATACAGTAACATATAGTTGTGGCTCCAAAAGTACACGATGAACGTATCCATAACCCGAGGATATTACTACCAGCCATATGAGCTTATTCTTTCTCGTTTGTGCAGTACAGTAGTGTCTTACAAAAACATAAATTTAAGCAAAAGCTTTTGCAATATAACACAGTACAAACACACACCAAATGGAAGGACACAGAGCTCTGACCAGAAATAGAGGAGGCACTGATTAATACAAAGGAGCAGTGGGGAATAGTGTGGGGCAGCAAACTGACCGACACATTGTCACTGGGGTTGTTTGAAAGACAATGGGAGCTAAGCCAGAGCGGCCAGGCTATTGTGGAGGGAGACAAGGAGGTCACTTTTAGTTAGGCTGCAGAGTGACCGCACCTGGCCCCAAAGGGGCCTCTGGGAATACAGTGGGTCTGTATTTCTTGTAAACTTGTAATCCACGTTTACTCCCTCTTTCTTTCTCTTTGTCTTTTCCTCATGCTACTTTGCTCAATTTTTTTTACAGTCCGTTTCTGCCTCTGAATCATTGAAATAATTTTGATTCACAAAAAAACAAACGTATTAATACATTCTATTTTTGTATAAGTTAATGCACTCACAAAAAGAATAGAAATAGTGCACACACCTCATCCAGCACAGCCTCAGCCTCCTCCTCGGTTTTGCCCGGAAACCTGATCCTCATGGCGGTGAGCGCAGCCAGAGTCTGACGCACCAGCTCAGCTTCCTGCTCTTTACTCCTCAGGTTTATCAGCGGATCGCCCTACACGCACACACAAGTCGAGAGAAACCAACTGAGTCTAGAGATACACATTACAATTAGGCAAAAAGGTTTCGTTCAAAATGATTGTATTGTTACAGTTTCTCAAGCAAAGTTTACTAAGTAGATGCAATCATTTGAAAGGGTTGCAATTAATGATTACTTTAGTTATGAATTACATATAAATTAGGCAAATTTACTTTTTAACAATCCTTATTTATGTTGGGAGATCCTCCAAATAACCTAGGCACAAGAGCGTATTAAGGTGGTGTCACATATGAGTGCTTGTTAACATGTCAAAACAACAAGATGAGCAGGGTGTAATGTGTTTTCAATAATAGTCATTATTATGAACGGCCATTTCTACCCAGAGTGCTCATTAATTTATGATCCTGCTGCCTCCAGTATAGTCACAGATCATTATTTTGTTCACATAGCAGTTAGCACAGAGCAGTTTCAGCACTATGCATCATATGAACCCTCCTCATTTAATACCATTTTATTATTGCGAGAGCAAAGCACTCACTGGTAAATATGAGATTTCCTGTACCAGTGTTTACTTATCCCAAGAGGTGTGATTCTGACAGGGAACTCAAATGTGTAAGAAGGTTATAAAAAAAAAAAAAGAAAGGAAATTCTCCTTTCATTTTGTATACATGTGTGTCAGGATCCAAGCATACAACCGGTGCAGTCTATGGCCTTTGTCAAGACAAAGGTTTTCCACTTAGTTCTATTCTCAATGTTAATTATTCTGCTCCATTTCATTTTGTTCCGCTATTTGCAAAGGTTACCAGCATACTTGTAAAGAAGGAAGGGGAATGGAGGAGGCAGGCGGAAAGCAACAGATGGCAACATAATAGAAGGTTACAGTAGGCTTATACAGTATCGAAGAAGCCGCTTAGGAGATTCCTTGTGGGCCAGGATACAATATATGCCACAGGAGGAGAAAAGCAATGATGGCAGAGGTACAACCCACTTGGAGTAGTGGTTCAGCAGAGGATTGCCCCATTGAGCAAAATGACAGCTTGACTATTTGAAAATGAATTTCATATAGTTTTCTTTGACTGACAACTTATCTGACACATTCTGAATTGTGAAGAGGTAAATTCTACTTTGTGAGTATCGAGTGTCTTACTAAGTTGGAGTGGATGGTCCCCAGGCTGTTGCTGTGAGGCACACGGTGGGCGGAGCCACTCCGGCTCAGAGAGTGAGAGCGCAGCGTGGCGGAGCTCGGCCTGACAAGGGGAGTGGCCGAGGGAACCGTGGGAGAAGGCCTGGAGGACAACGCCCGCACCTCAATGGGCGATGAGAGGGAGGCGATGGAGCGGGGGCAGGAGATGGAGCGCCTGATTGGACCAGAAAGTGTTGGGGAAGCAGAGGGCGCAGGGCTGGTTTTGAGTGACTTGATAGGAGGTTTCCAGTGCATGCGACCTGCAGAGAAACAGAAGAGAGGGACAGGTAGGGGGGAGGAACACTGAATCACTGTCACATTTCAATTTCTTTTCTTCCCTGATCCTGTCTCAGTGCCCCAGTCACTGTCAAGCTCTCCTCTCTGCTTTCAATCCGTTGCCCAGTGGCTTTTGGAGATGAAGTGTAGCTTTAAAACTCCCATTGCCGCAGCGCTCTGGCACGCTGGCCCAGTGGCTCTGCGTGCGTGCGTGCGTGTGCGTGTGTGTTATTAACAACTGCAGTATGTGTAGTGGAAACCAGAAACTAAACAGTAGTCCTCCCTGGTTTGGGGATGGATTAAAGAGCAGCTCTCGCTCAGACACACACACACACACTAAAAAAACACATGGAAACACACAGGAAATAAAGCTGAAAACCCACACTAACATTCTCCGTCACCCTTGAAACTCTTCCAGATTGTCTACCAGCCAGTATATTAGTGTGTGTTGTCTGTTCGTGCAGTTTGTGTCTTTCTGACATCAAGTTTGCATACAAGTGATTATATGTGTGTGTGTGTGGGGCTGCTGAACTGTCCGAGGTTTGGATATTTTGCCAAATGAAAGTATTTCGGGGCTTAGTCCATCAACCCTTTGGTGGCTTGGTATGGAGTAGGGCTTGGCAGGGTTTCTCTGCACACACACACACACACGCACACACGCACACACGCACACACACACACACACACACACACACACAAATCCAAAAGTTGGGCTTTTTCATGGCTTTGTCCCTTATTTTGTGACAAATAGAATGAGCTCATCAAGCAAGCGTTCTTTCTATTGAACAGTAAAATCATCCACCCACAATGCTACTGGAGAATTTCTTCTTTCCAAGGTTGGCACATAGACTGCAGTGAAAGGTGCCCTCTTTCTCACTTCAGAGAGCTGAAAGTGAGTTGATCTTTGTGACTTATGCGAATTGGTGGGAATGCTTGAGACTTATCGCTCTCACTATAAAAACCAGGAATATTTCAGCATTAAACTCAAGGTGTTTTCAAGGTAAACAACGAAAGGGGTCTTTTTTTCCCTCCCTTTTTCTTTCAATCAAAATCCTTCTTCTCTGCCGTCCCCTTCCATTCAGTGTAACTGCACTGTTCACGCTGCTTTTCTTCCCTCGAGTGCTTTTCAGAGATGTATCATTTGTGTGTGTGTCCAGCTAGAGTATACAGCTACAGGAACCTCCTTAACTTAAAAACTCAGCAACAAAGAGCCACTTTTCACAAGTCATAGCCTATGATCACCCCACTTCCACTTTAATTAAAATCCAAGGACCTACTACCATTTTATCACATCAAATAGGAACATAAATACTGGTGGGCTGATAAACATCTGTATTGTCCCTCCTGCTGGCTCACATCGTCACAACCTGCTGCTGGAGAGCATGTGCCCGTGTGAGCTGAAGGCACTGATCAAAGCAAAACTCTCTGAATTTGTATTTAAAAAAGTGTCTGTGCATGCGCATGTATATGGAAATGTGTTCTGTACAACTATGAATATTTTTCAAACTGTATAACGTGGAAAGTGTACCAGGCTGGAGTCTGTCGTGTGCGTGTAGCATCACACGATGAATTCCAATTTCCTTATAGCATCATTAAAAACATTCACACGAGCTATCGCTCCTGTCTGCACTTTGTTCTCTGCTATATTCAGATAGGATCGAAATATAGAGAGACAAATGCTAAAGCAGAAATCTTAAAGAAAATATGTGTAGATGTAAGTAACGGTGCATATTAATACATCTGAAGAACAAGTTTGTTTTAGCAATTAAAGTTAACCGCTGTAATCAGATTTAAGGTTCCAGCTAAAAAAGAAACAAAGTAAACAAGAACGCAAACAAAGCAAGAAAGAAAGATTGCAGGAAACGAGGCTCCTGTCAAACCCCCACGCTCTGGCTTCCTAATGAAGACATTCTGAGACACCTTTACCCATCCTGCCTCTTTACCTGAGCGCTCAGCCAAGTTCTTCTCCTTGCTCTCCCCAAGGTCGTAGGAAACTTTCTTCTCCCTCTTCTCTCCGCTTCCTCCTTCTGCTTTCCTCGTCTCCTCCTCCTCCTCCTCCTCGTCTGAGGAAGAGCAGGAGTTATCGGCGCTGCTGCCGCTGGTGAAGTCAGCCAGGTAGTCCGGTCGTTGACGTCTTGGTGTCTGACTGCATTCTGGCATGGCGGTCAGGGGCTGGCCGGGACAAATACAGATAAAGACACGTAAGGCAAATAGATTCACATAGATTCATAAGACGTACACATAGGTTGATATATTATATAAATGTGTGCACACAAATGAGACGGACATGATAATTCATATATGATCTTCCTCTCTCACACACAAACTAATGTGACTGCATTCAATTCCTAGCCTTACACCATCCACAATTACCTCCTTTTGGACACATGTCTTCCTTCCAAAGTATACAACTCAAACAACCTCTCACAAGGACATAAGTACAACAGTAAACAAACACACACACACACACACGTACATAAATACATTGAGATGTTGACAGCCTCCCTGAGCCTCCCTTTACCCTCAGTCCATTACCATCTGTCACTGGGAGACCTGGTGGTGACTCGGCTAGCCCACGTGCCCACACGAGTGTATATTTGCTCGCAGGCTCATTATGCACAGATGCACAATTACACATGCACTCCTTTATAAGCCCGGCTGTCAATATGAGTGGCACCTTGAACAAATTTGACCCGATTGGTCGATATGTAAAAGTAAAGTAAAAAAGTAAAAGTTTCAAAGTTTTTTTGTATATTAAATGTCTGACTGACTGTGTAAATGATATAACAAGAAAATGTAAGTCAATTTAGGCTTTAAATCTGAAACTCTGTTTCATCTTCTCTTGATGAAAACCAAAACTTTTAATCTCAGTTGAGCACAAGTGGCTGACTTCTGCATATGTGAAATTATGATCTCCTTTGCCCTAAAACCCAAACACATGCACATTAGTTCATTAAGTTGAGCCTTGTCTATTTCACATCCTGGAAGGGGGCGTACTGATAGCATTAATAAAGCATTTATACATCTGTTATTCAACGTTTAGCTCGGGCAGTGCTGTCAGGCCACCCAAATTAATGGGCAGGAAGTGATCACAGGGCTTACACAGTCACCGCTGGGTAGCTGTGTGGGTGAGTGATAGAGGAGGATCGAGACAGAAAGATTAAATACATGAGAGGAGAATAAAAGGGAAGATGGGAACATCAGATTGATGGGGAGAGAAATAAAGAGGAGTACAAGGTGAATCTGAGTATTGGAGCAGGGAGAGAAAGAGATGAGGCATTGAATAGACGGGGAGAACGGAAATGAGCACAGAGAGAGAGAGAGAGAGAGAGAGAGAGAGAATGGGACAACGAACATACGATTGGAGGAAGAAAAGGAGACAGGAACACACATTGGATAAACACAAGAGAGCAAGACAAAGAGAGAAGGCTAGACACTGAACAGATGAGGAGAGAGACAGAGAGAAACTTTGGATGACGGAGTGAGAGGGTTTGCGTATATGCAAGCTAAGACAGCTGAGGACACCACGAGGAACAAATGTGATACGGTGAATATCACAACTACAAAAGTAGGACTCAAAAAGCGAATAAAAGAAACAACTAAATAAAAGGAGAAGGGAAACTAGCTCTCCCTCCTTTCACCATGTCTTCCTCTCTACCACTTGTCCTCTGCGTCTGAACATTTCCTCAGCAATAGCAAACCTTAGCGGCCCTTCCTTCCCTCAAAATCCTGTCTCTAATCCCTTTGCCTCACTCCTCTCTTCGAGCTTTCGCACACTCGCTGGTTCAGTTTCACCAGATGGCTTGTGAGCGCTACACCCCAAGGAGCGAATCTATCCGTCACAGCTCTTTCTTTGCCCTGCTCTCAATGTCTCTCTCAGCAAACTCGGCAGCATTGAAACTGACGGGGTCCAAATTAATTTGGACAACAGTGATTGTGTCTGAACAAGTCCTCATTCCAGCTAAGGCCTCTCTAATGCTGCGCTGTCGAGTCCCTAACACACTCTTTGAGTGTTCCAGCCAATTTAGCCTTCGAGTGAGGGATGGATGTAGATGTGCAGAGAGAGCGAGAGAATAGGGATGAAGAGATGAAGGGATGGGGAGTGAAGCAAGGTGATGGAGGGAGTAATGTGCTGTCGTGGGAAGTCGAGGGGGCGTAGAGGTGTGTGTGACAGAGGGAGAGAGAGAAAGAGAGGGAGATAGACAAACAGACAGACAGACAGACAGAAAGAAAGATAGCACGTTGAGAGCGCGAGAGACAGCCTGACAGCTGTCCCCCAGGGGAGTTGGTTCTTTTCTTTGGGCCTTTTTCTGATTCTTTTCTTCCTCGCCTAACCCGCCACCCCCGTCTTTATTTTAAGGAATCACGTTCTATATGCTTTCTATGGCCGTTAGCTTCAGGCATCTGCCTACCTGCCTACCATGTCCCTCCCTCTCACTTTCTCTCTCCCTGACACTCTCCTTTGCACTTTTTCGTAGTTCCCTTGAGGCATGTGGACCTTATTCTCCCTCTTCTCTCTCGGTGTGTGTCTCCCTACCTCTCTATCACTCTCACCCACCTTAGGGCCTCGTTGCCTGGAGGATTTGCCCATCAGCTTCTCGTCATCCAGTTCACATTGCTCCAGGAGATCCAAGATGTCCTCCTCCTACACAACAACACACAAGGTGGATGAGAATACGCCAAAGGTTCTGATTTATGTTACATGAAGAAGATACTGTAGAGTATCAAGCATCAGCAAAGACTGACAAAGTAGTTCAAACCGTGATCATACACTGATAATCAAAAATGATTTGATGTTTTATACCTCCAATTACTTTGAAGTCAAAATGAGTTGTGAGAAATTAAGAAACTTTAATTATCCATAAAGGGGGGAGGGATGAAAAAGTTTGACTTAACAGGCATATGCACCTTATCTGGGGGTTAGGGAAAAAGGCCTTGGCTGCACATGCATTGCTATTTGGCAGCGCTTAGAGGCTGAATTTGAAAAAGGCAGCGTCACGGCCAGTACGCTGGGGCCTTGGCCATTTGGCCGGAGCTGAAATGCAAGCGAAGGTGATTAATGTTGCTTCACGTCTCGGGACATCAAAAACTCCCGCTCGGCGCTCAAATACGGTTGAAAAGTGATTGTTTTCTCTCAGATTAGCCATCAAACAGCTTTCTGGGGTTCGTGAAAAGGTCACTGTGCTCTGGCTCTCTGTGTTGGTGTGTTTGTGCTTGAACATCTGTGTGTGTATACATATGTGTACAGTGGCGTACTTAAACGTCTGGAAGTATTAAAATACACATCCATAGGCTCGGATACGTTTTTTTTTCTGAGCTTTTGACTTTTTCTAAACGATGCCTTTCTGTTGTGTGTCTCGTTAGTTTATATATACCTTTATGTGGCTATGCAAGTGTTTATGTGTGTGATGGTGTTAACTTGTAAATGAGTCAGCCTGAACAGGGTTGGGATAAGCGTTGCCTTGTTGCAGTCAGATCAGATAGTTGAGATAGTGTCAGATGTAGAAGTGTTAATTCTTCATATTTTAAGCTGTTCAGAAAAATAAATGAAGAAAACATAAAAAAGGCGAGTTAACATTTCAATACTGAGTGAGTTAGTTGGGTGTATTTATGTTGATTTTTAAGTATTTCATAATTGCAGTACTAAGTAAAGTGGCCTATATGTTGTAAATGTGTCAGCTGTCTACTGCAGTATTCGTCCCTAAGATTGCAGCTGCTTATACGTCTCAAGAGAACCCCAGCAGAGATACGAAGAAAATAAATCACTGGGCTCAGTCATTCATTATGGAATAAGATGCTGGAGCATATTATGCACTAAATTGTTTGTAAAAGAGGTCTCGAGGAAATAACCACTAAATTTGAAATGTTTATGTATATTTAACTTGATAATTAAAAAGAGATCTTTGCCTTGCTTTGAAGAATTTAGGGAGAAACGAGGTGCATAGATGCAAGTTACGTCACGTACGTATCGTAGCCTACTTAACAACGTAGAAAACATACTTACTTTAACCCAGACCACAATCTTTTCCTAAACGTAACCATGTAGTTTTGTTTCCTAAATCTAACCAAGTTATTTCCTGCTAACACAGAAGTTTATTTTGAAAAGACATTGTATGCATGTAACACGCGGAAATTGACAAATGCAAAACCGGAGGCATTTTCACTTCAGTAAAAGTTTGCCAACTCAGTAACCGTTCCCCGCCCACCGTGGTTTAAAAATCAGCGGAGGCCTATTACCTCGTTAAACTGCTCCAAAGCAGATTACATGGGTATTTTGATATATTTTACAGCGTGGAAGAAAACAGAACTTGACACAGATAAAGACATTACACATTAACTGAAAACTATGTACTTTCACTTTAGTAAAAAATGTTATAACACAATGAGTCTACATCAAATAATGCCGCACCACAGATTGAGGAGAGCTCTTATTCAGCAATCACTGGCTGCACAGTCACTAAGAAGTATTTCCCAACTTTCCTAGATTATGATATTTAATGATCACTTTACAAATTAAATATTTTATACCCTGTGTGTGTGTTAGCCCATACAATATATAGCTACCTGTTGCAGTACTTTGCTATCGCCAACAATCTCTGTATATGCAGCTCGTAAACTATATTGTTCAAACAAAGTACTTATTTGGCACCGCATGACCCAGTGTGTAGTACTCGTCCAGCAAGCTTTTGTATTTTTATCCATTTTTATTAAAAAGCAGTAATTTTTCTCTAAAGCTGGCAGCTTCTACCATGACATTCTCTGACTTCATATTTCTTGGCTGTTTGACAGATGACTCTGTCTCATCGTGGTAAGGGATTTACTTCCACCATCTTAAAAAAAAAAAAAAAACATACCCCTGAGCCAGAAGAAAACTTCTAGGTAAAATTGAGCTTATTCTTTTAGACAAATAAAAAAAAAACCCTGAGGACCTCTCTTATTTCTTCTTCAAAGCATGGAGCATAAGCTTTGTAGAGACTCTTCTACTCTCACTGTTGAGTAGAGTAGTAAATATGTTCCAATTTTCAAAAGATTCTTACATAACAAACAGCAGCTGTAAAAAAAAACAGTTCCGACAATCATTTTATGTATATAGGTGGCAGCTCGAAAATGCTACTATTACTGTTTTTGCATGTAGGCGGCACTGGTTGGACTGGAACTGCAGGATAAAATATGATACGTATGTGAGGTAACTTGCATACATAACTTAAAATAAGTTACCTTTGACTTTTGGTTAAACAAGCTTTTCCTATCTTCTTTTTACCCATATTTAGACTTTGTCCTCCTCCCTCGCTCTTTATACCACGTCACCTGACTTCTTCCTTTACTCCCGCCATAAATTTGGTCACATGGAGCGTCATATTTTGATGTGAAGGGCCACTGACCAAGCTGCCGTATTTGATGAGTTGGGAGCGAGAACGGGCTGTACTGGCTGGTCTTTGGTTCATGTACTTGGCCTCAATGACGTGTTGTTAATTCTGCCTGACGTGCAAATTAATCAGCAGCTCATATGCAGCTCATGTTTTCTTTCTATTTTCCTCTTCGCTTTCAACTAGTGGAAGTCAATTTTGAGCTGTCCGCAGCGGGGGTATTTCATTTCATTTCAGCTCAGGGACAGCCTTTACTGTGTTTTGCTGTCATTTACTGACACGCTTGAGTCTCTCTTCTGTCCTCTTTCTCTCTTCTCCTTTGACCTCTGTGTTTCACCGAGGGCGAAGCTTTGTGGGCACGGAGCTGAGAGACACACTCGGCAGTCCGCTAACTTGTTGCTGTCTCCACCGATATTAGCTGCTCTGTTTCAACAATGTGAGGCTGAAAAAAATGTGCATGCAGGCAGAAATTCAACTGCAGTCTTGTTCTGTCCGGAGATGCGGTGACTTAAACTAAAGTAAGTAAAGAAGAAGAGCTTTGAGTAAGAAAAAGTAACAAACTAACTTACTAACTAAATTCCGTGAGGCTAATTCATGCAGTGTAAAAGGCCATAGGCATTGAGGAAGAGCCTGACGTTACAACTCACTAGTAATGTACTATAGGTGGGTCACACAGATTCAGAGTCAGATTTTTGAAAGCATTTCCCTAATAAAAAGGTAATTCCGATTTGTCTGACTGCCTGTATTAATTGATGAAAAAGAAGCCATCTGCAGTAATCTAGAAAATTGAGGATGCAATATATTTAGATGCATCAAGAATCTTTTGATTCGTTGACAGGTGAATTGTAATCAAATCCAATTGTGAGGCCAGTGAAGATTCACACCTCAAACTGTGAAGTGCTCCCACACAACACTTGCAGTTTGTGTACTTCTGATATTGTATTATATTGGCAGAGTGCTACAGGCCAGCTGAGCAAGCACCTGCATTTTTATTTATATTTTCAGTGTCCATGTGAGAAAAATGGTGGAATGGGAATACATCAGCTGAGCGACCGGAAAACACAGATAGCTAACAACAGATCTAACAATTTCATGCATAGCTGTCAACCTAACAGTAATGAAAGTGGGGAGAAGAGTGACGCAAACCCTGTAGAAACCAGCGTAACCAGTGGGTGTGTTGTCTTTAGCACAGCATTGAAGCCAAGCTCTGCAGTGCATGTTTTTGCTAGAAAAACAACACACGTTTTATTTTCTTTGATAGTGTGACAATCCCTGACATATTTCAATTCATGGCCCTGTGAAGCCACAAAGGCATCAAACATGAGTCTTCATGGGTCATATCTGTCAGACTTGACAGATATGTTGATGGTACACTGGCAAATGACCTCTGGCGAGGAAAAACTATCCAAACATGCAATGCACGTCAGATTATGACGGATTATTGATCCCACCAGGGTTCACTGTGACTGGTGCACATAGTTAAAGGTTTTGGTTTATCACATAATCATTAATTGTTGTTAAGGTAGAAACCTTAAGAAGTATAGGTTTATCTACAAAGTTTAAAACGGTTATATTGAGGCAAAGATTTGTTAGTATAAATTTGACACTAATGCAAACATTGGGTAGCTAATTTCCTTAACATCTTAGAATGTATCTTGCTTCGTAAGCAGATACGTGATAAAGGCAAAACAACTACTTGAACAACTTGAATTAGCAACAAAAGCACTCAAACTAGGCCCAAATCATGCAGGCTATAAATTAGCTAAACTCTGTGTCTTAGTCAACGACAGTGTCTAAACAAAAAGCAAAGCTGAGGAGCACAAACAACCCCACCTGACGTCTGTTTAGAAAAGTCAAATCAAGTTGTATTCTTCCCTGGTCTGCTGAAAATCATATTTAAATTCAGAAACAAACTTTCTTTTCCAGAAATTGCCACGATTAGTATCTCACACTCTGGCCATTAATAAGGGCCGTCCAGTTGCCACCCATGATCACGTTATTAGATAGCAAATATTTGAGCATCCTATGTTCTTATTATCTCTCCCCTTTCCTACTTTGAACAAGAGCCACATCTCTTTGTGTTGACTTAATTAAACTTACCTCGGCCTGTTGTACCACACCGCCTGATCTTTTGATTGGCATCTCTATAAAAATTATCTGCAGTGGGGTAAGTTGCTGTTGAGGTCGGGTTATTTCTATAAAAGTTGCAATAGTTGCATATTACCTCCTCCTCCTCCCTGTGCTTTGATATGAATTTGTAATGTCGACACTACTGTAAAAAGTAATATCTCTTTTCGGTATTCACTATTATTTTGTTATCAAAAGCAGTATGATTTTTTTGGTTCATCTGCAGCTGTCTTACTCATCATTGCGTCTTCCCTCCATGTGTTTTATTATCCCACAATGCCTTAATCTGTGTCTTTTTGTTAAATTGATTTGTTCTTTGTGAAGCCTGATGTTTAAACACACTCATCTTTTAAGAGTCTAGCGACGATTATAGCCTAACTATCGAGATTTTAACTATCTATCTATATTTATGGTTTTCCCAGCAGAAGAACAAGACCACCACCTAGTAGCAGTAGCTTATTTAAACCATATATTTGCATTCAACTGTATAGAGTATATTGTTGGCAAATATATGTGTTCTAATTGAGGGGAGACAAGTTATTCAGTCTATTTAGGAAAAACCTCTTCACAACTTTTAAATTACACGTATTCTCACTGAAAACCCAGATGTCCCAGTTTTCCACGAGCGCTTAAACGCAGCATGCATTTGTAGATCTGTGTTGAGCTGGAGACCGTGAAAATAGTGTCAAACTTCTACACGCAAATGTAAATATTAGGTACAGATTGACAGTTTACCTGATCTCCTGTTTGGTAAACTAGAGGTAAAATATTACACATTGAGGATTCTATATCCTGTGTCCAGATATGAACTTTTCATATGATATGAACTTCTCATGCTTGGCATTTGTGTGTGGATTGAAACACAAATTTGTTGATCAATGTAGACCATTTTGAGATAAATTTCAGTCCATACTCCCCCTCTCTGTGTTGTATGGTGTGGAAATCAACTTCTCTCCTTTGCAAAGTCCCTTCATTTATTTACCTTCAAGGTTGAGCTGAAACTACATTTTTTCTGGTACCAAAGAGGTATTGACATTTGTATACATACAACTACTTCTACGCCCATGCAAACATGTGCATGTCTCAGTTTGTGAATGCGTGTGTTCTCATATATATGTTCAAATGTGTATCCCTTTATGAATAGACAACATGTAGGAAAGTAAACTCAGAATAAGGAAATCAACCTTGAAGCTTTTTCCCAACTAACTGACAGGAAGATACAGAAAGAGGACAAAGGAAGCTGAGGAGAGTGTCTGACTGTAAAGAAACCAAAATGACATTGTTTTGTGGAATTTGATTAGCGTTTAAAAGCTCATGTACATAGCACAATAAATATTTGTGGAGAGAGTGACAGTGGGAAAGCGAGGCATATAGAGAAGAAGAAGGACATACTGTCAGACGTTCTAACAAATCTGAAGGACTGCGGCACACTTTCCGCATTATTTGCGCATCCTTTCTTGTCTCTGTGGTCAGAATCTTAATAGAAATGCATGTGTGTATATTTTCTTTAGAATGTGCTTGTCCACAAGTGTCTGCATAATGTGTGTATATGTTTGTGTGTGGGCCTATGCAGGTTTCTATGATGTTTGTGTTTGTGTGTGTGTGTCTCTGACAATCTGCCACTGACGTACGTGCCTTCATTCGTTTCAGAGGATTATTCATTTCCTTTTGAAGTGAGGCAGCTCGCCCGGCGAGGAAGGTCTGAAAGGCGGCCGAGAGCAGGCTTTCATACTTCTCCAACAGCAGCTTGTCGTCTGGGGGGTAAATACGTCTGTAGGCCGCAGAGACAGAGGGAGAAAAGCAAGGAGAATGAGGGAGAAGTGGAGAAAGAGGTAGAAAGAAAAGGCAAAGAAGGAGGGTCATCAGTGCAGCGGGAAAGGGGATGAGAAGGGTGAGAGAAGAAATGATGAAATAGAGAAAACAGAGGTTGGGTTCACAAAGGAGAGGGTGGGAGTGATGGGGTGGAGAGAAAGAAAGAGACGAGGGGGATTGGGGTTCAGCAAAAGAGGGATATGAGGTGAGAGGAGGAGTGGTGACAGAATTGGGAGGGAGGGAGCCATGACGGATAAAAAAGACAGAAAAAAAAGAAGGGCAATAAAAGAGTGGAGAAAGTAGGTTGTTTGAGAGATAGAAATATGAAGAAAAGGAGCAAGAAAGAAATAGAAAAGGAATACAAAGATTAGGAGAGGGAGAGATTGATGAAAGAAGAGGGAGGAGTGGATGGAGTGAGGCAAAGAGAGGTCGAGGCACAGCAGGTGAGCGTGGTAGATGGACAAAAAGATAGCAAGCAGGAGGGGAAACACACAGGCGGGGAGAATTATAAGTATTTCAATAAGAGGTGTGAAATGATGGAGGGACAAAAGAAAGGTGAAGAAGTATTAATGGAGACCTTGAGGCAAGAAACTGTACAAACTTCAAACCAGTCTTTTCACGAGGAGTAATGCATTAATGCACAACTGTTTCACACACATACAGTACACACACGCATACACACGCATTGTGATGTGCACTTTAATGTGCCCATACACACCTTCTGCCTAGCTCTGCTTAGTTTTAACAATGCTCAGTGTTTATCTTTGGCTTGAAGGGATTTGGAAAATGTACAAACCTCTGCCTGGTTATCCTCATAGTACGTCTCAAAACTCCCCCCGTATCATCGCTTTAGCCATCAAATCAAAACAATGACAGAGTTTTAATAAGCACAGGCCAGTGTGGAGTGTAAAAGCAGGGAAATAGTTTGGCGTCTTTACAGACATTTAGAGCCAGGCTCCTCCTGAGTTGGCCTTTTGAATCAACAGCGCATTGAAGTTAAAGGGAGTTGAGGTACAGACCTCCTTTTTTTTATCCATAAAGTGGACTGTAATGTTTATGCAGCACCATAACATTTTCACCGTCTTTTAAATATTTATTAAGCCATTATTACTAAGCTATTCACATGTATCGGCGTCTGAGTTGTACGTTTTAGTGAAAGTGCAATGCCAAGTAAAGTTTAACATTGCACAAATTCACCATTAAAACTTTTACTGCACCCCATCTGCCATTTAACAACTTCATGCAGAGACGCTGTTCTAGGTACATGATTTCCATATTGTTGAGAAGTTGACCCAATTCTATGCATTACTTTAGTTAATGTAGTTCAAATCAAGCAACTGCTGAATGTTGGGAAACCTGAGATGAACCTATCGCTTTATTACCTTCCCTTGGCACTATTGTATATATGAGATTTTGTGACTGTCACAGTTTTTAACAACCTTTAAGGTACATGGACCAGATTATTTTCTTCCTCTTGAGAGACAATCTGAGAAATGTGGAAAAAGTCTCTTCATAACAGGGGGATAAACTGTATTTAAATATAATATATGAAAAGAGCCAGAACTTTTCAATCCTCAATGAGCAACATAAATCACTTGACTGAAAATCAAAAGTTCAAAACTTTAATAGTCGGTGTTAACTGCTCCCTCTTTTTGGCACCCTCCATCTCTGAACATATGGACATTTTATTTGAGGGTAACCCTGCAGTATTTTTGAAATATAATGTTAATGCTGAGTCTTATTTTCCTCCCACATATTCCAAACTGGGCTACAGACAAAAAAAAAAATTTGTATTCCATTTACATCAGTTTAAATCTATGTTTGTTTTGGTCAGCTGCGTCTCTCAAGCCTCCCTATTCCAACTGTGTAAATGATGAACATCAACAATGGCATCAACCAGCTGGGTTGTCCTCTGATGCCATGGGGTCCTGGCTTGTCTGTAACTGATGCAAGTTTCATCTAATAGCAGAATCTAAGTAAGTTCATTACCCAAACTCATCTAATGAGAAGCAGTGTGTTAATCAGACTCCGGTGCAGCGCTGGGACACCATTTGAATGCTAAGAGGTCTTTATTAGGGATGCTCCAGACAGACCTCAGCCTGTCTGATTGACTGTCTGGCTGCGTGTCTGAAAAGAGGAAGGGGGTGACAGCACTTCATGCAGGCTGGGATCAGTATCCTGACTATCCATTCAGTCAAGTGATGAGTCAAGAAGTCACTTACACTTGGGCAGACAGCAAGAAGGGCAAGTGTGTGTGTGTGTGAGCCAATTGTGTAGGCGTGTGTGTCTGGGAGAGAGAGAAAGAAAATCAAGAACTGGAAATGTGCATGCGTGTACATGTTGGATAAAGAGTAGGAAGAGAAACTGAGGGAGTGATGAGGGTTAACTATTTGGAAGGGATAAGCGGCAAATCAGAACTTCGTGTTGCTGAGTCATGTACTAAGATGGATCTGCTCCATCTGTGAGGTGACTATTAAGAATTGACACGCTCAATGTTTTCTAAAGTCCCAGCTGGAGTTAGGGGAGAAAGGAGTAGAAGTGTGGTGGGAAGAGGAGATGGCTACTGAATGGCTTGCAGTAGGCAGGCAAAGTATACGTGCCCATTTGAATTTCTGAAACCCTGAAAACATTGAGAATAGAAGAGTAACAGTTTGGACCTAGACACACTACCTCTGATTTCCTTTTACCCTTTCACTTTTACATCTACATCACTTATACACATTGTCTTAATTCCTCCACCCCGCGTTCTCAAAACATTAGGTTCTCTTTTGTTTGTTCTCTCTACAGTAGCATTATTTATTCTCCTGAGAGCGTAGCGCTGTGCGGATGACCCCATAAATGTAAGCGGAGCTGGCACCGGTATATTGAGTGGAGTCCCCCCCCTCACCCCGGCTGTTTGCCTCTTCCTTACCTGTAGTTCCCTAGATGTTGTTTTTCATGCTCATCCCGAGAGATCTGCTTGCGGACCTGTGCCAGTCGCTCTTTCTAGAAATAGGAGAAAACCAAATGAAAATTACTTAATCTCTCAGGTGAAAGTCACAGTAACCCCCCCCCACACACACACACGCACGCATGCACGCACGCACGCATGCACGCACGCACGCACACACACACACACACACGTACCTTCTATTAGGGATAGAGAAAGAATAAAGTCATAAAAACGAGAAGGCAAGAGGGGAGAAAAATGAGAAAAAAGTAGTCTCATCCAACTATACCTCATAATTAAGAGGCATTTTTTTCCATCTATTCTCTTATTGATATGTAAGGAAGGTATAATTGTGGAGCTCAGTTGGCTAATTTAGCATAAAGCAGAGAGGAGGGATTGACTCCAATACTGGCAATGCAGTATCATTGAGCTCTGAGCGATATGTGCCTTCAACAGACCTGATCCCAGTCTTGTACCTCTTTTTAAAATAGTGCCTCTGCGCCACCTTTCCTTATTCCCACTGATTACTGCCGTGGCTGATCAAAAGGCTAATCAAAGAGTGCGAGAGGCCTAAAGTACTAGTAGCTGCCACTTTTCCCCATATATATGAGAAAAGCTCCCGACGCCTTCATTTCAAAGAGAAACTAATTAAATGGTATGCTTGTCTCAGAAAACTTTGACATAGAGTTAGAGGTAAGTGAAACTGAATTTTCTTATCGTTTCTGATCCTGAGAAAAGTTCATACCACAAACACACATGTATTATACGGTTATTTATTCAAGTGAACACGTCCTACAAAATAAGAATTTCACTGATTGACATGTTTACTAAATGTCTCTGATGACATCTCTGAACACATCTCTGATGAGCACTTGTCCCTGAATTTCTGAAGCCAAGCCACCTTTTGTGCTCATTTTGGTGTGGCCTAAAAAGCTCAGGGCGTATGCCTGTACAGACACTGTTTTAGTTCCCAGATTGGTTTTGGAAGTCTGTGTGGGGAAATGAATGAGTGTTACTCTTAACTCCATTGACCTTAGTCAAGATGCACCTCCTTGTGCACGTGGTTAAAGCATCCCAGATGCTCCACAGCCGTTGGTCAGTTGCCAACTGAGAGAATTGTGGTTTTCCTCGGCCGATCGCAGGTGGGATCATGTGTAAATATATAAATGTCAAGTCTTGCTCAGCGAATAATTTTAGCGAGAGGTTAAAAGCTAATGCTTTAGTTTCATAATTAGCTTGTGCCTTACCAGCTCTTCTCTCCTACGCTCCAGTGTGTGACGTTGTTTCTCCCAGTCTGAGGAGGCAGCCGAGAGTTTCTTCATGGAGCCGTGTCCATAGAGCCGTCGCTGAGCCTCTGCCTTTTGCTGGGCTAGGTTGCGTTTCTTATCACTGGCACTGGATCAACATAGAACAAGCACAGAGTCAAAAGAAAGCACATTTAAAACATAGGAACGAGTGCAGCAGCATTAGGAACACAGTTACAGTTCGAGTTAAAGCGTGTTTTTGGTGTTTTCCCATTGAAGCTTTGACAACTGTGTCTCAATTTTGATACTTGATACTTTTGCACTCAAAATAGCAAGTGTAAGTACGGAAGAACGCAAATTTAAATACAGCATGTTTCTGTTTATCAATAATTATTTGCATCTTTCCAGTTGCAGGTTTAGCTACTGTTGAGAAACAAATGCACCATTACTGAAATTCTGTTCTTAATTTGCTTAAATTCTCTTTACCTTTCTCATTTATATTTTGTAACAGCATATTGTAATAATTCTGTCAGAATACATAGGAAATATTGTATCACTAAATCTCAGTTAAAACAGATGTCATCTGCAGAAAAAAAGAAGTGTTCATGAATGCTGTAAACAGTGAAGAAGTTTAGCAGCATGCAGGTCTCATCCATAGCTAACTATGGAAGGACTAACCTAAATTTGCCTTTTCACATCATTGTGGTAGTTAAAAAAATGGAAAATACCTCACAAAACATTCAACAATACAGAGATAAAGATAGAGCCGAGACACAAACAAAGTGACAACCACAGGATGAACAGGACCAGACAGCTAATTCTGAACAAGTGGGCCATTGTGGTCTGGAGAAAGGGCAATTCATTTTAGTCAATCGCTGGCCCTTTAAATTGGATATTGAGTGCCGTTGGGGGGCTGAGGTTTATCAATGTCCATGCCCGGCCGGGTCTGAATTGATCCCACGTTGATACAGTTGGTGTTGTGAGCAGAGTTGAGGGTCGACCCTACCTCTACACACCAGCAACCCCTCCCTTTTGGGAAGTGAAGCCATTACTATATAAGGAAAAAGTGAGCGAGGTAGAACAAAGCCTTCATTCACTCCAGCATGAACATAAGCAGTTTGTCCAGTGGAAATACCTCCCTGCTGCCATTCAAGGCCTTTTACGATTTACTCGCCATGAAATAATCAAATCTCCCCTTTTAATCTGTGGGAACGCAGCAAACATCAGCCATGAAACAAATCATTTTGAGAAGAGATTTGTTTGTCTCGACAGGAGGAGGGAGAGTGAGTGAGTTTTTATGTGGGATGGCTGCACCCCGCACCACCCTTGGCCAAACTAGATCTACGGTGCTGCATGTAATTGATCAATTGATCTGTGCGTGTGCTGCATTTGTGCATGCGTGTGACTAGTAGAGTTGAGACTATATTTAGAGCAGTAAGAGGAGGACAAGCACAAAGCGAGGAAGAAAAAAAGGAGAGCAGAGATCCAGAGGTCTGGTGTACGATGATCAATCAATGGACCGGCTCACTGTAGCCAGGGGACAGAAAAGCATGCCAGCAAACCCACACACCCACACACCCACACACACACACACACACACACACACACACACACACACACACACACACACACGCTACATATACAAATACATTACACAACAAGAATGACCGTGTGCATCACCTACTGTAAACAGGCAAACAAATACACCCGCAAAGCAAGGTAAGAACACAGTAAGCGTATGTAAATATACAGAGCAGGAACAAAATGTAGACTCTGAAATACAGATAGCAGGACTTATTATCCTGTTCCTGTCTCACACACACAGCATGTCTGATTAAAGGGTGCACAAACCGCACCGTTGTAGCATAGCCTTGTACCTTGGCCATTGTCTGTCTTTGTATCTACTACAGCAGCAACACACAAATTTATAAGTACAGCAATTTTTTTTGATCCACAGGCATCTCTTAGTTTCAGACAGATCAGATTGAAAACAAAACAAGATGAAGGCTGTCTTGTGCCAGGCATCAAAGCAAATACAAAGTTTTCAGGGTTGCCAAAAAAAGAAACCGATTGAAATCTTGAAACATTCAGAGCCCTGTAAAATAAAATTTGTCGTGCGCTTTGTCTGCCTCTGCACATGAAACTTAATGGGCCCCTAAATGCAATTTATGTGTGTCTATCAACAAGCATGTGCATGTGTGTGTGTGTGTGTCGGACCACGGCGGAGAACAGTACCGAATGTTGAGGAGTTTGAGAGCATTAAGCAGCACCCCTTTCTTCACGTCGTAATCAATCTTCTGATCGGTCCCAAAGCTCGGCGCTCGATTGATCTGCCAGAGAGGAGAGGAGAGAAACATTCAAAAAATATTTTCAGACTTCATCTCATTTTCTCTCTTTCTTTTCAACTCGGCAGACAAACATGCAATGCAATTACAGGAGTGGATTTAGGGCATGTTTGGAAAAAAGACATCTGTTCCCACAATAAGAAGAGGAGAGAAGAGGGAAGAAAGAGATGGAAAGGGAGAGTTTTGTCTTTTTAAAGGACACTTTGGAAGTCTTAAATCTTTGCCTGGGCATAAATCTTGTCTGACACTGATGTATGGATGCCTGTGCATGAAGAATAGTCTATGTGTGTATGACTCCACGCATATGAACAGATTGTGTAAGTTAAACTGTCACTAGATTAGTGACCCTGCCCTTTTCTGTCAACCGCAGCAAACGGCTCATGACTCTGTAATTTAAGTATGCCAGGCACTGCAAGACCAATCCGCACCGCCGCCACCAATAATCTCTTTGTGTGCATCAGTGAATTACCAGCCCTCGGCTCAATCCCATCATATACAATTGAGATAGCTCAGAGGGAGAGTCAACTGAGCGAGAACAGAATAAGCCACCTGTGATTTGAGGTACAAAAGCCAGTATCACCAAGGGAAAAATTCAAGAGCAGCTTAGCTTTCCTAACAATTTCCAGTGCTGGTGCAAGGTATTCAGATATCAGTTATTATACCTGACACAACAAATCAATTCTTCCATTTTACTCTTTGTATGGTCCCTCTGTTTTTTTTTGCCACGGTGAAAAAAAGAGATTGTGTGAGACAACAAAAGGACCAACAAATAGGGAGAAGTGCAGAGGGAGGGTGAGTGAACTGGCAACCGCAATTGAAATGGTGTCTTCCTATGAGGTGACTTCAAATGACAATGCAACAGATGGCCTCCGAAAGGCTGACTTAGGTTAATACACCTTGATTGTTGAGATAAGTCAGGTCTCCTCCCAACTTCGTTCAAACTGGTTGGCACCTGTTGATGTCATTAGATTTGCGATAGCTTCAATAAAGGTGCATTTCTTAAATTAGATTTAGACCAGTGTACAAAGACACGGGGGTTATTTTTTGGTGGAAATACACCGTTGTTTCCTTAGACATACCGACTGAAACTTGCCGTCTCCCATGTTGGGTTATAGAACTCCCATTCTTTAACCCGAACACGGCTGCATCCGTTGGTGAAAAGTAAAGATAATGTTCAATAAAAAATAAATCACTGGTAATAGTGTTGTAGCTGTATATTCATCCTTATCAGTAGCCGAAATCAGCAGTTGGAGTGAGTGTTTGTTTCAGAGACATTATTCGTCTCATTCTCATCTTCCCTGAGAGAAAAAAAGCAGTTGGATACAGTTGAACTCATAAAAAGCAGCATGGCAGCCAATCACAGAACGAGATTTCCATAAACAGAGCAACATTGAGCCAATCGGAGGTTTTAGAGCACGTTATAGATCCATTCTATCAACCAATCAAGAACTTGGGTAAATAATACTGAAAGGGGCAAATGAGATAAGAGATTGGTGTGCAAAACCAGGCCATTTGGAACTATAAAGACATTTGGGAGAAAATCAGCAACAAAACCTCAAAGCTCCTTTACAGAGATGTGCGAAGAGTCACAAAGGTTGCAGGGGTAGCACTCAGAAACTTTTTCTCTTCCTTTCTTCTCCGTATGGAGCCATTACTAATCCTGACACAAAGGTGCTTACTGCTGTGTGGCAAATTTGGGAACAGTGCTGTAAGATAATATTTACATCACAACCAGGGTCCAAGGAACTGAGAGAGCCAGTCGGTTGACTGTGCTTCCAGCCGAGGGGCAGGTATTCCAAAAAAGAGGGGTAAGTACTGAAAGACTGTTCATTTGAGTCGGCCATAAAAAAAAAATCTGGGCAGGCTTAACTAAATCAGTAAAGCTGATCCCTACATCAACGGCTACTCCTAAATTATCCTTCAGTCAGACACTTAAACCCCAAATTCCCACGATATGAATATGGTTGTACAAGGAGGCTTCCATGTTTGAATGAATGTAGCAGTGTGAAGCTGAGCATAGGTGAATAACAGCATGCAAGAATATGAAAACTTATCCAGAGATGTAGCTGTCTTTGTTAACCTGAAGCAAGTGTATAACCTTCTCTGAGCCGGTTGGGCCATCACTGCCCGAGTCTCTTAAGACTAGTTTCGAGGATAGATCCACAAATACAAAGTCAGATACTAAATCTGCACCAACATGACATGGGTTTGTATGGGCGTGCCTTCGTAAATCTGTGCGTTCACCCACATGCAAGTTTTTCTAAACGGCAACCGTTTATCAGTAGGACAGGTGGGGTGGGGGGATGGGGGGGGGGGGTGATGAATGTCTTCCAGTGCACAGAAGAAAAGAGGAACAGGGACCCTATCCAACTCTTTCACTCAATAGAATGAACTCTACCATACATCCCTGTTTGTGCTGAGAAGGGCAGAGCTCCACTTCAACCTACAGCACCGTACCTCAGGAAAAAACACCACAAAAGAAACAGAGGGAAGAGGTCTGTTTTCATTTAGAGCACTCCCTGATATGACAGCCACAATGAAAAGAGTATGGCTTTAGAGCACCGTAGCCTATAGGTAACAGCCAGACTGGCAGTGATCCTGGCGACGGTTGTCTCGTTACTTGTCTTCATTTCTTAGTTTGATTTGTGGTGTCAAGCTGTCACAGAGTAGACTGGCATCGCAGCGCTCGCTGTCTCTCTTTGCTCTCCCTCAATCTTTCGTCTCTCTCCGTCTATTCTTGTCTAGTCGCCCTCTTATTCTGGTTAGTTTCTCTTCCCACTCTGCGTCTTCCTGTCTCTCAACCCGTTTTGTGTCTGGTCACTCACTCCCCTCCCTCCACTTGCTATCCCTCACGCTCGGGTCGTTACCTCTCTTATTCATTCTTTCTCCATGTTTCTGTGTTCTCCTTTTCCTCTCTGGCAAAGGAAGTTGGACCAGTCTGGTCCTAATGAACCCCTGCAGGCTCTCAAAACCCCCACTCTGATTTCCTTAAGTGACTCTGGCAGGGTCTAAAAGGAGCCTTCGGTTGCTCCAAGACGCATTCAATAAAAATGTCAGATGAAAAGATTAGAAACTCCTTTTTACTCGTGCTTTGATTTGGTTCAGCATCAGCATCGCATCAATGTAGCCCAAATATCACTCAGCCAAACAGCAGAATGAGCATGTAGGAGAAGAACATATCAGTCTGTAATTTTTCACAGGACGGGTTTATCCTCATCTGATCACCCAGTTAAACATACAAAGATCAGAGGGTGAGCTGTAAATCATGAGCATACCCTCTCCAGTGCATGCTACTCTTTTATTTTCTGCACCTGGAGGTGTGTAGATGAGACACATAAGTAACCTGCCAGTGTTTATGAAGGCAAATAAAGCTTGTAGGAGGGGGGTGGAATATGGGCCCCAAACCCTCCCACCCCCTTTCAGGATATGGACCTTATTATTTATTTTTTCCACTATCCATTTGGTTTAAATTGTCTGTGTACTGAAGCCTCTCTACTGATCTGTATTGCAGGCCCTACAGTACAGAGAGGTAGAAGTGCAACTAGCACATTTTACGTGTCTTATTTAATTTGATGTAGTTAATTCATTTCCAAGTGGGGAATTCTCTTAACCCTCCGGTTTGGATGCGGGGTCGGTCTCATAATGTTTGGCCCCCGGTGGGGTGTATTGCTCAAGTAAAGTTATTAAGTCTGGCCATACAGCAAAATCACACCCTAACAATAAAACAATTATCAACGCAGCCATAGGCCATTCTGCTCACCATCGAGAGAATTGACTGAATCTCAGTTCGTCCTACGGCAGGACAGTGATTTAGAATCCAACTCTGTCTCACAATTCGTGGTTATCATTCTCATGACTCACTCATTGTTGAAAATGTTTGCATCAAACAGATTTTGCATGTGGCCTCTGCTGTGTCACACCAACTCTAATAACATAGCAACAGCAATGGATCAACAACAATCAGCTGCTTTCTTTCCACAACAAATTGCTTCCCCCCATCGACATCCATTCTGTGTCTGGAAAACTCGTCAGACAAGTGCAAGGGCTGCTCGTGATTAATCGGTTCAGAAAAACGACCCCCTCTTATTATTCCTGGCAGAGTGTAAACAACCACTGCTTTGACAAGCCTCCCATTCTGCCCCGCACACTCGAGGGTATCGGCACAGTTCAACCGCTGTCAGAATGGAGTGTTTGTTGCCGCACAATGGTGGAACGGGAGAGCGAGGCAGGGAGGGAGAGCATGAGTAGCAGAGCGACAGAAAGACAGACAGCTGGCCGCCATGTTAAGTCACTCTCTTGTTTCAGCCGTCTTATCAATCACTGTTTTGTTCTTTTTGTGGCGTTTTTATTGGTCCACTCGGACACAGGGAAACTCTAGCTGAGCCTGCTGGTAAAGGTCCGAGGAGTGAGCGGGCCAACGCTTAGCTTAGCCACCAGTCGGCCTGACCTGCCTGACTGGCTGGCTGGCAGGGTGCTGGGGGTGTTGCTTTTCTTGTGGGTTTTTTTCTTTTTCTTTGAAGACACACAGAGATACAATCTGACACAGCCACAAAAAGCAAAAGGTGCTTTAAAGGTGCACACAAAGGTAAAAGTGGACATAGTTATGCAGCCGCACGCGCGCGCACACACACACACACACACACACACACACACACACACACACACACACACACACACACCTACCTATTTACAAGCATGCGAGAATATAACAACAAAACACGCCTCAGGTTCCAGACAGTCTGTCATAAAAATGCAAGAGTATATATCTCCCCTTACAGTCTCCTAACACACTCAACCACACACACACTACAGTTCCATATGTCACTCATAAACATGCAATATATAACTTCCACCTCAGCCCCATGCATGCACACAAACACACAAACACACACACACACACTGTCACTGCTGCTGCCGTACATGCCTGATGATAAATGACTAAATGTTGGGGTGTGTTTTCAACTGCCCCACATACGAGGCCTGTGCGCTCCTAATTTGATACTTATTCTATGAAATAGTCATGTTGGGGGAAAATGGATGTGGATAGAGACAGACAGTCCCATACATCATTCTAATTATTCTTTAATAAACCTCGTACAAGCCAAAGAGTGGCTTGTAGGTAACTACTGCCACCTAGAGATCACGGGGAGAAAGACGCCCCCTCACAGCCACATTTAAATAAGAATGAATCCCACTAAGTGCAAAAGATTAATCAAAGGCAAAAGGAGAAGGAAAGGTGGAAGGGTGCAAGAGAAACTCTGAAAGATAATTGAGTATATCAAACTGTATGTATTCTCCTCTATCATTTTTCACCCTAGAAAATTCAATCATGAGGGGATGAAATTTGGAGAGCATGGGTAGCAAGTAAATTCCTTCTTAATCACCCTGAATACACAATAATGTTCGACTCGGCTGTTGTAGGGGTTAGAAAACACTTCACAAATTTCCTGAGGAAATATCTGAAAGGCATGCTAACCTCTAAATCCTTCTTCTAAAACTCCTAGGAAAACAGTTACACTTTGAATGGCTACTCTTTTACACTTTTATTGAAAGCTATTAGAACATAAAATCTTCATCTAATTCTGCACGGATGAAACGGAATGTCAATTGAAAGCTTTCATAAGTGTGAGGCACTATTATTCCACACAGGAAATTAACAGTATTTTCAGTAGTTGTAATTCATTTGCAGTCTCTGTTTATGTGTGTTGGAGATGTACAAGAGTTATATCCATGTGTTTGTTTCTAAGTGTATGTGTGTATCGTGGCATCTGTTTACAGTTGCCAGTACAGATTACTCCCCACAAACACACCCCCAACACAAACACGCACACACACACATATACACTTGCACTCAAAAGAAACGGAAGTCTGGATTATGTTGGCTCTGAGGGATGGAGAGGCAAACCAAACTCATCTTGAAACAATTGGGGGACAGAGCACAGAAAGAGAGGAAAGTTGCAGGAAGGGGTGAAGGGAGGGAGAGGAGGGGTGAGGAATCACCGCCCTTAGGGGAGCAGTCCAGCTGCAGTCTGTTGTCGTAATGCCCATTCACACACACGCGCACAAACACACTGAGACGCAAACAAACCAGTGCCACGGTTGACCAAACCATGCCCGCCTCATTAGCTGCCAATCACTCTGCACAAGCCGTCCTAAAGGGGGGCGGGAGGGGAGGAAGGAAAAGAGATGGATGAGGAGATGGTAGTTAAGTTGCAGCCATCAATAATCAAGCAGCCTAAGTTTCGTGTCCGATGGCATCTCAGTACTGAACGAAAAAAACACCATGAAAGTTGGCCCACACGGTTTTATTCCTCCTCTGTTCGATCCGTTCCATACTGATTAGGTCTGTTTTTTGTGTTTTGAGCGAGATTCCTCCATGCCTCTCTGACTGGATAAAAAGACGTGTGGTAGGCTGGAGTTGGTTTGGTAATCAGATCAGAATGGCCACACACACACACACACACACACAGACACACACACACACACACACACACACACACACACAACCTCACACAAGGACTTTGGCCCTAACGAGCAGGCCGACCAGCATTTGAGCTGCAGGAGCCTGACACTAGATAGACAGCTTTTTACAGACCAGGCACGTTTGTAATTATACGTGTTCACTACAAACATTTGTTTCTTCTCATTTTGAGTTAACCAGCTTAAGCGTCTTTCTTTTTTTCTTTTCTTTTCTTTCACAAAATAAAAAATCTAATGAAGTCAGAGTCTGTAATGAGGATGGGCCTCAATCCACCCGTCTTTGTGCTTTTGTCCATGGGCACCAATCAGAACCACATGAGAACAATTAGCTGTGCTCATTGTCGGGTTCTGTTCCAATACAAGGAGTAGAGCATTTAAAGAAATAGTTTTTGTGTGTGTATGTATTCTACATTGTCCTCGCCCATCACCCACCAAACCTTAAGTCATTTTTTTTTCTCCATTTTCCTCACTCCATTTAACATTATTTGTCACGCCGGCTTGCAGCACATGCGCCGTGGATAAACTTGAGAGAGGAAGGGGGTGCAGGGGTGACAGTGCTGTCCCATTGCTATAGTTTCCATTGAGTAAAATGCACTCCTTATGACACACTGGATTTTGAGAAGACTGCTGTTCACTTTGACCCATGTACCCTAATATTTTAAGACACCACCACATGCAAGCAGAATTCATGAGCAAAGCCTATCCTGAGACAGTTCCTGAGCTAAACTAGATGTGTATTTATTTCTGCATTGATTATGTTTTCCATTGTATTTTTGTTTTGCTATTATTTATTATTTTGCTGTCAAAAGACAAAGAAAAGACTCAATGAAGCCCTTTAAAGCAAAAGCCTTGGCACGGACAATACAAACCACAGTCTAAGCTGACTGTGTGTGTGTGTGTGTGTGTGTGTGTGTGTGTGTGTGTGTGTGTGTGTGTGTGTGTGTGTGTGTGTGTGTGTGTGTGTGTGTGTGTGTGTTAAGAGAGGATCACGGCTCAATGAAACGCCTTTCCCATACGAGACACAGATGCTGTCTGGGGCTGGTTTAATGAAAGTGAACGTCTCGGGTTACGCCATTCGAGCAAATGTGTGTGTGTGCGTGTGCGTGTGTGTGTGTGCGTGCGCGCACCTATGTAGTGCTGATGTTTTGAATGTCAATAGGAGGTAAAACTTGTGTTGAAAACTCTGCTGAATTAAGATAAGGATCACACAAAAGCCTGTCTCTCTCTTTTCACCTTCTCTTCTCCAGCGTCTATACTTGCTCTGAGCACAATGTGCCCGTTTGATGCCTGGCCTTGGTTTGAGAAGCATCACTCTTGCCATCTCTGTTTTCCCCCCGGTGACAAGCTATTTAGCAGGTGTGCGCTGGTCTGTGGGTTGTTCCTCTTGAGTGTCCCTAGTTGTTATCAGTATATTTGCAATGATTTCTCTTTGTGCTTGTCTGCTTAGAAAGAGTCGCTCTATTGTATCTTGCACAGGGTTTTTTCTTGCAAAGGCAAAATAGAGGCGAGTTGTCCTCTAATCACGGGGGTTTGGAGTTGCACTATTTTGAATAGCTTGTCTTAAAAAAAAAAAACAGTGGCTACTTTAAGGAGGTGTAATTTGAGGATGTGAAAGGCAATCATGTTCCTTTTGCCTCCCCAGCTTCCTACACACACACATACACACAAAATGGCAGCCAAAAATACAAACACAAAGGGCAGGATTAATGTCATTTGACAGTTTCTTATATATGATACCATTTAGTTTTCAGGTATCCGACTGACTTGGAGTTTACACAGGTTGAACTTTCATTTCCTGGCTGCGAGTTTGCATGTCCAACAACCAACTTTGACATTTTAAAGAGTAAGAGAGGAAGACATTGTCGGAACAGCAGTCTGGGTAAAGGCCCAACGAGGCGTGGCACACATAATTCACAGTGACACCCATAGGGAAACCTGAGAGCTGAAGTCCACGAATTCAAAACAAACCTGTAAGACCTAGATTGTGTTCCAATTCCATTTTTTTGAGTTTTCCGATTCAAGGGGGTGACAGAAATAAAAATAAGAAATGTTGAAATGCAGTGAAATGCATTTGTGTTGCCAGAAAATGCTGCAAAGAGATCTGCTGAAAAATTTAATTTGGACCTGAGGGCTTGCCATAGGGTACCGTTTGTGGCAGCCAGCCTATGGGCCACACTGTGCGTAGTGTCCCTGCAAAGTAACAATGAACGTCGACAAGCTAAAAAAGAGGTAATAAAGTTATTTTCAGGCTTGACAGCGTCCGTAGTGAGGATTTAAGAAGGGGTCTCTATGCTTGCAAGTATCCCCTGACTAATCAGCTGTTTTTTGGAAATAAATGATTGTTGCTGTAAATGTTGCGTGAAAGAGAAGCAGGGTTGTGTGTGCGTGTGCGTGTGTGTGTGTGTGTGTGTGTAGGTGTGTGTGTGTGTGTGTGTGTGTGTGTGTGTGTAGGTGTGTAGGTGTGTGTGTGTGTGTGTGTAGGTGTGTGTGTGTGCGTGGGATGTTAATTGATGAGAGTTATAGAGCGCTGCTAGTAGCACAGAGGGGATCATTACTGCTGGAGTGGAACAACTGCATTCACGGCTGTTTGCCATGTCTCACACACACAACCACACACACACACACACACACACACATACTATCACAGTGCACTAGCAGTCAAAAGGAACAGCATCATCTTGCTCTCTCTTGTACATCCTTTTGTCATATAGTACAACTGCTCAACCACACAAAAAGAGTCAGGTAATTATGTCATGATGGGGAAAAAACAAACAATTATCCCAAAGGCATTTCCCATCCTTGAGTCAATTTGTGGGAAAGGAGGGGAAAAAGGCGCGCAGCCACTTTGGGTTAAAGGATTTAGGTCAAGCTTTAACTGACTGGCTGACATCAGAACGGTGAAACAGAAATCCTGGAGTGGATTCTAAACTCGAATCCATCTCCTGAGTGACACTTGAAGAGACTGACACTGAGAGAATGAGGAGTGGGTGTCTTGCTAGTGAACGTGCAGTCCTGACCTATATTTTACTCTGCATGTTTGCCTTTGTATGAGGAAAAGGAGTCTCTGTCTTGTCTTATATGCAGCTGTGTATGCCTGCATCTCTATTTGTATGCGTGGGTGTGTATGAATGCACACATCCATGTAATTGTGTGTGCATGTTTGTGGTTGTGAACATACCTTTCATTTTACATTGGAGTGTGTCTTCTGGTTGTGTTTGGAGGTGAATAAATACATACTTGAGACTGTGTGGATGTTTGTGTGTGTTTTCGTTCACCAGGGACAAAAATGTGTAAGCAAAATCAGTGTGTGTTTATGCTTTCTGTCAGTGCGTGGCAACTTCTCCCTCTCTCCCGCTGATGCCACATTACTTCAGTTTAGGAGCCGCTGTCACTTTAGTAGCAGCACTGACAGGTGAGACTGCACAGACTGCAGCCCGCCTCTGTTTGACTGACGAACACACACATACACGTCCCAAAATTACATTTTATAGGTCTGCTTTCATTATTTTTCATTATGTTTTAAAGTTCAAAAATATTATTAATGTTGACAAAATATGCTGCAGTAAAAGCAAAATGTTTAAAGTAGTAAATGATACTGTGCCTTTAAATGTAGTAAATGCACTTGTTCTTAGTATGGCAAAAAAATATATATTGATGGTGAATAGAAATTACGAGAAAAAAAAAAGAGAAACACACTAACGTTGTTTCACACACACACACACACACACACACCCCACACACGTAAACACACATACGGAGTTGTACCTCCAGTAGCCATGGTTTGAGTTTGCGGTCCAGGATGATGTCAAAGCCCAGGACCTCAAAGCAGACGCTGTCGCTCCCTGGTGGCTGGCCGGGGCGACACATGCGATAGGCATGCAGCACGTGGGGCTCAGACACTATTATGGTCTTCACCACCAGCTCCTGGCAGGATACAAACACAAAGAGATAGAGAATCACCAAACTGAGCTGACAAAAAGAGCGCAAATATTACTTTTTTTTTTTAGTCACTTGCCTACATCCTAAAAAGCTATCGGCTGCAATTTCTTTTTTTATAGCAGCTGATTAAAGGTCCTCTTTAACTGAACATGGTGCAATTACAGGTCTGGCTTTAATTGCAGGTTGTGAATGCAGACAAATGCTTGAACCTTTAAATTCAAGACTAAACTCTGACAATTGAGTAATCATGACACATACTAGACCTGCAATCTACAGACCTGCTTTAAAGAGGTAGTACAGCATTCAATTGTTCAAAGATACGCTGTCAGTTTGAAAGCCAAGGAAAGACATAAAGTATTACTGGCACAGAATCTTTTGATTTTTACTCACACACAGACTTTCACCAATGTTGGTGGTGGTCCATCTGTGTGGCTGGTGGCTCCCAACCTGTGTTCATGTGTGTGCATACACATTTGTTTGCTGGCTGCTACCTGCCTGCCTACTCCCACTGTGCAGCTGGGGTAAACATGCTCACTCTGACACACACACACACACACACACACACACACACACACACACACACTGCACAAAGCTTACCCTCACCAGTCAAGCCCCACGCAGTGCTGCTGGCCTGCCATTTGCCCAGTCCAGTCTGACTGCTGGGTGCAGGAGAGGGGTATGGTGGTCTGGCCCTGGCCTGATAAGGCGGCAGCCCCATCCATTTTCTGTCTTTCGCTCACACACCTCCATCAATTTGTCCGTCCATCCACCCGTCTGACCCACAGGCTGCACAGCACAAACACCTGCTCCCACTCGTGTCGTTTATGCCCGAAGTCCCCAGTACTGGCTGGTGTGTATGTGTGTCTTTGTCCCTACCCCCATCACCTCCCTCCTTATCCTGAGCCCCCAGCACTGGCCACTACCTAGCACTGTGCATGTGTGCCTGTGTTTTTTCAGCTTTGGGCTGAAATGATTTTATAAGCCTCTTTGAACCATTTTACCGATTTATTTTTGTGTTTTACCGGCATTCATTTATTTATTAATTAAAATATTTTGTGTGTGCATGAATGATGCATTTATATTGTCTCTGTTTTAGTAGCGTCACTTCTTTTTCTATCTCAGTGTAGTAGAGCCAGCCGTGTGCAGAGTTGTGGATTCAAGTCACGTGACCTGGACTCGAATCACAAAATTGATGACTTCAGACCCCCCCCTCTCCCCCCAAAAAAAGGACACACAACTAGACTTGGACTCTCACATAAATTATTGTGACTTCCCTTGGACTTGAATCTTTTCTCTTCTTCTGGGCTTGGGGAAAGTTCTTCCCCCAAGCCCAAAGATTAAAATGTAAGCTATTTAAAAAACCTGCCACGAATCAATCATTTCCTGAATCAACTAACGGTATCTCTATTCATTAACAGCAAGTCGACACTTAATTCCCCGGTTCCACTTTCTTAGAACCAATCCAACAGCATCCAATCAAGATGCATGAGAGAACCATGAAGACCTAACATTACCTTACCGAGTGGCAGTTGGAGAAAATGATACCAAAGACAATTTTGTTTGCATACATAAACTATGCAGGGTTCAACAAAAATACAAATTGCAGTATGCAGAATGCATGGGACGAAAATTACAGACAAAGACGCAACTGGCAATACATTTGGTGAAGAGCGCATTATGACATGTTTAGGATTTGAAACTCAAAGTTTAGGACTTGGGACTTGACTCCGGACTTTCCTGTCTTGACTTAAAACTTGACTAAGGACTTGAGTGCAAAAACAATAACTTGGTCCCACCTCTGCAGCAGGATATTTAAACTGCGGGCAGTGGTAGCAGTAGTAGTAGGTAAAGTTTGTCCTAAAGTAAAGAATTATATATTTTTACTAAAAAATAAAAGCAAGTCAAACTGAACTGAAAGAATACTGAAAGGCTTTAACGGGTTGAAATATGCATCTATGTGCCAAATTGTCTCATCATTCACTAAAGGTGAATATATATTTCTGTCATACATTTATCAGAACTCATAAAAACTATTTTCTGAAGCCCCTAAAATTCCTTTCATAGGGTATTTATGTAGGACAAAGATGATCCTAAATTATATTTTTCCAAGTGACATAAATATGTGTAACCTTTTAATGTTTCTGAATGTCCACCATAGGATCAACAGACCTACCGGATCAGAGAAGGAGCACTAGCGCACTCTAATGGTACCATCAACGTGGACATCCTAAGTGTGACTATTTCTAGTGACTACTACATGGTCACTCTGACACACACACACACGCACACCCCCCCACACACACACACACACACACACACACCTACACTACGCTTCCCCTCACCAGTCAAGCCCCACGCAGTGCTGCTGGCCTACAGTTTTCTCCATAACACTGCTGGATGCAGGAGAACAGTGTGATGGTCTAGCTGTGGCCTCTATAATTAGCATTTATAGTCAGATGCTGCTCTCAAAATTACACCCACATAAAAAAGCTGTGGCTTTGCTGGTCAAACCTTGGACACTCTGCCCCATACAGCACATCAATAATACCTCAATATGAAAGAGATATCAGTGAAACATGGAAAAAAAACCACATACACTATATTCTTAAGCCCCACAGACAATCTTTTGGCAAACAAACTCTCTGACTCTCTGACCGTGACCGTTGGCGGGAAGAGTCAGGGCAGCCTGCTTGGTCTGTACAGGAACAAAATGTAAGAGGAGAGATGAAAAGAGAAGGAGAGAGGAGAGTGAGCGGAGAGCATAAATACAGAGTTGAAACAAAACACAGTGTGTGAGTGCAAACGGACAGCACTAACACCAAAGTGGTGCAACTTCTGAGGAAAGAGCAGAGACAAAAATGGTGAGAGAGCAAGAGAAGAGGAGGATGGTCTAGCTGAGGCAGAAGGTGACACTCTGATGTGTCACTGAGAGGCAAGAAGGATGTGAGGAAAAATAAACTGAAGCGAGAAAGAACGGAAAGTTGAAAAAAGAATGAGAACTTTAATGCCCAGACAAAATGGAGCACACATAGAGATTACAGAAGATGGATAGGAGTGGAGAATAAAGGAAAGGAAACACTGCCTAAACAATAACTTAAAGCGTAAGGTAAAATACCAGCTACAAAACCTACAACAATTTAAAAAAAACACTCTGTTCAACATGAACATAAAGAAAAGTAGAAGCTGATGGAAAGAGGAACTAAAAGATTGCCTTGAGGAAAGTATAATAACCAATGGGATTTGAGTTTGAGGTTGAACGCTTGTAGCATGAGAACAGACAGTGAAACACAGAACAATCACTGAGGGAGCATACACCCCAAATGAATACTGACAGAGGGACAAAAAGTCAAGGTCAAGAAGAATGAAATGGAAGAGAAGAATGAACTAGAAAAGGAAATAAACAGAGAAGGAAAAGGTGTAACTACAAGAGTACTAACAGAAAGACAAAGGAGCATATGATGGGATGGATGAGGTAAAAGTTCCAAAAAAAAGTGAATGAATCAGGAGCAGGAGGTAACGGGATCGTCCGGAGAGACTTTGATAAAAGAAAATGTATGAGGTAAAGGTGTTTGGATGAGCTGAGAATAGGGCCGGATAGAGAAAGCTCATCCTCCTGGAATGATGTTTTCACTGAGCTCTTCCTGGAGTTAAACAAAGCTCGGAAGCTCACTGAATTACTGTCATAACAACTCATATCAAACCTTTTGCTGGCCCGCTTTTGTTCTTTGTGCAACGTGTGTTGGTTAGCAGAGAGAGCATGTGTATATATGAGTGTACGCTCACACAGATTACACCTAGGATGCATGCGTGCGTTGTTTGCATTTGCGGTGTGTGTTGTTATCATACCGCACATCCTTGCGTTTGTGGAAGTACACATCCGCCACGATATGTCTGCATGTATCTGTGCTTTTTGTGTTTGTGTCTGTTTGGGTGGACTACCCACGTACAGAGACGTCTCCCCAGAACTTGGCCACGTCGTAGTCGTTGGTGCGGAGGAACTCGGTGAACCAACTGATGGACCTCTTACTGCCTTTGTCCACTGTCTCGTCTCGCTCAAAGTTCTCATTGTGTTTGTTGACTGAGTAGTTGGTCAGATGCATGTAGAGCTGGCTCTGTGGAGACAACGGTGAGTTAGGAGGGCCTTTATGTCAACATATGCACGGTCACACCGATCTCTGGCTGACGATGTCTAGCTTTATTTCATTTGATAGCAGTGCAATGACTTCATGCGATAGCTCTTATGTAAGAACACAGATTTGAGGGGAAATAGGCACGATTGTAGAGGCTGAATTGACATATTACCATCATCTGAATGCTAAAACAAAACATTTAACAAAAAAATATCTACAATTTGACCAGATGTGGTAGATTGCTTAGTCAAAGCTCTGTGATCTTTACATATTTTTAGAAGCTCTGACATACAAAATCAAATGTCATAGCACCAGCGGATTTTACACCAGATGGCATGTTTTGTACGTTGTTGCGTCAAAAAATCCTTCTCTTATTTCCCCTGAATTCCTTTATTTACTGAGCTGATGAAGAAATTAGGCTCTTGTTTACCTGCTTCCTGCTCAAAGTTAGATGCATTCATAGCTGAGAGTTGTCCAGTACAACTCCTATCTAATACTAATGGCTACAAATTACTCCACTGAAAAAAAGTGCAACAGTAGATACAATGAAATGTTATTTTAATACATGGAGTATAAACTGTATATTGTGCTTAAATAGCTGTGGTGCCTGTACAAGTGCTCTTTAGTGTAATTATACCTTTGTCAGTGATGATAATCATCTCGGCAAACAACATCCTCAAGGGTGTTCATGCTTTTATTCCCACAGTGCACATACCCGCATTGTAATGTAAAACATTTTCTCATAAGTAATAAGGACATGAATAAAGGAAAAAACAAAAACATCACAAACGTGTCCCTTGGCAACAACTAAAGATGGTAAGAAATGGTGCAGTAGGAAAGGTAAAGACCAGCTTGCTGTGCTATATGGGAATTGCCAATGTTCTATTCTAAAAATGGTTCCTTATGCCCTTATGGGATAGACAGATAATGAGTGCAACAGCAGAACATGCTTACAATCATAGATCACCAAAATCTCAAGCACTCAAGCCCCATAGTTCCAACAGAGCACGGCTAAAATGAGCGGTTGATTATAACTAGCTATTGTGTAACCCTTGTTGTCTCCGTCTCTTTAAACACTATCCCTCACAGTTGAAGACAATACATCCTTGTCCTTAGCCTCAAAGGTAATAACGCTGTGACCGGAGGCCACTCCAGACCATGATGGCTGTCTGGGAGCCACTCTCTGTGGGATTGAACATCCATCTCCGTGGCACGACTCACTCCATCATGTGTCACAGACTGGGTAAGACAATACACATTTGTGTCACAGGAGGGGTCCAGCATGTCTATGTGAGCGTGTGTTCATATTGTAGATAAGCATCACACTTAATAGGAAGCTGTGTGTGTGTGTGTGTGTGTGTGTGTGTGTGTGTGTGTGTGCGTGTGCGCATCTCATCATCAGAAACAGACTGTGATTCAGCAGGTGCAGAACCTCAAGGCAAATATCAGCGGCTTGATATTACAGGAGACATCTGGCATGTGGACATTTACACTCTGTGGGCATACAGTATGCCTGCCCATTCTGTCTTTGTGTGTGTGTGTGTGTGTGTGTGTGTGTGTGTGTGTGTGTGTGGGCACTGTTGACTATATGAGTACATGCATATTTTGCGATCATAAAGCGATTACACTGTGTTTCCCAACCTCTGTGCTCCTGTATGTTTGTGTCTCTAACTTGATTATGACGACTTCCTCAAGCCCATGGCTCCAGTTCATGGGAATGCATTGTGAATCTACTTCTACTCTCCGTCTGTCGTGCATTGCTGACTCGCCCCAATTGGCCACACACAGGGATCTCTATGTACTTTCCAATATAAATCCATGAACAGTTGAGTATATGTCTGCAACTCATCAAACTGGCCTCGTCCTGTTATTCTGTAATCCTACACAAATCAATGTTATCGTCTTTATTATTATTAGTATTAGTGTTTGTGACTCACCAGGTTGGCCTCACTGGGTGCATGGTATTTCTCCGTGCCCATGCGAACCAGGCCGTCATTGTAGAGAAAAATGCGAAGTGGGTCGCAGGAAGTGACAAGGATGTAGATGCGCAGGTCAAACTTGTAGCCCTCCATCAGGAAGGGCTTGTCCAGGTACTCCTGAACGATAAAGTGCTCCTGGGCTGGCAGCTTCTCACAGTTACGGATAAGCGAGATCCTGCATAGACAGAAACTTTATTAATCCTCGGGGGGGAAATTGGGGTGTCGTCAGCAGGATAATAAAATATGGCATAGTAAAGACAAAAAAGATAATTAAAAAAATGATAGATGGCAGCATAGCAGGGACCATGAACATGACTGATGATATTGGCACCGTCTTATATACGTGTTGAAGGAAAAAAAAAAAAAAAAAAGCCAAACAGTATACAGATTTTATGGATTTTAACACCATATTTCATTTCAAATCATTGGGAAAAGTTGAGGGCATATTACTAGGGTGCCACATCTGCCTTTTACGGTGAGACTTTTAATCCTAACATTCCTAAAAGTAGAATGAGCTGTAGAGGGACAAGATAAGTCCTTACTGAGCATGGAATGACTCTCACATTTACACTGAAGACTTTTAGCATTTCAGAGTGAGAGGGTCAGAGCCATTGTGCCCTGATGGTATTTATGCTATGACCTTTCACTTCTACAGAACCTTCACTGAAAACATATGGTCTTAGGTCTAGTTTGAGCAGGACAAGCTGTTTGGCTCTGAGGGGCATTCAACGTTCCAAAACGTTTGTTACTCTCTTCATTACTTGGCCATCTAAATAAAACTCATGAAAAATAAATGTACAAAAAAACAGACAGGTACAATACAATGCTGGTTTGTCTTGAGAAATAGTCTGCAAGCATCTGGAGAACATTGTGATTTTCTGAAGTCAAACTTCACTCTGAATGGCACCGTGCATCAAATGCTGTAGCGGGGTCTGTTAGCCGTGTGCAGGTTAATAGGAGCAGACGTTGTGCTCCGTTTCAACCTCCACTCTAATTCATTTGCTTTGGTCTCATGTCACTGGCACTCAGGCCTTATAGTACGCAGGCCTTTGCGAGCTGGACTCGAGAAGGAGTTGTGTTAGTTCATGTGCATCCATGTGGCCGTGCGCGCGAGGTTGAGGGGCAATATTTTTGAAACTTCGTGAATGTAAAAGTGTGTCCGCATGTGTGTGTGGGTGTAGGCGTGTGTGCATGGGAGGGTGAGGGGTCGTTTCTAAACAATCTCCCACTATGTACAAGCATCGCGACTGACCTATATCACCATCACTCATAGTTAAGGCAGACGTGGCCTAAATTGGTTACATGCACAGCCTGTAAGGCTCCATTATACACATGCAAGCAGGCACACCACACACAAACACAATATTTGGCTAAGATGTAAAGTCTTGATTGTTAAAAAGGTACAGTTTGGGGTATTAAGATATTGAGGCACCGAGCCAACAGAGTGCAAACGTTATTCTGCTCTGTAATCACAGCTGGAACATCCAGCATCCTGGGAACAGTGCAGTCTACGTTGTTGTAATTCAACAAAAGAATTCACAGAGGTTAACTCTAATGAAGCGGAAAAAACTGGAGCGGTGGTGATGAGCGTCTTCGTGTGAATCTGGACTGAGATCAGGTATTTCCTCTCAGGTTATGGTGTTAGGTCAGCAGTCCTCCCTTCAGAGGTTTCCCAGCTTAGATCTGCCTTATTTAATGTTGTTGTTACGTTCAGGTTTATCAACCACTCCTCATCACCACTCGCTCCCGCCAACTTAACTAAGCACGTCATTGGTCTGCTTATCGCAGTGATTGAATAGAAAATAACAGGGACGAGCTGATGGCAGGCGGACCGACTTCGTAAAGGGCCTTTTTAAACAGCAAGCTGAATGATGAGGACAGGGTTAACAGTGTTGGTTAGTCAAGGAGGAGTAGCTGAGGAGAAGACGACATGATTGATGAGCTGGGGTGTCAGATAATCACGGCCCACTCTCCCCTGCGTATTTAATTTGGCACCGGAGGGGCTCTCGCCTTTTTAAGCCCTGCACGCGCTTTTATTTTGTTTCCCTTTATAACAAGCTGCGCTTCAGACACAAACAATAACTTCATTTAGTTGGCCGACGGAGAAATAAATTACAGGGGGTAGATATAACTTAATTTCCTGCCGCGTCACACCATGCAAAAAAAAAAAAGATTTGAGAAAAATCTAATCTTCTGAACCGCTCGCTGTTGAGTGGTCGAGCTAAACTCATCATCTTCCATATTTTTTATGTATTGGTATAATTTAGCCTTTGCTGCCTTTTATTCTTTAATAAATAAGGGCTTAGTGCAGCATGGAGTTATAAGTAATGCTCACATTATACCAGAACGGACAAATTCAAAGAGATTGAGAGGGAGAGGTGAGGCACACTGAGCTATTTGTACTTCAACATCCCCACCTATTGGTGCCAGTGATGAATGCACTCCAAAGTATTTCTTCACACATGCACTTCAGGGATCACATTTTCAAAGAATAGCAAGTCAAAAAGAATACTTGTTAAATGTTTCGCAACCTGAACAGTTTTAACATATTCTGAAGTGCTCATGAGAGCAATGTGCAAAACAAAAGCAAATTCTGTTCAGAGGACCCTGCTTTTTAGCTGAACTATAATATCCAGTTTGGCCCTGTCTTTTAGTTTATATTTTCTTAATATATTTTTTAAAACCAACCACAATTGAAACGTTGAACTTGAAACCCTTTAGCAGCTCCACTTCATTTTTAGTCCTGTAAATGCATGCTTGACCTGCACACAGTATCTTAGTAGAATTCCGTTTTGAGTGTCAAATGAGTTAGCTATGGCTCATACATAGAACATTAGAATCAGTTACTGGGTTTATTTTAGAGACAATTTTGGATACTTGTGTTGTAGAACATTTTTGTTGCATCCATCTATTTATTTTTTTTTTTTAAATCACTTATCCTGGTCAGTGTTTTGTGGTAGATTGAGCAGAGAAGCCCAAATGTCCCTTTCCCCAGGGACCTTCTTGATTTGAATCAACAGATTTCCTCCTCAAGCAAGGAGCTTTAAAATCAACACCACCCCCACACTCGCCCAGGCTCATTATGTTCAGTGCTGTTGACAGTGTGTCAGAGAGCAGTCAGTTCAACCCTTTGGTAAACTTTGCTTTGTAATGTTTTGTCCACCCCTATTTACACACGTTAGGCTTCACTGAAGGTGTGTTGATTGCTGGAATTTTACATCTGATTGCTTTAGAGGGTGCAAGTGTACCTAATAAACTGGTTCATGTCAGTGTAAAGAGGCCACGTCACCAGGATGCTATACTGATTCTCTTAATACTTCAGCATAGTGAAAACATACCATAGAAAATGTGACATCACAACCTGAGATAGGCGCTAACCCCATGGGACTGCAAGTATGAAATATGCATTCAGGTACTACAGCCTGCTCATCTTTTCATAAAGAGATGCTATGACAAGACAGAGTCCCCTGCAGCAGCCACCGTGGTCCATTTTCTACTCTGATTGTTCTCTGCTGATGGTGCCTCATAAGGAATCCAAATAATCACATGCAGAGACCTTCAGGGAAGGAGCTACAGTAACCGCCAGGGACCGTGTGTGTGTGTGTGTGTGTGTGTGTGTGTGTGTGTGTGTGTGTGTGTGTGTGTGTGTGTGTGTGTGTGTGTGTGTGTGTGTGTGTGTGTGTGTGTGTCCTCAACCGGCACGATAACCTCTGATTTATGAAGAGTGTGACCATCGAGGACAATGAGGCCAACAATGAGATTCACCACATCCTCTCCGCTCATATACTCAATCTGGTCCCAGCCATAATACCTTTTCCATAGACACTCATGTCAGGGTCACAAACCTCCTATTGCCTTGTTTTGTTGCGCTTGTCATCTATTTGCTCTATATTTCCTCCTGTACTCACTCATGCAGGCACTCACTATCTTGCTTAGTTTCTATCCTCTGCTTCACTCACTCTCTCCTTCTCTTTCGTGCCTCCGTCAGTCTCATAGCCAGTTTGTTGGATTGCTCTGGGGCACGTGATAGCCTCTGACCTACCCGTGACCCATGGCTCCGTTGGCGGGTTTGACAATAAAGGTCTTCTGCTTGCGTTTCCTGCGAAGCTCCTTGACATAGTTCTGGAACTGAGTGTACTCGGCAGGGAAGATCCAAGTTTTGGGTATGAAGCTGTACTCTTGAGGCTGGCACTTGATCATTCTGGAGAAACGAAGAAAGGGTGTGTGTGGGAGTAAAGCAACATTTTGCATTTGTACTTTTTAAGATTATAAATTCCATTTTTTCGAACAGTAAAGATGAATTTTGTGCTTTTGAAGCAGTATCTTCCAGTTATTTGGCTTGTAATGGTGAAGTGCTACAAGTACCCAGTTGTGACTTTTTAGAGTACCAGATGGCTAAATACTGAGCTTTCAAATGCTCTTGTTTTTGCACATTTGCAAACTGTACCAAAGTAATCTCATTTGAAAACTTACTTGGACATGTTTCTTGCTAGGCAGTCTTTCCGGCAGATTTCGCCCATGCCAGGGAAATGGTTAATTCTCTGCAGAGGGACAGGCAGACATAATAATGTTGTTAGGGCCATTACGCCACTCAATTCCACCCCCACCCCTTCATAAAAATGAGCACATTAAAGGCAGCAACCTGAAGTGAGCTTACAATGTTCTGACATTTATGCCCAATTACGGACTCAAAACAAAAAGGTGACGCTGAGACCTTTCTCAACCCTTATTTAGTTTACCATGTTTTCTTTTTTATACTTTAAAGGTTGGGGAGGGAAGAGGCGAGAAAAAAAAAAGATCAATCTCGACTGCGAGGGGCCGAGGTAATTGGTTCTGCATCGCAAGCTCCTGCAGTGACAGTTGAATGAATTGCTTTGAATGCACCGAAAGGGGGGGTGGGAGGGAAAGGAAAAACTCTGGGTTTTCTGTATTCTTTGACCAAATGAGCCTGAATAGGGGCGTTAATTAGGCTCATATGAACTGAAACTTGACAGCAAACTCTCACAGTACATCACTAAACGGGAAAAAAAGGAAAGAATTAAAAGAGAGAGAGAGAGAGAGAAAGAGAGAAAGCACAGGGAAAAAAAACAAGAACTCAGAGTGTAAAAGGATCCTGTGATTATTATCCAAACGAGACGGACGTAATTAGGGATTCGGAAGAGATTGCACAATTATGCCAATGCTGCGAGACGACGTGGCTTGTGAGGGGAAATCAAAACCAATTGTTGAGGGACTTCTACTTTTCTACTGAGAAATTATCTCGTGAAATACCACAGTAGCGAGAGAGAGAGAGAGAGAGAAAGAGAGAGAGAGAGCAAGTGAAAACAATTGACAGCAAATCACCAGTTCTATGTGAAAACATTAGCCACATTGCCACACGTTAAGCCGTTACAGTATTTATAATATTCAATCTACTTAGCTGAACTCTTGCTGCCCCTGTCCTAACAAGCCATACTCTTCCTAGCATGTGATTTAATCGATCATTAGTGCCCAGTCTAATCAAATAAGCACTCGGGAAGATGGATGGCTAACATTCGGAGCTGAGGGGGAGCAGCAAAAGCAAGTTCAGTCAGCGGGACAGGGAGGTCAAACAGAGGTAAGATCATTTTCAGACTAGTACACAGATCTCAGAGCAACCCTTGTTTAGGCCCGACTTGTCAACATCACTGGAGACATCTGAAACCTGCCCCCACCCCCTGCTGCTCTCAACTTGTCAAGTCTTCCTGTCAATCTTCTTATCTGTCTCTGTGTACGCTCTGTTGTTCCCTCTCCCTCTTTCCTATTTGCTGTCTCCCGCTTACCTCCCAGGGTCTGAGGAAATGCAGATGGGCCCATTCAGAGTCGTCCAGCCAGCTTCACTTTTTCATTTCTTTCTGTTGTATTTTATGTCATTCTGACATTTACTATTACACTGTCCCAAATGTCTCTATACACCCATCTCAAATCCATCTGCTGTAATCTCTTTATATTTGCCTTTACCTACTCTTTTATTTCTACTGGAGAGAAGTAGAAAAACGTATTATATGGCAGGGTGGTGTGCAAACCTTTTTGTATGGGAGAAGTAACTTTAAACTCATACATTGTGTTGTTTTGATCATTCTTATTTGAACTGAAACTTGACACGGTCAGTTATTTGAAGTTATATGACTTGCCAAATAAATAAGCTTCAGTGATAATTATTCATTTTAAACTTTTCACATAAAAAAGAGTTGATGACAAAGATCATTTTTGTCAAACCTCTTTGACTGCCAGCAGTATATGTGAGACCTTGTTGTCCTCACCTGTAATATGTATGCCACGGTTCAGATTTCATAAAATTTAGGAGTAGACCTTGCATCACACTGGTCTATCATACAAGAGTGTGTAAACTTATCTATAAATGCTTTGTGCTGTAATAACTTTGAAGAATCTGCAGGAAATTGTGTTATGTGTATCCAACTCCAATCAAAGGAGTTTTTGAACAAAGGGATTTAGTTTTCTTTATAGGAAAATCATTTAGATAAATCCTTCTAAGCATGGGAGGGTTACAGTCGCTCTCATGTTTGTTTCATCCTTTGTATGCATTTCTTCTGGTGCGCTGCACTGTTTCATTTCTAAGGCATCTACTGCTCCTTTTTCTCTTCAGGATTCCTTGGGGGAAATCCCTCCTCACCTTACCGGTGATATACACATCAGAGGTAGGTTATTTTGTTTTTAACATTTGGTTTACCTTTAAAATCAGCTGAACACAAATGTTCTTTTTATGAACTGCTGCTCGAGACTTTTCCCTTCCAAAGTTACATCCATCCACTGGGAGCTGATCAGTATCATGGCCTTTGCTGCTGGCCCCGGAGCAGCTTTATTGGAGCTACTATAAAGGTTAAGATCCTGTTTTTTTTTTCCTGTTCAGTGCAGCTATTGTATCTGACGCCGTTATTCTCTTCTCTAACCTCGAGACTACGGTGCCCCTGAACAATGTGTGCTGACTTGACATAGTAGCCATGCTGTATACCTGATAATTCCTGAGCTCAGCGATTTTCTCATGCTGCACGGCCGAGTCATTCCAGATGAGGTTGGCAGTCTCGTCATCTTCCCGGGTCTTGATGAAGTCCACCTCGTTGATGACTATACGAACTGGGGGAAAACAGTCACATTATATTTGATTCCATTAATAGAATTAGCTCTGCGGTCATTTAAAAAAACTCTATATTCATGATAACAAAATAACTTACAGCTATAGATGCCAAATAAGAGCAAGATGTGACTTCGAACCCACAAATCAAATATTTCCACTTTACAGATCAATGTTTCACTCAAACTGTTTCCCTTTCTGCTTGGCTTAATTTCTGTTTTTGCATACATTAAGAGAAAAATGATTCCAGGAGATTATAGATCAAAAAGCTTGCAGAGATATTTACCATTCATGGAATGGTTGCAGAGCAACCAATCGTAATGCCTCTCTTCAGAAAGATAAATTAATTGTCTGTAATGCATTCAAATCCCACTGGAAACCCCATAGTATGAGAGATAGGTGGCAAGCCCATTTGGACATTAATCCAACAACTATTCATTATTCAGTGGGTAATGAAAAATTCATATGCCCTAACGAAACGTGGTATTAATTAATTTCTTGAAAGCCTTCACAAACCTGGAGAAGGCTTGCCTAATGTTGCATGATGGCACTTGAATGGGAAAAAGGTGTTTCCGATGTAACTTCATCCATCTGTTAATGTCGGTCGAGGATAACAGTGTTTTGCTAACTGGAATACGGAGGGTTTACATCACAGCAGGCCTATGCTTACAGATACCAGTAGGGTCTTTGAGTACAAAGCTATAATCAATCCTTTCGCGTAACAGACATCCTTAGAGCCAGATTGTACATTCCCTTCTCAGTGGGTGTAAAGCAAATTTCCAACACCATATTGAATGACCTTTAGCCTTTACCTGTAATACTATCAATTCTGAAACAAAAAAAGACAGCTGGAAAAAAAAGGTAACAGCAAAAATGAGCCATCCATCTGGCCCTTAGTGTTAATTTTCCTTCAAAATAGCCCTGCACTACTCTCAGAATGGCCACCGCGAGGGTCTCGTCACAGCAAGCAAACTGAATCACAGCTAGACTCCCATCTACCTACAGGATCCGGGCAGCCCCCAACTTCTACTTTCTGCTGCTGACTCCTTAATTTCATAGGTTGTAGCTCACCCCTGAGAGCTGTGCTGCCACACTGGCATATACTGACCATGTAAGGAGTGCTTACGATGCTTCTGTTTGCCCTTCTCAAAAAGACCTCACTGCCAAGTTAAATTACCTCAATAAAGATTTATGTATGCATGTAAAGCCGAGCTGTCTCTGTGTGAACTGTTGCTGGACTGCAACTCTATTAGGTTTAATTTAAGACATTAAATAACAACGGCCTCCTTCAAACAATCCACCACAGCAAATTAGATTTTATTGTCGGGAGTAAAATCTACAGTGTATTGTTTTATTGTTGAGACAACATTGTGATTAGATTTGCTGTGTTTTTGAGGGACTGACTGAGCCATTCTGAGAGCTGTTTCCAAAATTAATATACAATTCACTGTGTCACAGTACATTAATCGTACCTGCAGGACCACCCAAAATGTTGGTCTTGCTCACTCATGAAATTTTCATGAAGAAAATCAATACATAAATTAAAAAGCTTGAAATCTGAGACTTTGTAGTACAGGCTTAGTAAACACAATGTAGCTAAATCTGAAAAACTTTTTCAGGACAATTATGTGTTCATCAATGTGAACAGTGCATCCAACATTTATATGTAAGCAGTAACCTGAAAAAAACTAAAGTTATACTAATACTACAACTGCAGCTACAACCACTGACACTGCTGCGAAACCATTTCAGGCAACTCTCTTGTTTTCCGACAAGAAACATCAATACCAGGATAATGTACATCGATGAAAGGGTTTCATCACCCATCTCAAAGAAAGCCTCTTTTCATCCTGCACTAGGTCTCCATTAAGACGAACTCTGTGATCAAAAGATGCCTTATCTTTGTAGAATGACATTTCTGAAGCGTACATGCCTGATTTTGCTTCTTTTTCAAACCTGTTTTGATCCCAAAACATTATATATTTGTGGTTGTGGTTACTGTAATTTGAAAAAAAAGCGTTTTAATATCATTAGAACTAGAATACCGTACCAATCTCATATTTGGTGCCAGTGACATTGGCGGTGATGGTGCCTTTCTTCTTTTTGGTGCGCACCTTCCTCTTCCCACTGCTCTGGAAGGAGCCCACAGATGGCCCGTTCACGGGGGACGCTCCTTGATCCTCTGGAGGAAAAGACGGCATAAAACAACACGAGATACAGTCACAGCTTGTGCTCCAGACTGGGAGGGCGCAGGAGTTGCTGGAGTATTGTAATATATTTTTCTCACATCTGCAGGGGATTTAGTGGGGTTTGTTTATGGGGCTAGGGTGTTAATGAATTAGGCGTCTAGTTTGCTATAGCTGCATGCATCATGATCTGTGTGTGTTTATGTGTATGTGTGTGCTTGTGTGGCTCTATGCAAGAGCGAATAGTACTGATGATGGCAGTTACATATATGAGCAGGTGGTCAGGTGTGTGTGTGTGGTGTGTCTGTGTGTGTGTGTGTGTGTGTGTGTGTGTGTGTGTGTGTGTGTGTGCGTGTGTATGTGTGAAAAAAAATATGCAAGCCAACTAACCATCTAACAGAATAACCCTGTCAGTCCCGAGAGAGTTGGACCTCTCTTACTCACCTCCTTCATTGGGAGGAGAGGGCATCTCAGGGGCTGGAGGAGTGAAGGGGCAAGCCAAGCTTTCTGCCAAGGGGGTCTCTCACACTTTCAGTAGTTAGTCTTCCCTGTCTTGGGCTGTATGGACGATGTGGTCGAGGATGGCCCAATGGATCATCTGAGCATCTCCCTGGTGCCTTTCAGCAACATAAAGAGCAGCAGCAGAGTCTGAGTGTGCTGGGGAGTTAGCGGTGGTGGGGAAGAGTGAGAGGGGGAGGGCCTCTCAAGGGTCTACACAGCCCCAGCTTCTTTACAGCCCCAAGAGGAGAGAGGGAAGGAGGGGGTGGACAGAGGGATGGATAGCAATGCCTGTAGAAGAGAAGAAAAAAAAATATATTTTACAGCAGCAGAACAGGAGTGGTAGGCTGATTGCTCAGAGGGTGACGACAGTGCACACTGTGGATCTGTATGCTCTCACTGGACTGGTGTGCTTTGGACATGCTTTTGATGTAATGCAGCAGCAGCAACAGCAGCACACAGGCCTATCACAGGCTACATCAGTCAATCTGACACCAAGCGTAACAGTTCAGTGAGAGCTCTGTACAGCTCTGACGCTGTAGTACTACTAATGAAATAATCTAAAGCCGTGTGACGTCCGCTGGACTAATTGGTATTCCGTGGAACCACTGTGAAATATTAATGTGGTTGTCAAGTAAAGGGTTTGCAGAAACTCATGGTGTCTGATGCTTGTGCCAGCTGGGTTTCATTGTATGGCTGAGAGGTCACTTCATTCAAACAGATGGCATCTTTGCAGTGGTTTATTAAAATGATGCTTCAGGCTATGAAGTGGTGTGGGAAATTAACACCAGTCATCAGCCAGATTTTGTTATTGTTTGGCTGTGGTCTGAGAGTGTGTCTTCAAACCACTTTTGGGGGTAATCAACCATTGCTGATATGCCCTGTCACATTTCATTTTTTGCTGGCTCGGGAAGCATAGTGACTCATAGTGATTAGCACTGTTGCATCACAGCAAGAGAGGACTATGTTTGAGTCCCTGTCTTTTTTGTGTGGGGTTTGCATGTTTTCCTTTTGTCACTGTAGGTTGCTCTAGATCCCTCACATTTTCAGAGAGATCGGCATCACCGAGTCATTTTGCCCGGGACTTAAGCCTGAATGTAGCCCTGAATATAAATGTAAACGTAAGCCTGCGAAAGAAGGAAAAATGTAACGTGTGTGAAAGTGCGATAGTCCTCACAACGTAACAGACTGTCAAATTAAATGCAGTTCTTGTTTGATGCCTTGGGGCCTGACGGTCAGCGCTGAGTGACTCACAGTGGGAAGAGTAATGTTAGAGGAGAAATGGCAGAGCTACAGGTCCAGTTGGTTTTTGTTTTTTCCCAAAAGAGAAAGGAAAGGGTAGGCTAAGAAGTGAGCCTATGTAGACCGATTTACGAGATATCAAGTAGGCTTCTTTTCTCCTCATTATGATCATAAGTGCAGTTTGATTTGATTTTACAAACCTCACGCATAACATTACATTACGTTACAGCATGATTTCAAAACATACTAAAAAGGTTAACATCCCATTTTAATATAGGTGAAAACTTTGTGTGTGAACCATGCTGTAATCCTGTAAATTTCCCCACTGCGGGACTAATAAAGGAATATCTTAGACTGTGTAAGAAATGGACGTAGTCATCGTGATGTCACCCATTGATTTGTGGATGGCCGTTATGAGTTCAGCGATTTAGCCGTCGCCATCATGGAATACAGCCGTCGCCATGTTGTTGTTTTTCGCAAAACGGTTCTGGTAGTGGCAGCGACCTGTCAATCACAGTAAACCTGCATATTCCACTTTATGGTCTATTTTACTCTAAAAGGGACCATAATTTACTAAATTAACATCATGCTGTATTGAAGAAGACTTGAAGCTAGAGGTTAAGACCATAAACTCATATTTACAATCATTACTGGGGGAATAAATCAAGTGATAAGTAGAGTCATGTTCTCACAGACTTCCATACAATCAGACTTCTTTTTGCAAGCGGAGGAGTCGCCCCCTGCTGGTCAGTAGAGAGAATGCTAGTTTTAAGACACTTTCGCATTGGCTTCACTCGGCAGAACCGGAGGCTGCCGCCTGGTGTGAGCGCACTTTCTTAAAGTCACAGTGGAGAGAGAGAAAGACACAGACAGACAGACAGACAGACAGACAGACAGACAGACAGACAGACAGACAGATGGTGGAGAAAAAGAAAGAGACAGAAGCAGATGAGAGAGGTAAACAGTGCACACACTATTCTGAATTAACTGTATCTGAAAATTGTGTGAATAAAAGAAAATTATTTTAATCTTTCTATTAACAAATGTTAACATACAGTGGTGGAAGGACTCAGATTTATACTTCAGCAAAAATAGCAATAGTGTAAAATACTCTGTTACAAGTAAAAGTCATATTACTCAATTTAAAGTACAAAAGTATTTTCAGAAAAATGGTGATGATGATGATGATGATGATGATGATGATGATGATGGTGATACTCCAGACTGCCCTTCCAATGATTGACCGGCAAGCAATAAATTTACAGCATGCTTGGAACGATTCCAGCTGCTCATGATCCTCACAAGTCAATTAGTGCATGTAGCTGATCAATTTTGAATTGACAATGATCCATACTCATAAATTGAGGGGTCAGAACCCCCTTCCATCATGGAGCTACAAGATAAATCTGAAGGGTTGTGACGTGATTAAGGGAGAGATAAACCACTTATTCCTGCAACAAACATTAAGTATATTTATCTATGTGACTCCCATCTTTGTTTTGTTTTTTTTGCAAATTACTTCAAGTTTCTGAAAATAATTAAAATAAAAGAATGGGAAAATGTCACACTTTGGCTGACCTCGTCACAACCCATAAACAAGAAAGAACCACAAGAAACCAATGCCACATATCACATGCATGTAAAACGTGTCCTGCTCAGCCTCTTCCTATGGTTGAAATGGGGTAATGATGCACATTTAATTAAGATGTATAGTTTTCCATTGGAAAAATAGCCACAATTAAAAATGTGACTCAATAAGATACAGCATATCAGTCCATGAAAGATACTAAAAGATATAACAACATAAACTATAAACCATAGGTAATATATCCCAGGCTATATCTACAGCACACAGGTTTTTGGTGCTGCTTCTGCATTTCATACAGAGATCAACAGTAGCCTCTAGTGGTGAGACTACACTGAAAATCCCATTCTCTATCTACCAATGTTTACTGTCCATACACACAGAGATACACCTGTTGGTCTACATATGCACATCAGAAGATATGCGCACACGCTGAAAAAAAGAAAAAACAGCCCTATCGATTCGATCAGCATCCTCTGGACAAATTAGAACGGGGGAAACAATCCAATCGCATCGCTCGATCATTCTAGTCTTCACTGTCAGCCTCTTGGTCTGCCCGTGGTAAGCACAAGATATTGATCCTGGAGAGGACAGAGACTGGAATGAGATCAGCACAGAGGGGCAGAACAACAACAAAGAGTCAGGGTGATAAAGTGAGGCAAGTTGTGCTGTTGACAACAACCTGCCCCCACCTCCCACTGGTATACTGGCTCTCTGTACGGGAGGCTTGGAACACTGTGTCTATAGGAGCAGTGGACCTTAGTGTCATGTAATCCCTCAGGAACAAAGGGGGGGTCTGACAGGCACACATTATGCAACTAAACACCAACGGACGCTGACGTACAAAAAGAAGACGCATGCATTATCTAATGCAAGTGATCTCGGGAACATGCACACAATCCACAGACAAGGGCTGTGATGTTAATCCTAATCATTCCACACAATATTGCAGGATTATGGATATTCATAATTTAAGGAGCAATTATTTGTATTGCTCTTTTGTGTTTTATTTGATCAAGATTGAATATCGGTTTTGTCAGCTACAGTAGACGTTCTTAATTAAACATAATCATGCTTTATGATATTTCTATTTATGTCAATATTAAGAATTATGAATCATGTTAACATCATTGTTTCAGACCTTCAGTTTCAAAGTGCTAATAATTTGCATTAAGCTTGGACCCAAACTTACAAATTTTGATAACTGAAAGCACAACAGCATGTCCGTCAATAGAAATTCAGTTTTCAAATTTCCTCTCTGATAATGTGATTAAATTATTTTTCCTTGGCGCCTCCAGATTTCAGATTTCTATCTAGGCTTGTTTGCATGGCTACATAACTGTATGAGGTCACAGTTGAAGCACTTTGGTTGCACACTGATGGTCGACCCAGCAGAGAGAGGCTCTGTCGTGTACTGCTCATTTGTTTAGTGGTAGTGGTGGTTATCAGCTGCAAGACGGCCTAGTTTTACTTGCATTCACATGATAGAAGAGGGAGTTCAGTGTAACCAGACACCAGATTAGAGTGACTGATGCAGGGCACAAGTTTGAATTGAGCTCAGTGGTCAGTGACACACGCCATACCCTTCCTATCAATCCAAGCAATTTTTACACAGACATTACAGACAACGTATGTTTAACATGATACGACAACATCCATGATGGTATACTGTATTGTGCTGAAGAATCTACGAGCTGCTGTCATTTCTTCCGTTTTTGACGTTTCTATCAACCTTCTAGTTGCTTTTCGTTACATAGTGAGGAATACAACGTGAATACATCCACAAAGTGGGTTCTGACTTCAAAACTGGCATCTGATATGCTTTACTGCTAGCATCAACTCAATTAATCCTTCAGTGGAAAATTAAATCTTCACTAATTACGTTCCTTTCACTGATAAGTCTGTTCATCCTCTGATGCAATGACACTTTTTCTCCAACAGAGTGAGCCAGAGGGCCACCATAGCAGAGCAGTGCTTAACAGGCAGAACGCCTATGGATGCTGATCTCATGCACTCCCCCTTTGCCTCACCCAGCACAGAAAGGCTTCATTGTAGAGAGTCAGCTCTTCATGCTGCTCATCTGCATCACTCTCTGTCTCACAGGCCCTAAATGTGTGACAAAAGCGTGTCTGTCTTTTTCGGGCGTTGTTATGCAGAATTTACCCCCGATCATCTTATCCAGCACAAGTTGAAGTTGTTAATGCGTGTGTCACGTAACTGTACATCATGGTTCTCGCTCTCTCTCTCTCTCTCTCTCTCTCTCTCTCTCTCTCTCTCTCTCTCTCTCTCAGAAATATAAATATGTTTTTCTGCAGCATTTAGGCTACATCACAAACGAATACTGAAACAGTATCAGGACGTAAAGTAATTCTCGTTCAAAACTCTACCAAGAAATGAATTTCCCCGCTGTTATTATCCAACTGTTATAAGACAATGGAACTTCAAAAATACGGTACTCCCTTTAATATCAAAAGCAAATCCAAAAGGACAGCACAAATAGCTTTACAAAAAGTGTGCCAAAGGAAAACCTGAACCAAAGCAGTAGACTGTTTATTCATGACAGGCGGTGTCACATCTATTAACAAGTACCAGCGGTACTTCCCTGGAGGGTTTGTTTTAAGTTCTGCCTTCCTTACAAAAAACTACATCTTGAGAACGTCAAATACAGAATCAATAGAGAGGCTTGGGGAAACACCACTTAGCCTTATGTCAGCAGTTCTTTTCTGTACATGCAGTATGCCCCGGTCTTGCCATTACAGCACTGCAGGGACCTCAGGGTACGTATAACCATTCAAAAGGGCAGAGACACTGGCTAAGAATGGAGACATGTTGTACTGTTACACACTGAAAAGCAAATGTAAACAAAAGAATATTCAAGTACAAAATGTAGCTTTTGTCATAAAATAGTATAAATCCTATTCACTGGACATTTAAAAGGCACAATGCTAATGTGATTGTGTAGATCTTCAAAAAAATACAGTATGTTTGCATGATCCCTTTTGTAAGTACTATTTATATCATCCACTTAGCTGTTATCACCACATTGTCCGAACAGGAAAAATGATAGCTGATTTTGCGGGCTACTCTCAAAGCAAAGTAGTTGGTTTAGAATTGCCAGTGGATCTAAAATTAGCTCAAACCAGTGACCCAACTCTGGCTTTGTGCCTTCTTCCAGATATGAGGAGGAACAAGTGTGGGAGCAGTCAGCCCACGGGGTACTGAAATACACCAACAAACAGCTAAACGCTAAGCTTAACTTTATTGGATATAATCTACAGTGATGCAGGCAAATTGGTGACATGTAAAACCCAACCACTCCCATAGAAATGCAATTAAAGTTTGACATTAACTGTGATCTTGCCTGAACTTATTTGTTGAGCAAATAAGTTACAGTTGCAACAAAGTACACAAAGCACTGCACTCAAAGTAAGCTTTACATGTGATGTATCATCACCACATATGATTACGGGTTCACCTGTTAATCAAACACTTTTCTCTCAATATGTGCCTAATCCTGTCTAATAATGTCCAAATACGACTGGGTTTCAGTTAGTGGTTTATGGTCGGCAAACGCAGCAAAGGTCCGTACCAGATATGAGAGAACTCAAAGACATTACAAAGGGATGGCCCCGGTCAAACAAAGTGTAAGAAACAAACAAACTAGCTGATAACACAGACTATATGTGAACTGTTGTACATATGCCATGTAATTAGCCTAATTAATCAGTTATTGTAGGTGCAATGTGCTGCACTGAGTATCCTATATTAACCCCAAAAATTGCAGGATGCAAACCTCAGCCTGCATGAAAATAAAAAGCTTATACATATCATATCCTTCTTAATAGCCTTATCTCTGGGATAAGTCCAGGAGGCATGATGCCATCTGTAACTCATATGTTATGTTGTAATTATTATGTAACACATCTGCTCTTTTAGGAATGGTGATCTCCAGGGTGCTCTCTCAGCATGTGGTGTCAAATTGGTGCCACTGGACTACAAAACAGACCAGCTTAAATCAGATGGCTCTTCAAAGAGGACAGATTGCTTTACATGCAAAGCTATATCCTGAGCTGAGAGCAGAGAGGGGGACCAGTGCTTGTCACAGCATGGCAGTCAACATGGTATCATCCTGACCACTGAAAGAATAGTAGGCCATCCCCTTTTAACGTGTCTCGTCTGGGTTTCTGGATTAGCCCAAACTGGATTTCCTAAACCCTCGCATGCATCGTGGGTATCGGGGTCTTCCAGGAAATTGCTCGCGCTCACAAATTAAATTGTCACAAAGCCTAAAAGCAGGTGGATTATTGCCATCAATAAGTTGCTAGCAATCGGTAGCTAACGTTGGTTTGCTAGCCACTTGCATAGGTCAGGGTGGAAGGATCACACACAAGGAAACAATACAGTTAACTTGCTCCCATCAAATGTAACGTCACAGCCATTTCGTTACGGCCTTTTTCGTTTTACTGCAGCCCCCAAATGAAACATCAAACTGCTGAATGAGCTGCGGTGTATTATTTCAAAAGGGAGCACAATGACCCTGGGCTACTGTACAGTTAGCTTAGCCGCACCACCTAGCGAAGGATGGAGAGGCGAGAGCGAAGTAGCCCGTTCACGTTACCTTATTTATCCCACTGGCCGTGCAGCTCTTTTGCTGGTGTCATCCGACCGACACAGCCGCCGTTAAGTGACACACTGGAGTCTCTTTTAAAAAAATAAACTCTTCAGTCCCGAGAGTATTTTAAAGACTACAACAGTGTTTGTGATTTGTAACGGCGTTACTATTGAACACGGACGTTGGTTGACAAAATCTGTATCTTGTGAGTCCTCTTGTGTGCTGTGAGTGCTTGAGCGAGTCCACGGGCTAAACCATTCGCTCCGTGAAAGGAGGGGGGAACCGAATGAAGTGCTGAAGTTTGCATTCTCAATCTGGTCCCAACGTCACGTTTGGTGTACCATAGGGCGTCCATGTTAAGTCATCACATGTTATTTAACACTCATAACTAGTTGTGAGCGATGACAAAAGTCGTACAAAAGCTGCGAGGTGTATCGTGTACACCGTTTTTAGGTAATTATTTACCGCTCTTCCGTTCACAACGCGCTGATACAAACACGGGGAAGCTACCTAGCAACTGTGTCGCTGACCGTGGTGCTAAAAGAGAAACTATCGATTAATGGGCGCGTCCCGCTCAGAGGTCAAGAGGTCATAATTCAGATATTGTTACCCATGTGTATCTGTAACAACTTGGAAATATTCCTCAAACAGTCACAGACACTTTCTTTCGAACTTGTATTTTTTGTGAATTAGTTACATATATTGTTTCCAAATGTCAGTTTAATTGACGTGCAGGTTGTGCAAATTATTTGATTACTTTAATCATCTTCACTTGAATGTATCCTTAATTTTCAGTGTTTTGCAGTCAAAGACATTCCTTTAGATTACAGCAGGCTGTTTTTGATTTTTTTTTTCAATAGTTCGTTTAGATGTTTTATTTTATTTTACATTTATTTTATTCATATACTGATTTATTTCAACACCTTAAAGACTATGACGTCCTTAAGGAGGCTTACGGGCATTTCTGAACAACAGCACACAATGTTCCTTCAGGTGTATTTCTTTGATAAAACTGTATTCTGATATAACACTCCTGATCCTTGAAGGGTAAGTAATTCTGGCCTTGTGCCTTTAGTTGTTGGGTTGAGGTAAAACTATGGAGTCAAACAATATATGGCAATTTATGTCCCTAAAAATTCAACATGTTTCACATAAAAGCAAAAGCATTCAAAGAAAGGAGTGCAAAAGCATTAAAGTTACTGGGCCCAATATCCTGCCTCATCATGCATGTGCTGGAACAATTTGTTGACTAGATACTTGATTTAAAAATGATTACTTTGGGGTTTGGGCCCATTAGTCATGCAGCATCTTAATACTTTTCAATTCTAACCTAACTAACTTGTTCAATTATATTGTTTTACATTTTACAGAGCATGTGTGCACTAATGATAAACAGTTACACCTTATCAGCCACTATCACTGGCAGCCTTGCAGATGTAAATTTAAGGAAGGGCAAGATCAACAATTATAACTTTTTTTCATTTGCAGTATTAAGAAATGATTGGCAGTTATCTATTATATTATTTTTATAACATTTCACAAACATTTTACCTCAAACTGAAGCGTCTACGACTGAAAAGTTTCCAATGGCCACTAATGCATCTCATCACAAGGATTCACCCATATATTTTTTTTTCATGTCCTCAAATAAAGTCTGCATGTTTTCTTCCAAAAACATTTGACTTTGTTTGTAACTGCTCTGTCAAAAATGCTGCATTCATTAATCATGGGAAATAAAGTAACCATAATTCACACTTGCAAAGGTTTCCATCACTTCATTTTGTGGTCCACAGTCTTAACTGTTTCAATTGTCTCGATAGCTTTCTTCTATCCCTGACTGAGCAACATATTTGAATGAATATGCTTATTGATAAAATGACCTAAAGTAGTTTAATGTGTGTATACCTTTTAAAAGAACAAACTTAAGACCACCCAGAGGTGATGTCAGATAAAGATTCAGGATTTCTGGGTGACCATAGTAATGACAACAAAACAATAATAGTAATAATAATAGTGTTGAGAGGCAGAATTTAGGCGATCACTGGTCATCAGCCAAAGTGATTAAGTTTACCATGTAAGTAATTGCTAAATATGACTGTTATGAACATAACAAAACCACTTTTACATAATAAATCATGTGACACACGAGTAAAACTACGATTTCCGACCGGCGCTTGAAAGCAGCATTTCACCCACCGAAGTCTGCTCCGTGGGTTATATTCCCACAGGACGTGAACGCAGCACAAGACGACAGTAGGCAGAGGTGAAAAGTCTGGATCATGTTTTCATACCAGCGGAGGCATACTTGAACGGCAAAGGACATTGTACATAAGAGACCAAGAGGGCGGCGAGCGGAGCACGTCGAGGTTCTGGACACAAAGCGAAGACGTTGATGTTGTTGTTAGCCATCCAGCTGGCACGAGCTGAAATTTGTTAGCTAGCTAGCGGAGGACCCTGTTAGCTAACCTGCCACCATCGTCGCTCCTAGCCAGCTGTGCATCGCCCTGTCCTCCCACGATGGGGAACACAGCGACTGCCAAGAAAGGCAACGAGCAAGAGAGCGGTGAGTGCCTGGAAATCATCCAGCTGGCCCTTTTGGGCTATCTCACGTTGGCTATTCTAAAGCGTTAGCATATCTTTAAAGTCGGTGGAGTGCAGCCTTTTAGCGGTTGTTGTCCGGTGGTAGCAGACAGCGACGTTACATTGATGTGGGCTGCAGAGAAGAACCATCTTTGTTCGGCCAGTTTAGGTGTGTTAGCTCCCTCGTTGTGGTGTCTGTTTGCTCAGCTCACTTGGACACAGTGTCACAGATGATGCACCTTTTATTAAAGCAAATTACTGACAGTAATAATTGAGCATATGACAGTAAGGTCCTCGCCATCCTGTTGAAGGTTTCCCCCCCAGCAGTGAATGCAAAGAGATGCTTGACTCAACGAGTTGAAGGTTTTTATTTTTGCCCACACTGTAACGTGTAACTGAAGTTATCAAAGCACAATGATTGATTTCCAAAAAAGCTAATATCAGCTGCCCTGGAGCTGGAAAACCTGAGCAAAAAAACTGGTTTCTACTAAAGTTGCAGCACAAGGCCTAGTCACTGCCAACAACAACAGGTACCTGATAGGACTGAGAGACAAGTGGACCAGATGGCTGCTTGATTTGGTTAAAGCAGGCTAATGATGGTAATAATGGTGGTGTTTTTGGGGTCTAGTGATGCTTTGTTTTTCAAACAAGGGCTGCAAAATGGCCAGCAAGGTTTTCTATCCAACCCCCTTTACCCGATGGGTTATGTCAGCTGTCAACAAGTTTACTGTAAATCAAAATGTTACGCCTCGATCGCTGCTTTATTGCAGTGACATTAACGTGTTGCCCTGGTGCTATAACATCAAGGAGAGGGAGCTCCCGTCCTCGTCAAATTGCACCTGTTGAATAGCAATTTTTCAATCTCAAGTGCTCCATCAATCACTTGAAAGCAATAGCCAGAGGCCACTGTGTTGTGTTTAGTGTTCATTCGTCAGTAATGACCAAACTAATCCACTAAACTGTCTGGAGAGCACTGATCTTGACCTGCTTTCTGATTGGCAGTAGTCCATACAGTCTTGCAGCCTTGTTATTCAAGGTACCTGTAGTTTCTGCAGGGAGGCATTGAAAGTTGTGTACAATGATAGTGTGACGCAAACTGCCAGGTGCAGAAACAAACTGTTCAACACTTTGTTGGTGTCATTTATATTTCTGTTTGCATTTTAGGTACTTAATAATTCAGAGGGCACACATCTCTTTTAAAAAAAGGAAAAAAGTGTGCAGCATTAGGGTCAGTTCGTCAGGGTGACTTTAAGCATAGGGGAAAGCTCTTTGAAGAACTGCATTGTTAAACTTTACCACCAGAGAGCACGATAACCTGGAGATAACTTCTCTCTAAGTCAGAGAGTGGGTGTTACAGGCTGACAGTTTCCTTATCAGCACTCTGAATGCACCACAGCTGTGCAATGTTTTTCCACATAACCATAAGAGGCTGGCCTTTTTGTGTGCTTTCCTTACTTTACACACCTTTTGTCAGAACAACACCACCATTTGCATTTCAGACCAATAAGTGTTTTCCACACCACGTAGAGAAAGTAGACATGCAGTTGGCCGCTTGAACTGAAGCCGAGTACTTGAACAGGAAGCTCAATTTTATGTGGTTAGCCAAGCATTGCAATGCACTTGGCTGCATACAGGAAGTTTGTATCACTCATTGGTCTTCAGTCTGAAAACGGTTACTTTGCCTGTGAGTCTTTTCACTCACGCAGCAAGAAGTTTGTCTCAAATGGCCCAGGGAAAGGACCAATCCTTCGCCAGTCGCCTTTTCCATAGATGTCGTAAGAGTAGCCAAGAGCAGAAGGGACAAGAGAGCGAGGTGCCTCATACATCTGAGTTCACCATCATGTGGGATAAGTTCAGTAAGTGCTTGGGCGTGTTGCTTTTACACTTAAAATGTGTCGGCTGCCATCTGCAGCTCTGAGCCGGACGAGTCTCGGCTTGCGTTTGTAGTTTTTGTGTGTCGGAAAACTGATTTAGATGAAGCTTCACCAGGTGGAGTATTAGTCTAATGTCGTACAAGTCTTTTAACAGGTTTGGTAAAGCTCTGAGTTTGAGTATTTCTTTTTTCATGCGCATTGTTGTTCATGAGTTTGTATCAAGCACACGGATCAAGTAGCATAAGCTTTGTAGAACGGGCCATTTGTGGTGCTTCAGTTGCTTGCATCATCCTGTCATTTTTGTGTACTGCTTCTCAAGTATGAAATGTGATTTATGTGTGCTTTACACAATGTCTTTTCAATCACTGTTGTATCGTCTATGTGACAGATATTTGTAGATTAACAATATTTTGTTCATTGAAGGATTGTAAAAGCTTCCTGCAATATGGTAAGAAAGAAAGAAAGAGAGAGTTAGGTCTGAGTAGTAAAGGCTAACTACTGTGAAGAATCAAACCCATATTAACAGAAATATTCACTTATTGCTTGATTGTAAGCAACTAAAAACCCTTGACTATTGCTATTAGCTACAGTGCTGTTTTCATAGTCAATTGAAGAAATTCGTCTTCCAATCAAAATGATTTTGCTACTTCAAGGAAGACCATTTTAATCAGGTTTAACTTCTGTCAGGTTGTAGTTGTCCTCTCTCGTGTCATTTTGTTATGTGTTGCATTTAAGCCACTTGAATCTCAAATGTTCTTGTTTTAAGCACTTCATAAATGTTTCTTCCTCTCTTTCTCTTCTCCACCATTTCCATCCATGTGGGTGAATGTTCCTGCAAACCACTTGGTGAACTGTAGAGACTTTTGGTATGCTCATTCTTCCATGAGGCATCCTAAGTCACAGAGAAAAAGTTTATTCTACACTTTAGGCCTACCAGGCTTGTATAATCCTATATCTAAGTATTCCTAATATTGCAGTTAGGTTGGATAGTCTATTAACATACAGCTTCCACATAGTCCTTCAATGCCAGGTATGCATTTAAATCAGCAACCGCATACCAAATGCACCACCAACAAGATATTAGATACCTGTCATGACTCTGTGACTTGGGACATCTCATGTCTGCTGTGACTTTCACAATGTCTTTCTAATGCCTGCACTGTAGCCTCAGTTATGTTCTGTATTTTGTCTTTTTTTTCTCTGCCCAGTATTACTGCCTCCCTCCTTTACTCCCCATCTACTCATGAAAGGGATGCAGAATAGCTTGTCTTTGAATTGGCCAATTCTGTAAAGTCAACTAGAGCTTTTTGCATCACTTTATTAATTACAATTCCCTGCTTAGACGTGTGTTTTTGAGTGGGGGGGGGGGTTGTTATGTTTGCTGTTTTGTCAAGTATATTCCTGCATCCTCAGTACTTGACATTTGCTTGACCTTAAAATGCATTTGTTTCCCTGAACATGTGAACTGCCTTTGTTTATTTTCCCGAACGCGTTAAAGTGCCCCAGTTTATTTTTCTCAACATGTTAACTGACACTGTGTGAGTACAAAAATGATTTTTAAATCACACGTCTGTTTCTTTTTATAGTGAAAGAGTTCTTAGCTAAAGCCAAAGAAGATTTTTTAAGAAAATGGGAGTGTCCACCACAGGTAAGTTGTTTCCCGTGCGTACTTTGCTTTGTAAAATTCAAACATAAATTTCCTCTTAACTCGCTGGACTCAACTTTTTGAGTCTGACTGAGGCAAAATGATGGATAGACATTTGGTTTCATAGCGCTTCGCCAGTTTCTGGCTCAGCTCTTATTGACTTGAATGCTACCTGATTGCATAATTGTACTGTGACACTCAGGCACATTTATTGTACAAACATCACCCAGCTTGTGTGTTTTTACTCTGAGTTTCATGGAGACAAAATGCCACATAAGAGCTGCACTGACACCAAATTTGCACGCAGTAATAAAGCATTTCAATCATCAGTTTGCTGTCTTCACTTCCACTGCCAATGTTTCCTCAGAGCACAACTGGCCTGGATGACTTTGATAGGTTCAAGACGCTGGGCACTGGTTCATTCGGGCGAGTTATGCTTGTCAAACATAAAGAAACAAATCAGTTCTACGCCATGAAGATCTTGGATAAACAAAAAGTAAGTGTATGGCTTTACTTTACCCATCTCATAAGAACTAGTGTCATGAATCCAGGTAGTCTGTGAAAAGCAAACTCCTGCACGCTTGACAAATGCTGTAACTACCGAAATGCAGTACGTCTTGTACAAGGAAATGGAGCTTTTCCTCTCGTGCACTGTGACCATGTTATCGTTGAAAACCTCAGAGGCGCTTCACATGAGAGTTTTGATCTTTTAATGCTGATGTGAGAGTCGTAGGAGGAGGTTAGCGTGTCCTCGGTGCGTTTGTCATGTAACAGTACACTGTTTCCTTGCATTTCACACAGTTGGCTTCAGAGGTAAAGCTCTCTGACTTTCTGTTTCAGCTGTAATGCTGAAAGACTTTCCATAGTACCATCGATGTCGGCTCACTTGACTTCTCTTTTTTGGTCTGCACACTTTGCACACTGAACTTTTATTAGTCCTTCACAGGGGTCTTGAATTTAATTCTGTGTTTTTCTTATCCTACTACCATGCTACTACTAATCATGTACATGTCACATTGCTGCTGACCATTTCCCATGGCATGCCATGCATTCACGGGTTTGCAAATGTGTTTTTACTACCTGACAGGTTGCCATTGTTTTCCTTTTAGATATGTCAGTAGTGTATGCAAATGAACTTGCACAGGCTTGAAACTTATTTGAGATACAGTGAGTAATTCATCACAGCCAGTCATGGCCAGGTGTTATATCATTGTGTGGAAATGCAGTGGAAACTGTGGATTGGGTAATGTAAGGCTTTTAAACTAAGCACCGAGCAAATTAGGACATTCCTTTCTGTGATTTCTACTATTTGCTTATTGTTGTCTGACAATATGGCGCGTGGATGCAATGCCGTTTAACACCTGACTTTCAAGTGTTGTATGTCCGAGCTTCCCACCGACTCATCAATGCACCAGATGAATGCAACGGTGGAGGTTTCAAACTAATAACACCTTCAACCATGCAACAGACAAAAAAGAACCGTGCAAGTTGCTTTTCACGCCTTACTGAAATAAATGGAAGCCAGCAGCTGACACGAGAGGAGGACGGACACAATTCTAATATAAAAAAAAAAGTGCAATGCTTTAAAAAGGGATCACTCATAATTGAGCTTAAACATGTAAAACCTATTTGTGTTTATTGACTTTATAATCAGGCATAGCGCTCAGAAATCATGGGTACTTGTGGCTTTGCTTTACGTTTAGTTTGGGAAATGATATACATACATACTCAGTTATTAAGAACATGCTGTGCATAACACAACCTTAGTACTGACATTGTGGCTTGTTTTTTTCAGGTGGTGAAGTTGAAGCAGATAGAACACACACTAAATGAGAAGAAGATACTACAGGCCGTCTCTTTCCCCTTCCTCGTTAGATTGGAGTACGCTTTCAAGGTACATGCTCGCAACCACCTCTTGCAACTAAGTATATGGTTACCACATTACCGTTGTTTTTATATCTTTCACCATGGTAACCCAACAGAAGTTTGTGGTCCTTTTGTCACAGTGCTGCAGTTGGTATATTATTAATCTCAAAATGACCAGCCAACTTTATGTTTGTAATTTAAAAACAACCTCAACCGAGGCGATAATGTACTATCGCTTTTGTGATGTATTATCTCCCTACTTGAAGACCACTTTCCATTTTTATATGTGATCAGCCTGCTTAACGATGTCTTGCTTTGATTAACAGGACAACTCAAACCTCTACATGGTGATGGAATATGTGCCCGGTGGAGAGATGTTCTCACACCTCAGACGTATTGGAAGGTTCAGGTATAGTGTACATTTCGATTCATGTTCAAGTTTTCTTTTTAAATTGTAAAATGCTGTATCAGCCACTAATAACTGGATAGCTTTCAATTCGCTAACTGTGGTCTGTCAATGTCATGGATGGAATAGCTCAAGACGGACATTATTTTCAGGCCATACAATAAATGATTGAGTTTGCTCGTTCGCTCAGAGGAGACTCGTCTTCATATATTACACCAATGTCTGACTGTCCACCCTCCATTCTTTCAGTGAACACCATGCAAGATTTTATGCAGCTCAGATAGTGCTCACCTTTGAGTACCTTCACTCCTTAGACCTCATCTACAGAGACCTGAAGCCTGAAAACCTGCTCATAGATCAACATGGTTATATCCAGGTACACAGTCTGTGTAAAGTTGATAATAGAAAAGTAAACTGAATGCAAAGGTATCGGTCATTAACAAGTTCTGTCCGTAAACTATTAGTTGTAACTGAGAAGGTAATCAGAAACTCATCACCTGCTAGTTGAAAACAACCAAGAAAGAGTACGTGGACCTACTGCTTATGAATATAAAGACAGGGGACACAAAAATATCACATTTAGTCGGTTTAATCCAAGTTAGATGTTAAAAGAACAGATGTAGGCTTCTGTTGACTGCCATGGTTTGAAGTGTAGTTAATGTAAACTTTGCCTTTTACTTTTCTTATCCTGCTCCTATTGTTCTTTCTTCAGGTCACAGACTTTGGCTTTGCCAAAAGAGTAAAAGGCAGGACCTGGACATTGTGTGGAACTCCTGAGTACCTGGCTCCAGAGATCATCCTCAGCAAGGTGAATCCTTTCCACCCAATACTAAGTTTTGACATTCAGCTTTAAAGCGTCTTCATATTTATTTTTAGAGAAAAATGTTAAGAATTGTAGCTCTTTTTAGGGATGGTAACCCAAATTTTATAACAATAATAATAATAACTTTATTTATATAGCATAAAATAGCATATTTCAAAACAAAGTCACAAAGTGCTTTACAATAATGCAATAATAAATCTAAAAACATGTACAAGATACAAAACAGGATAAATAGTTAAAATAGTTACAATCGGAGGGGAAATCCAGTCCGGGACTTTAGTCGTTATCAACGTTTGGCCCAGATTATCTGGTGGTGTGAGGTGTTTACAGAGCTAGTCTTAGACCTCCAAAAACCGTTTTGTTGATTGTGAGGCGGCGCGTTGCTTCCTCTGGCACAATGATATTAAATATGTGATGCGCCATTAGTTTCAATTCTTGTAGGGTGTGCATGTTTGAGATTAGAGAGAAAAAACTGTGAAGATTCTCCTTATGCGTGTGATGCTACCTGATTTCAAAATCGGTTATGATTTTAAACTCCTGTAGTACGAGCCCGGCTTCAGTACGAGTTAAAAGCCCCGCAGCAGGGTTTTGTATAAGTTGCCGTCTTTGACAGTTGTGCCTGCTGATATCACAATAAAGTGTGGAGATAAAAACAAAAAAGGAATGACCTGATCTCAGTTAAATGCTGCAGTACAATGATCCTAAACATATAAACGAGACAAACAATAAGTTTGTGTCAAGTTCAGTTCAACTGAGCATGTTTTACTTGACAAGGAGACCGGACTTGAGTCAAAAAGTCTTTGAAACAAGCCAGAATTGAAGCTAGCTGACCTGGCAGATTGCCACCAGAGAAGATAAGTGTCGTCTTTGGGTCGATTTACATCAGCTAGTCACTGAATGCAAAGGACCATGCTAAGTTGTCCAATTACTTTGTATCCTAAAGTTGAGGGACTGTTTATACAGGCAATACAATTACTAGACAGCCGCATGATGTAAATACAAAAAACAATTTAAAGCGAAGTGCAGAGCAAACACAAGAAAAAAATGTGTCACTGTGTCTTTTATATATATATATATCTGATTGCTCAGTATGTGTCAAGCCTTCATTTCCGGTTGTTATCTGAAGTACTTTTTGCGTGAAAATGATAGATTCATTTTTTCTGTTCATGACTCTCCAGGGCTACAACAAAGCTGTGGACTGGTGGGCTCTTGGAGTTCTCATCTATGAAATGGCTGCTGGTTACCCTCCCTTTTTTGCTGATCAGCCTATCCAGATCTACGAAAAGATTGTGTCTGGCAAGGTATGCCGAGATAGTCAAATGCAAAGTCTGAGAGTTTAAATATTTGAATACTCTGTCATTTATCTGGTTGCTTTTCAATCACAACCATCAACTTGGCATTGTTTCTCCAGTCTTTCTTATTGCTCTTTTGTATACTGTAACCAACCATATTTTAGTTACATTAAATGGGTGAATAACGTGCGTCTTTGTGTTGATCACGCTCGGTCATTCAGAGTTCCCTTCTTTCGCTCCTGTAGGTACGATTTCCCTCTCACTTCAGCTCCGACCTGAAGGATCTGCTGAGAAACCTGCTCCAGGTGGACCTGACAAAGAGATTTGGCAACCTGAAGAATGGTGTGAATGACATAAAAAACCACAAGTGGTTCTCCCAAACAGACTGGATTGCCATCTATGAGAGAAAGGTAGGTAGTCATTGTGTCATAACATGTTTGTGAACCCGGAAACATGTGGTGACACATCTGTTACTATCCATCATTTAGTTCTTTAGTAAATTCAAGACATGAGGCTAACGAGGTGATGGTGAGGTGTGCCCCCTTTTTTGTGCATGCGTGTTGGGGTTACAAACACATTCTCTGCCATGACCTTAGCAGCCACGATGGGTTGGCCAGCGAAAACACTATTTGCATCATGTATTTTATGATCACTGAATTTTAAGACCACCAATCAAGACATATGTAACAGTGTTTATTTTTGAAAGCTTGAAAGTCTTACCTTTGAGACAAAAATGCTTTTTAGTTTTAGTCACATTTTGGTTATTTTTTCCTTCACACTTTTAAAACTCTTTACATTTTAATCAACTTTTCATGTTTTCTCTCTTATTTAGTCCTGTGTCAAATGTCCTTTTTTAGTCATTAGATTATTTTTGAACATTTAAATCAATCTAGTCTAGCCAAAACAAAACAAAAATGTATTTGGTCACACTTATTTTATATAAGCCCCGATATATTGGTTCATCATGTATGAACACTGGATTATGATCCCCCACTATCTTAAGGTCCAGTTGCATCTCCTCAGTTTTTCTCACATTTAAAATGAGATGGTTGGCATCCCACCACTGCAAAAATATCTCTTTATCATTGAAATAGACTGAAGGACTAATGGCGTTTAGTATTTTAACAGAACATAATTTACATATATAAACACCAGCCATTGTTTGGCATACTTGAATTAATAATCAGAAAACAATTCCTTACTTTCCTCTGCATTCTTAGGTGGAAGCTCCCTTCTTGCCAAAGTGCAGAGGTCCAGGAGACACGAGCAACTTCGACGATTACGAAGAGGAAGACATTCGTGTCTCGCAAACAGAAAAGTGTGCAAAGGAGTTTGCGGAGTTCTAGTAAATGGGCGAGAGTCCCGTCAGGCTCACATGTTTTGGGATATTTGCACTCTCCTGAGGGTTAAGGTGGAACTGAGGCCATCGCGTGTTCAAAACAAATGCCTCCTTCCTTCATTCCACACAGCTGAATGAGGTCCTTCTTGCCATGATCCTGCGTGCAGTTAGCACTATCCTATACACAGGCACATTATGCAGACACCCCTTGTGCTGCAACACAAAAAATACTAGACCACGTTCTCATCTTTTGTCTTTTTTTCCTCTGTTTTTTGTTTTTTTTTCCGTTTCGCCGCTCCGTCCTCCTCATTTCAATTCAAATAATTATTTGAAAAGCAACATGAAAACTAATCTTATGCCCATTTTTAAATGGCACAAAGAGTGAATGATTGTATTAGCTGGTATTGCACATATTGTGATTTAAGCTTTGGGAAGATAGAAGGGATTATTTTGGTTTGCATTTCTGACATCGAGTCTTGCCAGTTATATGCCGTCTGTTACACGACTGGGTGTGTTTTGGGGTTCAGTTTATTATTCCTCAATCATAAACACTTTAACATGAACCATTATTCATTATTCAGGTGTCCTTATGACCTAGAACCATGCGTTTGTGCATATAGAGATCTACACATATTTGAGACATACAATTTTCAAACACTTTTTGTGTTGTTAAAGCATGACCAAATTTCAAACGAAGAAACTGGTGCTTAGTGAAAGCAAAGCAACACTGATGGCTTCTGGAAGTTTCTGAGTTTTAGCACCCAGACATTCAGTTCCTGAAGAGATGAATTAACAGTGACAAGCGTTATTATAGAGCAGAAACTTGTCAGTGCTGTATTAGCTCAACTGTAGCATTGTTTTATCCATATCTAGTCACATCTCAGACTGGGTGTGGAATTAAATGAAAGGAATGAGATTATATATTTTTCGGGGACAACTCTTGTTTCACAAGGAAGGAAAAACTAAAGGTGTTCACTCCACACAACGGGGGGTCATCTGTTTTTGGTACGTCCAATGTATGAAGTGTATTGACATGGCATAATTGCTGAAAGATCAGTTTGTTAGATTTTCTTGAGAGTATGTTGCTGTTGATGCGAAGCAGTGTTGGTCACGTGGACATATTTTGTCCGTTCTGGGTTTCTTTCCGATTTTTGTTTGTAAATTGTGCTTACACAGTGCTCAGAGAAGACTTGTGCAACTGCCATATTTGTTTTATTTTCAATTTTACTTTTGCATGTTTGTTACGTTTGTACAGCAGTGTCACAACAAGCTCATAGTGCCCTGAAGATGTTCCCATATTTTTTGTTGTTGTGTTTTGTTACCTTTTTAAAATAGTTTCATAGCCTGGGATGTTGATGCATTAGATCTTAGATTTTATCTGAGTGACATATTCCTCTAAATAATCCCATGGAAGCAAAACTAAACCATTCACCATGAAATAATAACAGACAACTGAAATATCATAACCTTAAAGTATTCATCTTGGTCACCACTTGGTTGAAACATACTTACCTCAACTATAGCTTGTAGTCTCTTTGCATCATTTTTAACCAATTTGTACACTGTGATGAAGCAATATTTGCTCTCTTCCTCGCAAAATGGCTCAGGCTAAGTCAGGTCAGTTAGAGAACGTTGACAGACAAATATTTTTGTCTTGTTACAGATTTTCAAAGGGAATAAGGTCAAAAGAGTCTGACTTTTGAAGAACATGTTCATTGTAAATCCCTCCTGTTAAGTTATTGTCTCCACATATTTAATATATATTTTCTCCCCTCAAGAGAAATATAGGTTTTATGAGGGATTTTTCTATACAGAGCGCCACTCATTTCCCCTGAATTTGGACACATTGCCTGTTCTTGCTGCTGAAATGTAGTCCCTGCCTCTGGCGTGACTGGTTGACATGTGTATTTAACAGGTGATTATAGAATTTGTATGTCAAAGGTTCAATACCTACAAGGCCATGGTGTCCACTTGTTGAACTTCCAGAAGTCAGAAAAGACCCAATTGCTCCTGCTTCTGTGATCTTTTGATTTTCTAGAGGGAAGTTTGTCCCTGCCGTCCACAGGGAGGTCAGAGTTTGAGGTCATTTCTGCAGGTCGGACACTCAGGGTTGTGGGGAAATCAAAGTTTTACATTTCACATCTCGTCGGGGAAAAAAAAAATGCATTGTTGACAGTCTTTAAATGTAACAAGTCTTCTGAAGTTTAGATCATTATTTGACATGGTGCTCAAGTGTCTGGATGAGAAAAATGCAATTTAATCAAGTTCAACAATCTTAGACAACCAAATGTGAAAAAGGTTTGGTGACTGAATGCTTTTCTTCTTCTTTTTTTTTTAGATACTGATGTGCTGTATATTGATATTGGCTATGCCTGAATTCAAACACATGATGTGGCATTTGATTTAGCCCCGGTTTCATTTCAAAAGGCGCAACTGTTTTGTATGCTATTTTTATTTATATTAGAGATATCTAATAAAATTACATTTTAAATGTTTTAACTTGCATAGTTCTCAGTATACATAAGGAGACTCCCAACTGTTTTACAATTTACAGTTAATATATCGGGTTATTTATTTGAACCACTTTTTCATTTGCCCTTATTAAGAATAAAACATTTATAGAAATTAAATTATTTTCAACAGTTAATACACATTGATGCCTCTCATGCCAATTTACAATCTTATTTTTCTGAACCTTTTTGTTGTATTTTATTACTTTGGAAATACACTTTTTTTGTAAAGGGGATCCAAAATTATTCTTCCCAGTTTGAAGGGTGAACAGAATGTAATTGCAGAATCGATGACATTTTTATTTGGACAAACTTTGAAAACTGCACCTGGGAATTCAGCATGTTTCAATCCAAACTGCCTGTGTGTAAATCTTCCCATAAATATGTGTAGGAAATCCACAGCTCTTCTTATGTGTTATTTATCCCTCATGTGTGTGATACTGTTTGTCATATTTGATGTAAATGATGGCACTTTTCCTTGAGCCACTTCACACTCCAGGAAATCAGTTTATGAGTTCTTCGTAGCTAGTCACACATGCCAGTATGGGATCAATAATCTGAAATGTCTGTATTTAGTTTGTGGGATATTTTTCACATCATTTAGAAGGCTGACACGTTTTTTTCCCACCCATATTTACTTGTGTTTGCAAGGGGAATATACTTTGCTGTAGCAGATTTTATGTAACAAAGGATATGTCACTATAATAAATTCTTTTTATTATAAACTAAAATTGTCGGTATTCAATGTGATGAAAAAAACAATTGTATGTGTAGTAATTGCAGTAATGTACTTCAGCAGGTGCTGGATCACGTCGACCTACGGATGCTGGCATTAAAACTGTAAAAGACTTCATTTCCCATGATCCTCTGCTGTCATGTGGGCGAAGGAAGCTAAACCGATGAAGAGGGCTAGTTGCCTTTACTTGATTAAATCTTGATTCTATCAAATGAATACCGACGTTTAATAATTTGTAAAACATCTCGGTGATTAGAAAACTTTTTGTTGTCCAACGCACTTGTTTATCTCGGACGCCCTGTTGTTGTTGTCAGGCGGGAATCACCCAAAACAAGGTAACGATAACTGTTAACGTTAAATTCTGTATTAGCAAACCCAGCTAACTATCCCTGTTAGCTTCACACGAAACACGAAGAGGCAGCGATTCAATATGAGGGTCACGTTATTTCATTATCGTGCTGTACCATGTGGCTCATTTTCACTTCGTGTGCGAAACGTTAAAGCAATTTAATATTGCATGTAACGTTATTCTGCTGTTTTTAAATCCAGCTAACGTGAGTTTTCGTTGTTTTCAGTGCATCTCTCCCCAGTTATCGATACAATACTGGCGTTAGCTTTGTTCTGCTCTCTAGCTTTGTTTTGGTTGTACGTTTTCTTTTACCTGTTTGAACACCTGTACTTGTTTAATGTTTTTGCAGCGGATGCCAGACTGAGAAAAGAAACGACGATGATGATGATGATGATGATGATGTTCGCGCTGCCAACCCACTGAGCTCTCCGAGAGAAGACGTCTGATGAAAAATTACTGCAACGTTACAGATTGTAAGAGACTCATGTCGCCTTTTTGTGGCGAGATTAGTGCTTTGTCTCCAAATTGCATTGGCTCAGTGAGAGCACAAGCTTCTCCCTGGTCACCAGCAGTCAGTGCAGAGGTCTCTGTTTGAGAGAAGCCTCAGCTCGTGTAGTTCAGAAGCTTTTAGTCCAAGTTGCATTGCTTTGACCATTTGTCCAATGCAGCAGTAAACCCCTCACACCCTCTGGGAGCTTCATCGAGAACTGTTTGGTGACCAAGCACTGTTTAAACTCATAATATCTCTAAATCCAAATTAGTGTATGCTTTTTTTAAATTATTTTTTTTAAAAATGATACCAAACATGCCAGTCTGAAATACAGGTGAATTTGAATTACATTAAAGTTGTAGAAAGTTTTGCTCAAACTGTTGGAGCGAGCTACTTCCACATAAAGTGTAAGGAATTTCTCACTTCTGCAAAACCTGTGTAAAATAAGTTATTTTAGTTACACTTTGTGGGGAATATTATGACTGTGTTTTACGTTGCTACATGTTGTATTGCCCGTTTGGTAGGGGCAACTAACAATTATTTATTGCAACAAATAATTTACTCTCAAAACTGTCATAGATTCAATTAACAATTGAAACCAGCAATAGCAGTTTACAGCGGACTTTTAGTTGAGATGATTTTGTGAAACCAAATGCCATGTGTATTTTAAAACCCGTAGAGAAAATGCTTTTCACACTATTGAAGGTGACTTTTGTGGTGAATATTGAACATTGATTTGAAGTTGCTACATGTTGTAATGCCTGTTTGGATGATGATTATTATTATTATTATTATTATTATTATTGTATTCATTTATCTTCCTTTTCTTTTCTTTTTTCTTCTTACAGCTGGCATGGAAGACAAAGCAAATGGCTCTGTTGACACCAAAAGGTATCGTATCCAATTAGTCTAAGACATTTTATTAACATATTTGAAAGAATGTGTTAAACAGCCGAGTGTGCATGCCCATTAAGACGAATGCATTCACTGTGACTGCACAGCCCAGTGGAGAACGGCCAGCTGCCGGACCCTGCCAACTGGGGGGTCGCTGACGTCGTCAATTACTTCAAAGCAACGGGGTTCGAGGAGCAAGCCACTGCTTTTCAGGATCAGGTTGGTGTTCTCTTCCTGCTTGTGATGAAAATATACAAAGATGTCAGTCTGATGCTTCTCCATCCGCCTGACAGGAAATCGATGGCAAGTCCCTGCTGCTAATGACGCGTAACGACGTCCTGACGGGACTGTCGATAAAACTCGGCCCTGCGCTGAAAATCTATGAGTATCACGTGAAGCCGCTGCAAACTCAACACCTCAAGAGCAACGCCTCGTAGCACCGCAGGCCATCGCAACACCCACCTCAATGACAATCATCGTGTCGGAAGACCCCAGGTTAGCTGCCACTTCACAAAGACTCCTCTGGCCACAGTGGCACCTTAACAGAATTTGAATGCTGTACGTTTTTATAAGCATTGACTCCAAAAATGGGTTGCAAATGGAGCACACTCAGCTGTTTACCCGTTCATCCATTCTTATTTCTGCTGCTTGAGATACTGTGTGTATTTTTTTTTTTTTAATGTGTGTTTTTATTTGAAAGAAGGCAATTTGGGGCAACTACTGTGCAGGTATGATTTTTGTGTGTGTGTGTGTGTGTGTGTGTGTGTGTGTGTGTATAAATTTGTTTGCGTGTGTGTGCAAAGTGAATTAACCCATAGTTGAAAAAAAGAAAAAAGTATTTGTATATAAGATGATATATATAGTTGAAAACTGTATATGTTGTTGTACCTGAACACTTTGATACTTACAGAAAATAATTCTGGTACATCCCGTTTTGCCCTGAAATCAGTTTTTATGCTCTAAACGGTGCAGCTGAGTCCATGAAACGTCCTTAGCATGTAACAATGAAGCATTTTGTTTTCCCAGAAACAAGGAGCCAAAGGAAAGCCTCTTTGTTCCTGCACACCTATATTATCTAGGCACGAGGCCTAGTGTAGATATTCTTATGTTCCTACCTGTGGTGCTTTCAGAATTGTTGCAAAGACAACTGTATTGAAGTGTGTATGACCAATGTATATGTGCAACATAACACTGGAGTTTGAATATCTGAATCAAAGATTTGCAATAAATGGTGCTCTTTTCTCACAAAAGAACAATTAGTTTATGAATTTATTTCATTTCATTTACTTCAAATCATCAAAAGGATCAAAAGCTTATCATATTTAGGAAATCTTGAGTTGTAGTATTTATGACAAAAAAATATATTTAAAAGGTCATTTTTGTTCTCATATATTATCATGTTATTAGATTGACTCTTATATTAAGTGGCTTATTCAGCTTGACATTTCCTGGATGTGTCGGTGCCTTCACAGCTTGGCTTGCTGTTTCCTGCGCACTGTGCCTGTGATGCTGCCTGAAGGGTTATCCAAGGCAAGAAGAACCTTTTGAGGGGAATATTACATGTCAGTAATCAAACAATGTTGACTAAACATGAAAGATTATTTGGAATAACAGAACTTACTTCATCTTTGTTGGCGAGGCCCATTTTTGTCATGTCAATGGTGACGTAATGCTGGTTGGGCATGACCATCTCTATTTCCTCAACCTAAAAGACAGACCACAAAAGTAATCAGCCATACAGCATTCGTAAAGACACGAGTGGCAGACAAGTTGTTCTGTCCATGTTTGATAAGTGTGGACTCACCTCAGGAACTCTATCCAGGACCAGAAGCTGTGTTTCATAAAGGGTCTTCTGCACAGAGGGTGAGAACTCTCCACAGTTGTACGGGCCAGCAAACTTCTCAATAATCGTTTCCTTAACACACTTCCTGTGAGGGCGGAGATGTGATGAGCGTTAGATTAAGAAATTATGTCATTTGACTTTGAGGATTTTTCATGTCTCTTTCAGTTGAAACGGGTGAGAAATTTTGTGTTCAGGAATCAGAATCAAATTACATTTTCCTCCTATTTGGCAGATAAAGTTACAGGCTCCGTCATACATAACTACACCTAAGATGTTTAGAGAGTGATGTGATCTCTCTTAGGATTTAATTACCATGCGGCATCAAAGTTGATATCCTGATGCTTGTTATAGCGCCACCTAGCATACACGGAGGTGCAGAAACACCGGTCCTTGGCCTCTTTCAGAGTAGTGAAGCGGTCTTTGTGGAAACCCTCAAAACCAGACTGGGTGGTTTTCAGCACCGTCATGTTTTTCACCCCGCTGTGAACCACGGGGATGCCTGGAGCACGGAGTAAAAGGAAATCAGAAACATTTTCACAGTTGCACAAGTAGCGCAGAATAGACACATGCCACAACAGTCGTCATCCTGCACTCTCTAAAATACAAAATGGAGCCTTTCATTAGCAGCTTCGATGATATGCAGCAATGCCAAGTTCTAAGCTTTAGTTGTAGATCTCTTAGTAACTAGTAGTTACACCACATTCAAACCACAGAGGATTTAATCAAAAAGCCTCATAAGTTAAAACCGGACACAGATGAAACCATGCCATTAAGTTACATCACATCATTTTTACATGTATATTGACTACTGAGCTAGTGAAGCCCTCCCATTGTTGTTGCAATGGAACTATGTATGTCCTTTCAATAATCCTGCCTGTCATTATCCATTGTGTCTATGTATTTGTCTTTGTATTGCACATGTCCTTGTAAATGGCATCAAACCAATTTCCCCCCTTTGGCGATTGATTAAGTTTATCCTAACCTAACCAACACAGGAGAACTCCAACAGATCTCAGCCCACATCAGATATGTGCCTTGCTCAAACTATGTCTCAACACCCACTTCAAGTACAATCATGGTGTCTACAGAAGCACATGAGCTAGTACAAGTTGGAAGTTTCTAACACCTCAAAAGCAAAAAAACAACAACATACAAAAATAAATTTTCAACTCCATTGACTGCATGTGTGTGCGTGTGTGTGTGTGTGTGTTGTGCTAACCATTGAGATTCTGTTCAGCATCACAGAAGTGACAAGCTTCTGGGCTGTAGATAAATGCGTGAACGTGCTTTACCCCATTCTGAGAAGGCAAATGACAATGACAAACAAAAAGGGTGAAAATCATGCTTGAATTTATGGTGTACATCATTCATGGTGTTGCTTAAATAGCTTGGATGAAGGCCACACATGACAGATGTGTGTATAATTTGTTCCAATTGTGCTTTTCCAGTTTTGACCAGAAAAATATCTGTCGTAAAAAAGATGAACTCTTATATCCAGGACTGATCACTGAACCCTGTGTTTTACCTTCTCCAACCGTCTCCATGGAGCCTCCTCTACGTGAACTTTGACCCTCAGCACATGGTGGAAAGAGGTCAGGAAATGAAGACAGATTTCCAGGGAAAACTGCTCGATGGTCTTTACCTGAACAGATGAGTACAGCGTAAAGAGCGGAGTGACAGACTGTAAATAAAACTAAAATCTAAAATGAATGAAAATAAATAAATGAATGAAAACATAAAGGAAGTGCCGAATAAAACAAAAGTCCTAACTAAAGAAAAAAAAAATAATTCAACAGGGTTTGTTAACCCTTGATTTTATTTGATCAGTGTGTGTTTGTCCTGCAGGTTGCCAGGGGTCACTTAGTGTCAATATAGTGATGTGAAAGAATTACCACAGTAGGAGTCTCCCAGTTTAACAACGGTTAAAGTATTTAAATTTAAGGGAATGTTCTGTATGTTTTACATGAATACTTTCACCCCTACACTTCTAAGTCTTATACTATTCCTTAAAACGTGATCACTTGCAGAGTCGACAGTCAGTTCTTTAACACAGTTACCCTTTTGGTCCAAACTGCCCTCCATTACTTTCTATGGATAGACATTGTTGTCAATATAGTGATGAAAGTGTTGTGATCAGTAGAAAGTGGACGGGTGTAGTGAGTGAGAGAGGCAGGCTACCCCCTTGAGCTTGGCCAGTGCATGGACGGTGTTCTTGATGGTGTCGGTGGGGATGATGTCTGAGTTGTCTCCAGTTATATAATCCTTGCGTGATTTGAGTGTGAGCTCCACGTCAGCTTTCAGCTCGATGATGTAGTGGTGGCTGCCCTCTCTCCTGATGACCAGCACCTTCACTGTGTTCTTGCCGTAGCCTGTTCGCACAAACTCCACATTCTGCACACACAAAGGAACAAATAATTGACATGTTCCACAGTTCCCAGTGCTGTAAACGGGTGTTTTGTGCCATAAGTGTATTTTTTTTGCTGGTATTTTAAACTTTGCTTTGACTTAATTTGATTTATGTATTGCATTCTCGTTTTCTCCTTTCCTTTAAAGTTTGGTCTTTGGTCAGTTTGGAGTCTGTGTCACCTGTGTGTATGAGACCAGATATATTTGTTCAGCACTTTCCATCATTTAGGATTTATCATCCTAGATTTATCTGTTACATTTGACAGATACATGTAATATGTTTAACTTCAACAGTTTGCTGATATTTCTATGAATGTATACTAAAATGAATCTCATAGGATATTTGTGAAATATATTTAAAAAAATCTGCAGATGTGCATTGATGAAGACATTTCATTTTGCATGAATGAGCAGGAAAAAATAGGAAGAATGCAAATTTACATTTAATTTAGAGGATCTGTGAAGAATACGAAATTGGAAATCAATAAATCATTCTGCATTGACAGAAACATTTTACTTTTTGACAATAGTTAATGATTTAGACATGGTTATTAATTTTTATGAGACAACACTGGTTTGTTCGGTTGGCCCTGTGGTCGTTGACCCCCAAAAAAAGAGAAATTCCATTGCAAAATTATTTAAGGAAATTGAGGAAATTAAAGAAAACTGTTTGTTAGGTAGGAGTTACCTGATTTGAAGCCGCTGCCATGGTATGTTCCTTTCCTTTACCTTCTGTCCACCTGTCCTCAGCTCCTCCAGCATACAGTGTCTCTCCCGATTGAGGAGGATTTTGTAGAGAGGGTGGTGCTATTGGAGAACTTGTTCGGTGAAGTTAAACCCGTTTTACCTGTTACACCTGTATGTACATTTACTCTTTCAGGCACACGTGTTTTACTCCAAGCATATGCAGGTTTTAAGAGAGAAACAAACGTACATGTCTGAGCAATAAATAAATACAGATATTTTGTGTTGTGTTTTATTCTGACCCACCTGTTGTTTCACTGAACCCTCCACTCTGTTGTGAGGAAAACTTTCTCAGAGTTCAAGTAAGGTTAAATTTGAGATTGAATAACTGACACACCCTACATAGTCAAGGATACTCGCAACTTAATAAATGCAGCATGTTCCTTATAAGATCCATGATATGTTAAAAAAGAAAATGTCAATATTTATTCACTCTCTATATACAATATTTACTTGTGACCAGAGCCTAAATTTAGTATGAAAAGAGGAATGAATGAATCTCAAAAATGATATGACACTTTTTGGTATGAACTCAGTGCGTGTTGGTTAATGCTAGAAGTGATAACAGATTTAAAAACATGGAGAATACAAGTAGTTATAGATTATTTCATCAAAAGTCAACGGGCTTGTTTGTTTGGGGGAAGTGACCGTGTGTCATGATTCTTTTTACTTTTTCTTTTGATCCCTCGTAAGAACAAGTCCTATTGTAATATGATTGGATTTTATTCCAGGTCCAATACATTAATCTATAAAACCTTGAATAAATTAACTTACCGTAACATGTTTTTAAATGCTTTTTCTCTTTTTTGATCTCTACGTAAATAATTTACCGTTTGACTGTTTACTGACATGTTTTTTTTTTCACTTGTGGTTTTCTTATTTCGAAGTAATGTAGAACAATAAGGGTAACTGCGCAACAACGCTTTAGTTACTTGCTTAATTAAGTTAAATTTCTGCTTCAAGCGATGCCTCTGACAAAAACTAGAATACAAAGTTAAATGAAAGTGTTTAATTTCACTTCTTTCTTTCAAGGTGAAAGCGTCCTTTGACCAGATGGTTTCCAGTTAACTGATCAGCGGCCCCATCGCTAATAAAAGATGACTGGTTGCACTGAGAAGCTCTCAGGTGTGAACATGTGCCACACTTTGAATGCGAAGAACAATGTGGAAAAAGACCAAAACTGTCACTGGATAAGTAGAGGTACAGTAAGTAGACTCAGGGTATTTACAGAGATTAAGACCCCGTGAAATCCTCCAAACATTTAGTTTAATATCCTTCATTGCACAAGGACCGATACAGGAGATCATTCCTGCCCTCTGCAATAACACTGTACAATAAATCAACTCTGGCCAAATAAACCCCCCAGCTATAGCACCTTTGTTGTTGTTGATTACATCTTGCACTACTGTTTCGTTTTGTTAGTTAATTTAATTTAATTTAATATTATTATTCTATTCTATTTGTTGTATATATTGTGCATTTTTCTTATTTTCTTCTTCTTCTTCTTCTATTCTATTTTTGTATATATTGTTCTTTCTTATGTAAAAAAATTTCTTTTCTTACGTAAAAATGCTGCTGTACCAAAATAATTTCCCCTTACGGGATTAAGAAAGTATTTATCTATCTATCTATCTATCTATCTCTCTTCATATAAATTCTCACTTTCCCTTAAACAACCCCTGTCATGAGATCAGATTTTATAACTTCCTGTTTTGCATCTACAGCAGCTGTACTTTTCACTTTCAAATTTACTCAACCATGAAGCACTCAACCTAAGAGAAGATTGCAAATTCCCTTTTTTGTTCACTTTGCCTGCAGGAATCGTTCAGTATGGCCACACACTTAAGTTTATGCTTCCAGATTATTATCATGTGTTTGTCTTGCACAGTGTGTACTACTGACATTTCCTGTAAGAATGAAGCCGGTGAGCCTGTTGATTGGTGAGTTGATATGATACATTGCAACAGAGTTATACCACAAGGTTTTTAGTTATGGTGCTTGAAATGTCCTGTGCCTTTTATAAAATCTTTTAAATTATTCTTATTCTTTTTTTCCAAGATGTCTTCTTTTTTAAATAAAAACTCCAAAAAAAGTATTAAGTATTATTTCTTTGTCCTTCCACTGCAGGTTTATCGTCTACAAACTGCCAAGGTATAAGATTGGCGAGATTGGCAGTGGGGTGGATTACATGTACCTGGACTCCTCAGTGGGGAGCTGGCAGCTGAGTAAATTCATGGTTAACACCAGTCAAGGAGCCCTAGGGAACACATTGAATCAGCTTTACATGGGAAGAGCCTACAAGGTGAGATTATGTCCCTATTCTTCAAGTGGGTTTTATACAACGATTCCTATTTTTTGAAAGATAGAGACAGAGCCCACGAGCTTGCTGAGTAGACACTCTTTTATTTCCTTTGGGGAACTGAACTTAAGCTGGACATTAAACAAGCTTCCTCAGACAAATGAAGTAAATAACACAGTGCTTCCTCATGCTGATCGTGTTCATGTAATTGTGCATTATTGTGTTTGGAGCTCAGTCTCTGGTCTGATCAGGAAAGTAGTCAATACCAAATTAAGAAAAACTGAAAAGAAACAAAGAAAAATGTTACTTTTGATAGATCAATATTTGGAAATATGTATATACACTTTCTTGCTGAGAGTTGGATAAGGAGATTGATTTCTAATTTCTAATTCCTCTGTCTGTATAGGCTAAATATGAAGCTACTTAGCTTAGCATAGCATAAAGACTGGAAATAGGTAAACTGTCTCTGTTCAAAGGTACCAAAATACACCTACTAGGACCTCTAAAGCTCAGTAATTAATATGTTATGTCTTTGGTTTCACCCGTACAAAAAAAAAGTAATTGCTATGAGGTTGCCAAACAACCAGGCAAGAAACAGGAATTTATACCTTTGGTCAGAGCGGACTAGCTGTTTCCCCCTGTTTCCAGTCTTTATGCTAAACTAAGCTAACCAGTTGCTGACTGGTCTGTAGCGTCATATGTACTGAGCTAAGATAAGCTAACTCTGCTAGCAGTTACCTTGTATTGACTGTACAGATACTGTATCGAGACACTAACTCCCTGCAAGAAAGCGAAATATGTTTTCCAATTGTCAAACTATCCCTTTAGGAAATCAACAGGGGCTGTATATATACAGCCCCTGTATATAGAGCCCCAAAATAGCTGGACAAATCACATCCACAAATGTATTCCTCTCCATATTCTGTCTGCTTAAAACAAGTATTTCCCTCAGTCTAACAGTTCAGTGTATGCACTCTACAATGATGGACCACCGATCCTGGATTATATTCAAGGATACGGACACACCAAAGGTACAGTGTAAATGAAAACTTTGTTTTCATTAGTTTTGATTTGATTTTGAATGTATGACAAGATAACACTCAATACCTGTGGGACCTGTGCATGATAATTAATGACAGCTATATTTCCACATTGCTATTCAAGCTTTGCAATGCTATGATTTTGCAAAAAAGAACAGATCAATATGTTTTTTTGGTGTCAGGGGGAGGAAACGGGCAAAGAGCATCCAGCTGATAACTGCTGTTGACTCTGGATTAACGACTGCCTTAACATGACTTTGATGTTTGCATATCACATGGATGTGTGAGACATTGCACGTGCATTGAGCGTTGTTTGTGTGCATTTTGCAGGGGTACTGCTCTTTGACCGCTCTCAAGGTTTCTGGCTTTCACACAGCATTCCCCATTTCCCGTCATTCCCTGAGAGAGGCTACCTCTACCCCTCCTCCGGAAAAGTCAATGGCCAGACTGCTCTCTGCGTGACCTACCACTATGACCAGTTCCTCCGTATAGGTGAGTGAACGCTGATGAAGCAACAGTGCCTGATATACTCAAGCGCTGAACACATCCCACAAAAATCTATATTCTGTAATAGGTGATTAGAGGTGATTGATCTGGACTTATGTCAGTGCCTTCAATACATATACAGATATGACTCTCAATGTACACAAACCTGCAAAGGGTTTGTCAAATGATGTTATGAGGTTCTACTCTCCTATAATACAGTATACAATTTTTTTAAGTCCCCCTCCACTCAAATATCGTTGTCCAATATGCAATTTACACAAGTGTAGAAACTTAAAACCTCCAGCATAAATACTGACAATAGACAGTAAAGTAGGAGACATATTGAATGCAGCAGTTAAACATTTGAAAGGAAAATATTTGCAAATTCATGAATTCCTGATTTCAATAAAGGAAAGTAAAAGTAGTGCTAGGTTTTTTTTTATAAGGGAATGTAACCTTTTTTGTGGAATAACCATATCAGACAAAAAATATAATTCAAAGTATTTTTTATTTGCCATAAAATATGTCTGGTAAAGCAATAAGAAACATGCAATAACAAACATTAAGTATTGTGAACATTACTGTTGATAAATGTTCACTGAGTCAACGTTTGTTTTGTATTGAGATATGTATCTGTGTATGTGACACATTAATATCTTCATGTTTTACGAACAAAAGACACATTTTAATGGCTAGCAGCTCCTTAAAGGAGCATGTCCTCATGTTGGGAAATCCACTAACTTGTATGCTATCAAACGCACAGCAAGATAAAAAAAAGTTTTAAGTCATTCTCATTGACAGAATTGACTTTATCAATGATACCGACCCCTGAGGGTTACTTTAAGTGAACCCACAACATTTTGGAATTAGTAACGGAAAATCTGGAATACAAAGCATTTAAACGAAGAAGAAAATACATGACTAATTAAAAATAAAATAAAAAAATAGAACAGAGAAAAGGTTAGAAAAGGTTTTTTTGGCTGTGTTCTCATTGAAAAACATCTATATTTCAGAGATTGTAGACATAGTTGGGTACAACCAGAATTTATTGAAGTTGGTATTGGTTTGATATTGTACATCAGCAACACAATAATTCAGTTCAAGGTGGAATATAAGCATTTTCTTTTAAATCAGAAATATGGCTTTTAGGAATATTGTCCATCTTTATACAGAAGCTTCCTAGTGCACCCTTTAGTTGTCTAACATACACCATCTCTCTTCTTTGTGATGCACTCTCCTCCCTCTCCAGCAAAGCAGATGGTGTACCTTTACCCACGCTTCTATAACTGCTCTGTACCTGCTGCATTCATGGCCGACCTGCCGCAGTTGGCCAAGTTATGCGAGGGGTCCAAATCACCTCTGGCCTCAGATAAGAGAGTGGAACAGCTTTTCTCACTGCAAGGGGACAAGTTTGTCAGTTTCGTCAAGTCTGAACGCTTTGTGGATGGTAAGATTTCCCTTGTGTACTATTGGTCATTTGTATTGCTGTACAAAAAAAAAGCAGATATAAATGTATTGCAACAAAAGCACTTTTTATGGTCTTTTTGGCACTTTTACTCCACAGACAAATCTCACAGCAACACTGCAGATGTACATTTTTTACACAATTTGACAATTTTGTAAAAAGAACCTCTGTCTGCCACTGTCTTGTTTGCACACTTCACTAGTCTGCCACAGTTATCAGGTGCAGACACACCATCTCAGAAGCATATGAACACACCACACCCAAGGCCTTTAAAAGTACTCCCTGCTCCCAACATTATTGGCCTGTGACCCCCTACAATGAGTTATGACCTACTTGTGACCCTCATTCCATTTTATGGCCTTAGTGTGGACAGTTGTGATCAGTAATTTCCCCCTCTTCATCCTTTTCATTTGAAGGATTTTTAGAGCAAGTTTGAGCATGGAGGTTATATTTGTGCTGTAAAACATAATAGTTAATTTAGAAAATTAATCCCGGACTCATTACTGTATGATCACACTTTTAAGAACGTTATAGTTTAAGTTCAATTATAAAAATTATTACTAGTTTTGTCCGCAAAAGTTTGCATTTGCAACATAAAATTATATATGGATTACTACACCTAGATTTTTCAAAATGCTTTTTTTTCATCATAATGCAACTTATCTAACCCCCTAACTGGCATTCTTTCAGACATCTACACAGGCTGGGTGGCTCAGGCTCTGGATGCCAACCTGCTGGTGGAGTCCTGGCAGAGACAAGGTCACGAGCTTCCCTCCAACTGCTCTTTGCCCAAACACGCCATGAACATCAAGAGGATTCGGCTCCCCGGATCAGTCCCGTTCCAGTCCTACTGCGACCACTCAAAGTGGTGCGTGTCGCAGGCCTACGAGGACCAAGTGACCTGCCTGGGGGATCTGAACAGGGAGAAGGCCCAAATGTGGCGTGGTGGGGGGCTGGTCTGCACCTTCAACCCCTTAATTTACAAGGCCTTCAGACAGATTGTGGACTGGTACATTGGCTGTTGAACGAGAGAGAATGATGATTGGGACTGGATTTGTCTCTCATGGTATGGCTTGAATCTGTTTAAGATTTATGAGACGAAACGTGGAGGTGGACTCTGTTAAGTTTAAAGCAACTGGTATGCAACCATCAGACCACACAGGTTTCCAATTAGCCAGCAATTTTAGGAAAAACAGTATTTGAAATAACTTGACTTCCTGTGTCATCACTGTCTCGCATTTATATAAAAATATAATTCATTTTCATGACATAACTTGCCTGTGTTTAATTAAGAACCTTTATGTATTTACTTTTTATGTTTTTTGACTCAAAGCAAATCTAGATTAAATACTAATAATTCCGAATTTGTTCAAACTTGAATAGATCAAGAACATGCAGAAAATGCGTTAAATCTGGATGGGGAAAGTGAAAGAACATCTCCTCCGATGAAATCCCCCTACATAATTACCACATCAGACTTTCCCTTGAACATGTACTTTTACCCTCAACTTAGTAGCCAGCTGTAAATCAGACTGTGGTTGTACTGGTGTGTGTCAGTATAAGTGTGAGTGGGCTGTTTCTGTATAAAAAAGCAGTTGCTTAACTTTCCTGAATGAATGAAAGTCATCTCTAATAACAAAATGTGTATCTATTGAATTTTTATATTTTACGCAGCTGGAGACTGTGAATGCATTTACCATCATTATGGCTATGTAGGTGTTACCTTGTCAGGAAGATGCACTTGGTGAATAACTACTGAATTTCCACTGTTTTGGGTAAACAGTGTCTCCTTGTGGTTAGACTTATTGAATCACACTGTATGTGTAGTATTTTCTCTGTGGACCATTAGATAGTGAACATACCAACACTGCTCTTTACTGTTTGCCTTTTATTGCATCTTATTTCCTTCATACAAACAGCTTTTGATTTCTACACTTCACATCTGTTGGTTCCTGGTTCAGCACCGATTTTAACATTCACTGTTTGACTCAAAATGGAGGACATTTTATTTTCTCAACTCTGGTGTCATGCACCCCCTTCTGCCTGTGAAGCTGACCTTGCCTCTCTCACTAGCCAGTACCATCTAACAACAAGCAACGCCTTCAAGTTTGTTGTCTTCAATTACTGCACATCTGGCCTCCACGTCATGCATTTATTCCTGATAATGGATACCTCATAAACAATAATTGATGTTTACTTACTGTTGTGTCTTGTTCTTCAAGAAACAATCTCAATGTTCACTGTGGGACAAAAATGGTTCGACCAGCAGAGGCAAGGGGAACAAACCTGTTCTTCATACGAAAAAAAACTTTTTAGCACTGTACTTTTTACTTGTTCTGTTAGTTGTCTTCAGGTCCTAATTTTAGTGAGCAGTTATGCTTTTATCCGTTGTAATGCCCTGGAAGTGCCAGATGGATGCAGAAATTAATATTTCCCTTTTATAATGACCATTCTTTCCTAGAAATACTCAAAACTGAAGTTTGAATCCTCAAAAAGTATTCATACTTTAATGTTAAGAATACAACCGTACTGTAATTAATTATTTGTGGATGTAGAATTTCTATCAAAAGCTTTATACTTGAACTATGATACAAGTGCTCAGTCTGAGTATGAGCATCTTATTCTTGTCATCGTCATGTCACAATGGGTACTGTACCCAAAACCTAACCCTTATGTTGTTCCCAGCTTATAACAGGCCAATCAGCATTCTGGTGTCACAATCTCAATGAATCACCTGCAGTGAAGTGTCAAGGAAAGTGAAACAAGGAAGCAAATGAAATACGAAAGATGTGGGTGTCAGTTGGTAGTTGCGAGACATCGCTATCGCAGCGTTGCAAAACAGATCACAGTTGACTGTGAAGAGAAAGGACGATGGCTAGATACGTAAGTAAAATGCTTCCATGTTTATTGTGCTAAAAATAACAATAGTCGAAATTTAAAATATTAAAATGAAAACCACAGGATCAGCTTTACATGTTTTGATGTATTCTAAGAAATGTCAAAATAACTAATCAGTGGAATATATGTATTTCCCTCTGAGTATACTGATCTAGAAGTGCAAAGAAAATGGAAATAATCAAATGACTGTATTAACATTTTGTTACAGTGAAAGGATGACTGATGACTCAGAGGAGCCTATAATTAAAATGTTAACTTGTTGTTTTGACCTGTTAATACTTGTAAAAATGGAACCAGTTGTGTTGCACTATAGGAATGATTTAATCTAGTTGGTCCAGGAAGTTCATTTATAGAAATGCAGAACTCTCATAGCTTTCTGATAACTTACCAACTTACCTCGAAAACAAAATCCTTAGAAAAGCCTTGAAATGAATTGTAATACTGTATATCATCATCCCTGATGGTGGTACCAGTTACAATTCTTCATTTCAAAAGATCAGTTATACAGATGCATCCTAAATCTCCACCATGATCATCAAAACACATAAAATGAGGACTATTTTTTGTAGAATGATATTCCCTCCTGTAGTTCAGAGACTTGTGCAATTTATGCCAGGAAGCTTTGAGGTCGTTCTGTGGTCTCTGGGTTGCCCAACACCTTACTGACACTATAATCATCATCTGTGTTACAGTTGTGTCATTTTCTGAGTGTGTAAAGAGTGTAAACCAGTTCTGCCAAACTGCTATATTCAAATCTCTGAGCATGAAAGTTCATTCTTGACTTTAGGAACAATAGTTTAACAATACAAATCTTAACTCAACGTCCAATTACTAGCTATTTCTGGAACTTTCAGACACACTTCACAGCCTTTGTTAGCAATTGGAGTTTGCTCTATTGACATGGAGTTGATTACATTTTCATCATGTGACCTAAGTATTGAATTTTGGTTACATCATGACGGGTGAGATTGTAACCGCTGTCTCGGCTCAAGGATACAAAGTTGAAAGCTCTCGATATTTATTTATATAATCAACGTTAAGTTCAATAATATGCCATTTTGAATTCATCATACTCTGTCGACTATTTGTCCAAATTAAATTCAAGAAAATTGTAAATTTCTCACCACCCAGAAAATGTGATAATAAAGGCAATCAACTTGTGATTAATCTGAAAAAATAAGACTGTTGTCCTTGTAATTCTCATCATTATGTTTGATTGTTTTAGCGAACAATGATGGAGTTGCTCTTCAGTGCTGCGATCCTTTTTCAAGGATGTGATTCAGATGTGAAATGCAGGGATGACAACGGAAAGGAGGTGGACTGGTTGGTAGAAATTTTGAATTGCGGCAATTCATATTTTCACCTAGCCTATTCTCAATGTCAGCTGAATATATGATATAATATATTTATCTCTATATCATTAGGTATATTTTATACAAATACCCCACTGGGACTTCTGACAGTTTGTCGTATCTGTACATGGATGAGAGCACCAACGGATGGAAGTCCAGCAAAGAAGCAATCAACAGTAAATCTGGTACTCTGGCAAACACCCTGAAACCTCTTCTTGACTTCTACGTCAAAAAGGTGATGTAATAAAGGACATATATCTCTCTTGCACAGCACCAACTTTGATCTGTACACGGATTCAGTTTGCTGTTGTTTTGTTGTAGATTGAAGGCTTTGGCTACATGCTCTACAATGATCAACCTCCAGAGCCATATGTTGCTCCTGCATCATTTGGCCACAGTAAAGGTGGGTGCAGCCATTTTCCACTTTATTAAGTTTAAAGTCAAATATATCATTATGTAACAAAGCTCTGTCTCTGTTGTTTTCTTCTGTTCTTCTTCCTAAAGGAGTCGTGATGTTGGACAAACAAACGGGAGTTTGGCTCTCACACAGTACACCAAAATTTCCAAAATATCACAGCAAAGACTTCTGGCCTGACAGTGGAAGTGTTAATGCTCAAACTTTTATGTGTGTGACTTACTCCTATGAGGAATTCAAAGAAATAGGTAGGTTAATGCAGGTTACATTCATGAAAGTTATTTGCCAAAATAAAACACTTTAATTTGAATTGTCAGGGTTGCAGCTCAAGTACATCCATGCTTATTCATACGACTCTGAAATCCCGAAAACCTTCCACAATGAGCTGCGATGTGTTGCACAGCGAGACTGCTACCCAAAAAAGAAACCCTGGTTTCGTAAGAAGATACTGACCTCAATGAATGGAAGGCATTTCTCCAGCTTTGCAAAATACACACGTTTTGGAGATGGTGAGTGGTTGCAATTAATCAATCAATCAGGATTCAAGTGTTTAGAATTTCAAATTAGGTTGACGATAAGTCCGATGAGTTTTTAACAAAGCAAAATTAGGAACACGTTGACAATTTTAATTGCAGTGAAAACAACACAACAGTACAGTATATATATGTACGAAATGTATTTCTAAAATTGTATCCCCATGGTCTGTATGTACAGGGGTTACTGTTAATTTTCAAAGATAACCGTATTGTGTTTTGTTTTGTTTTCACTATTGTAGATCTTTACTCTGGCCTTATTGTGAACGACTTGGAGCAGAATCTGTATGTCAAGAGCTGGGGGAAGATGCGTGACCCTCTGTCTTCTAACTGCAGCTCCAGCATCCCTCATTATGTGTACAATGTGGAGGAAGTAAAGCTCCTGAAAGGGAAGCCCTTTAAGAATACTGTAGATCACTCCAAGTGGTGTGTGACTCCTGATGGTGACTGGACCTGCATAGCTGATATGAACAGGGAAAAGAGTCAGATGAAAAGAGGTGGAGGAGCAATATGCACTAAAAACCTTGCAGTTGCGAAGGCTTTCAATAAGATAATCATATCGCATGAACCATGTAAACTTGCACCTGAAAATTCTAATGCTCATTTTAGAGAGCTTTAAAGGAACACCCCTTTATTACAATGTAAAGAAAAGTGTATCTGCACTACCAAAAACTAAGAGACACTTGACATTACCTGCACTATTACATATCCAGACTTAAAATTGTTGCAGGCTTTACATTTTAAAAGTTTTACATACCATGTTAGATGTAACTGCAATTTTTATTAATTTTTCTATTTTTTTTATCATGCCGTCAGCATTAAATATAAAGCATTTTTATTATTGTTTTCATGCTTTATTGTCACATTGTGAAAATTGAGCAAAGATGTCTGCTAAGAGGAACAATTTTACTAAAATGCTTATGATTTGACTTGTTAATAAACACACTCACTGGTTGTGTTGCACTATGACGTTGATCATCCAGGAAGTGGCTTTTTAAAAATGTAGAACTATCTTTGCCCAGTGACACCACACCTTCCTGTTCACACCATCCCCACCATCCTAATCTCGCGACCATTATTATAGCCAACAGTTTAAAATGGCCAAAATAAATCCTTAGACAGACATTCTGTTGTGTAACATTGACACCCAGCAAACACTTACAGCATAATATTAGGGTCGGTTGCGTCTGTATCAGAAAGATGTTGAGGGTTTTTGAGGCTGAAATGTGTGGTATTGAACTAGATTGGACTGTATTGGTATGTATTTCAAAAATGCTGTCTCCACTATGTATATTCAGTGGGGACTCCTCTGTTGTGCACATTTTCATGGTCAATATAAAGTGTTTTATTGCATTATTGTGATTGTGGTGTGTGACTCCTGATGGTGACTAGACCTGCATCGTTGATATGAACTGGGAAGATGGATCAAATGGTATGGACCATGTAAACTTGCACCTCCACATAATCACAATGTGCTCAAAAAGTTTCATTCAAATGTAAACAAAAGGAACCGTGCACCACCAAAAAAACACAAGCGCAAACACCAGCTCAAGCTCCAAGACCATTTTTACAAATACATAGAAATGACAGTTTGCTTTATTTTTTTGCTCGTGAAAGATGAATTAATACACCCATTCTGATAACACTCTATATTAATTTGTTTTGTTTGTCTGTCTAACAAGAAATGGTTTCATTTTCTCTAAGCTTATTTTTGACAGTATAAGCAAAAATAATAGGACCAATAACAACGTTTTCTAGGATGATGAATCAACTTTAATCATTTAAAACTGAAATTTACAGACATACACAATCATGTAACTTAACACTCTGGCATCATAATAAATATTTGGTGAACATGTATGATTTATGGATCAGTTAAGTGTCTGACATAATTGATCTTTCTTGAATTCGTTTTTAGCCTGTAGTTATTTCTAAAACATGACAAACATTATGTTTATTTAACTGTTTTGGTTCACTTTTGTCATTTGGTTTTAGGCAGCAATAAGCAGCAGTTTTGAGCAGAAACATCTATAAAAAAAAACACCGTTGCTACATCAGGCATACCTGCTCAACACCAAACAGCAGACCGACATATTTAAGCTATTTAGGCTAGTTGGACAATTAGCTAGCTGGTGAACACAGAGGAGCATTTAGCAGCTAAAGAGCCAGATACGTCCCTCAGGAGTTGGTTGAGACCAAAAACAGAGCTAACAGAAGAGTGCATATTGGACTTACATTCATCAGGTGGATACAAACACAACTCTAAAGGAATGGAGCTAGTTGTGTAAATAAGCAACTGTTTGGCAACGCAAATGCCACATAATTTTATATTATGACTAATATGTTAATGTTGTGTTTACAAATGAGTTCCACTGTCCCCATGTGGCCAATCAATAAATTACTGTAGGTTTAAGCTGTGCAGAGAAACTTTCCCCCTTCAACAGATGAATGCATACTTTTTGCATACATACATACATCTTTCTGCACAGTGAAGATCAAACATCCAAGAGAAATACAAAAATTTGAGTGGAAGGCAGCTTCAAGAATCATACTTGAATGTACTGACCATAGGTCTACAGACCCAAAACAGCACCCAAAATAAATTATTGGAGGAACCTTTGATATAACCTTTCATGCAAAATATATAAAATACAACTAACAATGTAGTATCTCTATATACATGTTTAAATGTTATTGAAAGTGTGTTGCAGTTAGTGTTTGTCACCGCTCTTTCCCCTCCTCGCCACTAGGTGTCCCCACATTTTAATCCTCGACCACCACAACCGCGTCACTTCCGGTTCCGGTTGCGAGCACACGAACAGGAAGCTTGCGCCACACACGTGAAAAAAAAGATTCTTGGGCAAAACAGACAGCCTGGCCAAGATGGACGTTATAGAGGTGCCCGTGTCTCAGGACAACAAAGGCAAGAAAAATAAGAATAAGAAGCAGAGGAAAAAGAGTGTGAGTCAGGAAAACGGAGGAGCCGATGGAGCTGAGATGAAGGAGGAGGTGAAGGTGGAGAAGAGCGAGGGAGAGACTTCCTTCCCCCCCACCTTCAGTGTGTCCGACATCAAGAATAAACAGCGGAGACACTCAATGTTCCTGAAGTTCAAGCAGGAAAGGAGCAAGGTAAAGACGCATACATGTACTGGCTAAGTTCACCTTGTAGATTAGCGAGGAAACTACACGTCAGTTTACGAGGTACACCCACAGTCTACGTCACACTGAGATACAACTGACCTTAATGCAGCCCGATGCTGGGACCCAGACGTGTGGGGAAGCTGTTGAGGATCACCTCGGCTCTGCAAAGAGAAAATACTACAATTACGATGAAATTAACATGACTAAGTTTATGGATACTAAACAGTGGCTTCATATATTAAATGACGATATTGGCTATAATGCCACACAGATAATCATCACAACATTCAAGCATTAATTGAGGTTGGATTGCAAAGTAGACAAATCCACTGTGAAGATTCTCAGGTGCAGTAAACTAACTGCTCCAGTGCCTTATTTTTACTTTGTATACGAGATACAACATGTAAACAAGAATAGATTAGAAGTTCTATAAAGGCACATGTTTTACTTTTGACTAGAGATAGCGGGCTTGATTCATCATGCACATTATTTTCTTCAAAACTAAAAGCAATAACAATATAAACAAGAGAGATGTACAGTAAGAAACAAAAACGTACATAACTGGCATCACAGGTTAAAAGCAGATTTAAATCCTCCCTTAATGTAGGCTATAGAGATCAGGTCAAGTTGAAATAGTTTTTTGAGAGGTGTTGATTTCACTTTTTGGTGTTTGTAATATTCATTCTCCCCTCATCAGTGGTGGAAGGTAACAAAGTACATTTTACACTCAAGCACTGTACTTCGGTGTATATCTGAGGTACTTGTATTTTACTCCATGATTTTACCACGTTATATATCTATTTTACTACATTTCAGAAGGAACTATGGAACTTTTACTCCACAACGTTGATCTTAAAGCCGCAGTCACAATACACATGATCAACATGTACATTTAATGCATCGTTTTAGTGCTGCAAGTAACACTTATTTTCATTACTGATCGATCTAGTGATAATGTTTTCAAATTGAATTACATAATCCATAAAACGTCAGACGATGGTAAATTTACTAGAGCACAAGAGTTGCTGGTTTTGTCTGTCCAAAGATCTGAAACCCAAGATATTCAGCAGAAAATGATCACATTTGAGAAGCTGGAACAGAAGAATATGTTTTCATTTCTGCTTGATATCTGACTTTTCTAACTTTCAGCGCTGCCGTAAATATCAGTTACAAGCTCTTGCATTTCAGTGTTGATAATTTTTTTGTCTTCATATTTCAGCTAAAATTGCAGCTGAAGAAAAAGAAGAAAAAAGAAAGAAAAGCTTTAGGTGACAAGGTGAGTTGTTTTCCTCTGTGTCTTGTCCCATATGTTGCTATTATCAGTCAAAGCTTAAAGTTTATTAACTGACCTCTTAGTTCAATGAATTTTACCATTGAACAAGAGAACAACATTAATATCGGGCATTCATTTCTTTCTTTTATTCTGTCCCTCACGAAGGCGCCGCCCAAAGAGGTCCCGAAGACGATAGAGAACCAGAGAGTGTACGACGAGACTACAGTCGATCCAGAAGATGAAGAGGTGTTTACCAAGTTTGGTGGAGCTGGTTCAAACCACCTCAGGTTATATCTAATGGATTTGCATTAACGCGTGTGTTTTCTTGTACAGATTGCATTTGACGAGGGAACTGATGAGTTTTCTGCCTACTTCAATGGGTTGACAAGCCCTAAAGTGCTCATCACAACATCAGACAGACCCAGAGGGGTAAGTGGCTGCTGCTTGGCAAAATACACACACACACACACACACACACACAAAAAAATAGTTTTTCATCATTGGATTGAAGTTGCCAGAATCTGTCACCTTTTTAATATCAGATATCGGCAGAAATTCTCTTAAAGAAAATGCTTTTGACCTTATCAACTCTACTGTGACGACGCCGTGGGTCGAGACAATGTTATCGGTGATAACTGTTGTATGAAGGGCAGTGCGGAGCAGCGGCCATGAGCGAGCCGGTGGGGCACAAAAGAGACTCGCTTGCACTAAACTGCATGCACGGCCGGCCCATTGCAACTAGTTGTTTGCTGCTATATTTATGCTATGAATATCACATTTAGCACCCCTAAATAGTATGCACAATTTATTATTTAAATGCATATGAAACTTTAGGGAAAAGAAGAAGGCTCCAGTCTGAATTAGACACGTGAGAACAGGACTGTGTTCTTTATTTCATCCTCACTTTGTGATTTAACCTGTTTAGGCACTTTTTGTTTAAACCGTACGCTTGGATTTACAAATAATGAATCGTTTTTGTCTTGCAACGTGGCACAATAAAATAGGTAAAATGTTGAGGCTGTTTAACATTTAGTGTGTGTATTTGATATTTTAAAGATGCTGTATACATTTCCCTGTGGTGTTGAATGGGAGTCTGCTGAGACACTGTCTGTTGAAACATTAATCGCTCTCTGATGTTCGTCTTGCAGAGGACGGTGAAGTTCTGTGAGCAGCTGGCCACAGTAATCCCAGACGCCCATGTGTACTACAGAAGAGGTTTGGCCCTGAAGAGGATCATTCCTCAGTGCGTCGCCAGAAACTTCACCTACCTGATGGTCATCAATGAGGATCGCAAAATGCCCAGTATCCTCAAAGGCAGCTGAGTCAGGAGAGGGGAGGATGACACACAATGCTCTATATGCCGTTCTCCCGTATTAATTACATTGCTGTCACTTAGATAGTGAATGAGGATTGTGTTTAATTAAATACATGCAATTGTGATACTTTTTTACTCCGCTTTTGAATCTCACCAACTTCAGAGACCACTTTATAAGATGAAAGTTGCAATACGTCTTTAAATGAGTGGAATGACTGCACGAACAAACTTTGACACGGAGAGCTAGTCAAAGTTTTAGCTCCACTAGTGCGACCGTATTCGTCTCCCTTAACCCGACTTTCAGATGGTTTGGTTCTCTGTCATCTTCCCGATGGGCCGACTGCACACTTCAAGATCAGCAGTGTTCGACTACGCAAGGAGATGAAGGCAAGTTGATCAATTTAAATTCTATTCCCTGATTCTTTTTTGATTAAATGAGACTTTTGTAACAGCCTGACAATATTAATAGGTTATATAGCATCTCTTTACAAGTTTTGAAGAAAATAATGTGCATGATGAATCAAGCCTGCTATCTCAGGTCAAAAGTAAAACGTGCCTTTATAGAACCCCTAATCTATTCTTGTTTACATGTTGTATCTCGTATACAAAGTAAAAATAAGGCACTGGAGCAGTTAGTTTACTGCACCTGAGAATCTTCATAGTGGATTTGTCTACTTTGCAATCCAACCTCAATTAATGCTTGAATGTTGTGATGATTAGCTGTGTGACATTCAAGCCCTATATCTTCATTTAATATATGAAGCCACTGTTTAGTATCCATAAACGTAGTCATGTGGTCTCATCGTAATTGTCGTATTTTCTCGTTGCAGAGACGAGGCAAAGATCCAACTGAACACTTCCCAGAGGTGATCCTCAACAACTTCACCACACGTCTGGGTCACAGCATCGGCCGGCAGTTGGCTGCCCTGTTTCCACAAGACCCTCAGTTCGTGGGTCGACAGGTCGCCACCTTCCACAACCAGAGAGACTTTGTCTTTTTCAGATTTCACAGGTGAATATTTTCACTGAATCCGGGCCTGTCTTGTATTATAACTCATTTTTTCAGAAGCCGTTCATCTTAAATATAGATGGTCTAATGAATGTGTATTCTGATCACTCAAGGTACATCTTCAAGAATGAGAAGAAAGTTGGTATTCAAGAGCTGGGACCTCGCTTCACCCTCAAACTCCGCTCTCTACAGAAAGGCACCTTTGACTCAAAGTTCGGGGAGTACGAGTGGGTCCTGAAGGTGAGTCTCTCAGTCCCGAAACTTTTCTTTGATGAGAGCTGTGACGATGGAACCAATGGAGTCAGCACTTCAATAGTCATTTGTTTTGTGCTATGCCACTTAAAGTTTATTGACGTTTCCCTAAACTTCCGTACATGTGGTCGGCTATTTGGTGCCAGTATGTTATAGTCATACAGATTGTTTTTGCACATCGGTGACATGTTTGAAGTACTTTTTTTAAATGTTACTCAGAATAGGAATAATGTCCCAGGCTTTTTCTGTAAAGCTAAAAAAAAAAAAAATACACTTCTTCTGTTTCCAGCGCCATGAGATGGATGCCTGCAGACGAAAGTTCCAACTTTAAATGCAAAATCCCAACCAGCTTTTGTGGTCGGGGAAGGACGACCTGGTTTATTATCAAAGATATTACTGCAGTTTTTGGCTTTCCACAAATGGACTTTGGAGTGGATATCCGGATTCTTTGTGGACGACAAGTTACCACTTGTCCTTTCAACTAAACTTGATGACAACACCGATTACTGGATTTATTTTAACATCACATCGCCGTAGATTAAAACTCACTCTGAAAACAACTTCTATAAAGCTGCATCTGCAGGCCAAGAGCGGGACAGGAGCCTGTAGCTCATCGCAAGGACTTTACCCTGTTAGTTGGGAGACCCCGCAGAGGAGCTATGCAGGGGCTCTAAATGAATCTGAATAACCTGAATACAAGTGTATGTGAGAGTTGTCCTGGCGTATGTGCAGTTCCTTTCAAATGTATCTCCACAATCTATAAATGTGGCCCAAAATGAATCGGAGAGTCATTGTGAGCCTGCCCGGGTCACAGACTCGTGCATGTGGACATCCTGGTCTGTTCAAATGATAAAGAGCAGTGCAACAGTTTCTAGAAAATTATTATTACATGGTTCAAATCGTGTCTACAGTGCAGCTGCTTTTGTAATTGACAGGACTTTAAAAAATTATTATGGATAACACGTTGAACACAATGCATCTACTAATTTTAATAAAACATGTTGCTGCACATTTAAAATGTGGAAATACCATTTTATTCTCAATCAGGATTGAAAAATGTACAATTCAAAAGGCACATGTGTGTGTTAGTTACTTCTAAGACCAATATCGTGCCACAAAAGCGCCTGGAAATGTTTACGTGCGAGATTTTACAAAGGCAAAAGTAAAAAAAAAAAAAAAAAACTGCCACGGTAGTTGCTCGTCCCCAAATTCACAAGTGATCCTTCGGCTATTCCAGTCCACAACGTAGGTCCTGCAGTCCAGTTCCAACAAGGCAACAGTGTCCCAAACCTGCAGAAATGTTTCACGCATTAGTCAGACCTAATCACCATTTTACTGCAGTACTGTACACGTCATCTCCAAGTTCCAACAAGTTTCATTTAGAATTCATGAACCCTTTACGTGCCATTTGAGTGGCTCATAAAACCCCGTTGTCTGTATATGAGATGCATCTTTTTGCCTAAGATTTCTCCAGATATTACAATGTAGCTGTTAATTATGACCGTATGTAAACTTGATGTGTTTACTTAACTTCAATACCAATGTCCAGAATAGATAAACATCTAATATTGGTACAAAAAAAGGGTCAAAACATGTTATGCTTTTCAGATATGCCTATTGTCAACTGCTTATTTTTATTATTTTGTTTTTTTTCGTAAAGACAGTGCTGCTGGTAATTGGTTACTAGTGGGGGAAGAAGTACTCAGATCTTCTACTTAAGTAAAAATAGCAATACCACTGTGTAAAAATAATCTTATTACAAGTAAATGTCATCTATTCAAGTTTTTACTTGAAGAAAAAGGTATCAGCATTAAACTTAAAGTACCAAAAGCAAAAGAACTCATTCAGAATGGCTATTTCAGAATAATGTATATTATATTACTGGATTATAATATTGATGTATTAATGTGTACATCATGTTAAAGCTATTAGTAATTTGTTGATAATGTTTTGTATTATTAATCCAAATCTGCAAAGTAATTTAAGTTATCAAATAGATGTAGTAAACAAGTTATCAAATGGATGTAGTAAAAGAACAAGTATAATGTTTCCCTCTGAATTGTCGTGGAGTAGAAACATACAGTCGCTGAAAATGGAAATACTCAAGTACACGTACCTCCAAATTGTACTAAAGTGCAGTACTTGAGTACATGTTCTTAGTCACTTTCCACCACTGCTGGTTGTTTACATGAGCGTTAAGGGACTTGCCTAGAAAAACAATGAAATTCCAAAATGTCCAATTATTGATCATTTAAAAAAATAATTGAACAGCTAATTGGTTATTTCCCAAGCTCTTAAACTGGCAGACTCATCAGGAACTCGACCTAGAAGAGTTAAGCCAAGCATTGTTGAAAGACATTAAAATCATGTCGTCATAACCACCACTAATACCTCTGACAAATACATTCTTTGAGTGTTTCGATATACAATGTAGATACGGAAGGTCTTTACAGTAATTTATGGCGAAAGGAGTTTTAGGGATAACAACTGAAGTGGGTCAAAACTGATAGTGCATCGATATATTGGTGCATCTCCCATTAGGATGCGTCACAGTTCACTATTGAAGTGCGTTTCTACGTCTAAGTGAATGAGATCTATTCAGATTTGAAGGATGTGATCGCAGGTGTTAGTTTGAACACGACCAGAGTCGTGAACCCCGAGAGAAATGACATCAAAACAAGATCTCACTGAGGAGGGCACGTGCTGTGACACCGACGGAGGAAGAGGGCCGGTCGGCGTGTGGGCGCTACAGGAAGGAGCAGACCTTCTGCGGTCTGAACGGGTTGGTGCTGGACGACATGCCGGTGAGCAGAGGGTCCTGCTGGGCGTTCTGGAGGCAGAACTGCTGCAGGTCTGCTGCGGCCTGTGACACCTGTGAAGGAGGGGAGGAAAAAAAAAATATTAATAACAAATACATAAATAAAAGAGTCCTGGAAAGTTATGTGCTGTTCTGTAACCAACCAGATGTGATACCAAATGTTATCAAATCGAGAGAAACTTGCGACAAATGTAACAACACGCCCCGGGGAGTAGCGCTACCTTCACTCTGTGTATGCCCGCTTCCAGGCGCAGCTGCTGGACCACTTTCTTCATCGATACGATGCTGGATGATGTCGACATTGTCTTTATGGTGACGAGTTTTAACACTTTTTTCGAGAAAAAAAAGTCACTATTGGGTTAGAAAGGTGGGTTCACAACTACTTCTTCCTCATCACCGAGTTTCCGGTTTTCTTTCCAGGAGTGTCCGCCAGTGCTGCCTTCACGGGGTGTTGTAACGTCCACTGTTTTCCCCCTAAAGTTGTTATTAGATGGAAATTGCACCAAATGAGAACACGTGCATGATAATGAAAGCTAATTAATTCATATTAATCCCCCCAAAAAATCGAATTAAAACTAAATTATTTAGCTCTAAATTCAGGGCAATGAAAGGGAAATGCGTAGTTTTCCCTTTTATTTGTGCTTTGGTTGATTTATATTCCAAAAGTTGTTGACGCAGTTTATGTTGTATGGACGCTCTAACCCTAATATCAAAAACACGAACGGGCTTTGAAGGAGAATAAACTATTTCTCAGGAAACTTTATAATTACGACAAACGTCCAGGGTGCGCGAAAGCGGCATCAGCCCGATATCGATTGTGACCTCTAGTGGTAATAAAGCATTATCACCCTTAGTAATTCTGTACGAGAAAACCGTCAGACATTTCTCGACATACCCTGAACGTTATCAATGTAATGTGTGACGTTTACAAATTAACTTTATTTTTTGTTGCGCAAAAACTATAATACAATCTAAAAACAAAATATAGCTTGCCAGTAAACTGAAAATTAAGCCATATCACATGTCGCCTTTGCTGGATGCATAGTAATAGAAAATACCGAGATTGCCCTGCCAGCATTCACCCATTGAATTTCAATTTACATGAAACCGAAAACTGAATTTACCTGCATAACGGATTTCAGGTGAAGACAAATTGGATTATCTGCTTCTCTCTGCAGTAATAGTATCATCAGCACCAGAGCAACCAGTGCTGGCACTCTCATAAAAGAAAGTCCACCGGGCGACTGTCTGAGTTTGATGACACCAAATTGTTACCGAGCAGTCCACGCCTTCGTCCCCCAATAAACGAGGCTTCCTCCGAACAAACCCGACAGAAATCTGCCCTGTTAAAGTCTTTCTCTGCTTCTCCTCGGACTCGTAATGGAGCTGTCTTGTGAGTCCATGAGACATCCCGAGGACAGAAGACCGGCCAGTTGCAAGGTACGTTGAGTAAATGAATGTGTCATTGTCCTTGTCAACTAACTAACTCACTATGATGCCAATATGCAGACTGAAATGTGTCTGTGGTCGTTTTTATATGTTTAGTTTGTGGAGCTCCACGTGCTGTATGTTCCAGAAGACCAGTGGAATGTGAAGCTCAATAAAGTCCCAGCCAAAGCCACAGAGAGCTTCATATCTGCTGGCTTCATCAGGTAAAACATGTAATAAAAATGTATTAGCAAGTGTTGTTATCAGGTAATTCTGTCAGACAAACACAGTGAAGTAAAAAGTACAATATTTATTTAATACTTATTTGATAGTATAGTTAAGTGACTATCTCAAAGTTCTCAATGTTTTCAAAGCACAGGGCAGCATGTAAGTAAATACACTTTACTTTAAATGTTTCTTTCCCAATGTGTCATATTTGCTTTTAAAGCTTGATATGATTATGGTATTTAAACGCGAGCTCTTGAAAGCTGTTATATTATTATTTCAGCAAATATCAAACTTTTCCCTCAGACTTAGTGTTTAGACTTTAACAGGTAACTAAAATCCACAGAAACCCACATTACAGATAGTTTTATCTGGGTTCTTCACGAGGTGTCAAATTGCAAAAGAAGTGTGAAAACACGATTTGTGTTATGGTTCAGTTATCTCGAATCTCCTTTTCATCACTCAGGGTTTATCCTGATATCACCCTGAGAACTCTGAGGAGCGAGCTGGGAGCCGTTCTTGGCGCTGAGAGGCACTTTGAAAAATTTTCCTTCCTCAAATGTGTGGGACGCAGCTTGGCTCTGGTGAGTCAGCTGGCTGTTTATTGAGGTTTTCTAAAGCTGGTTGTGTTTCACCGGGCAGAAAGTAGAGAGAAACAATGCAGACAGTTTGATTAACAAGTTCACTATTCAAGCAGTTAACCCTAGAGAGAGAGAGAGAGAGAGAGAGAGAAGTGAGTACACAGTTGTTACTGCTACCCCTCTCACAACAAACAAATCCTTTGCTATTACAGGTCAAGAGCAAACAGGAGAAGGATCTGAAAGTGAAAACGTTTGCTCCACCGTATGTATGTAGAATCCATGTTCCATAATTTGCATTTTTTTTTCTTTGCAATAGTCACAGACAAAAAATGAGGTCGCTTAAGGTAAAGAATTGCAAGACAATATAACATTTTGGTATTCTAAATAATAGTATTTCAGGTTTTTCAAAATAACCAAAATGTCTAAAAACATACACACCAGGTGTATGTCAAATGTATGATATTGCAATGTCTATCCTTTAAAAAAAAAAAAAAAGAGGTAATCTTCACTTGTGTGAGTGTGACTACATGGCTTTCAGTTTTGTATTTGTTATGCCGTCTACACTGCTAATGTCTCCCTGTGATTTCCTGTATGTACTTGTCTAATTAGTTTGTTAGCCTTGTAGCTCTACAGTATGATGATCTTCATTATGTACCAGTTAAACCCCACTAATGTCTCGTTGTCACCTGTCGGCAGGCCCCACAGCCAGAGCTTTACCTGCTGCCCACTGTGGAGCTCGACAGCAGCGTTAGCTCCCAGTCGCTCACCCCAGACACCAGCAGCAGCTCCCCAGACCACCAGACCTATTACCACCCTCCCAAGACGTGCACCCTGCCAGCAGCAACAAAAGAGCCAGTTAAATTCCCCCTCATCCCCCAGTGTTCCCATCAGCCACCTCCCACTCCAAGCCTGGAAGAGGCAGAAGAAGAGGAGGAGGAGGAGGAGGAGGAGGAGGAAGAAGATGATGAGCAGAGCTATAGTTCATCAGAAGCAGAAGGAGAAAATGAAGAGGAGGGTCTCTCTTCCAACAAGTTAGAGTGGGCAGAGCAGGAATGTTGCCCGAGGAAGCCTCATAATCAAAGGGCAACACAGCTTGTTTCACAGAATAAAGGCAAAATTACAGGTACAATATTTTAGCTTTTGCTCTGCAACAAAGAATGCATTGTATGCTCTGGTTGTACACATTTGCAGCCTGTTATCTGTGAAATTATCCCATGTGATGAAAGTGCAAGTTTCTGTAATTTCAAACAAAGTTCTGCTGATGTTCACCATGTTTCAGAACAGATCTTATCACTCCTCTTGTGACTCATATTATTGAGGTAAATGTGAAAATGGCAATTCAGTCTTGTAAATCATGCTACGAAATGTCCTCATCTTCACTGAAAAGCCCATTTCAGGCAAACAGACAAGAATACAGACACCAAATGATGCAGAACAAAGTTTTTATTAGTTTCAATGTGAAAAATGACATTGGCAATTTATAATCTGGTTTACCAGGCACTTGTTGCATTGGGAGAAAAGGATATTACATCTGCCACCCAGCCTATTAGCAATGACATCTTTTGCCCCCTTTTTAAACTAATCTTCTGGATCTCACATTGCTGTCCTAAGCTCTTCAGTTGTTATATATCTACAGCTTTACAACAACGTGAAGCTGATTCAGCTCAGGTGAAGGAGTTGCCAGAGAACAAAGAAAACTGCAAAAAGAAGAAACAGTACCACAGACAGAACAGAGCGGCCAGAGATTCAGGAGTCACCCAGTCTCTGGAGGACAGAGATTCAGGCTTCTCACTCACAGACGGGTACTGTGCAGCATAACCGAGTGACCCTGCTGTGAATACTCTTACCACTGCTTCTGTAACGGTGTGTCTTTTCACAGGCTCGGCAAATCAAAAGATGGACACGCATTGAAGTCCATCAGGACTAAACCAACAAGTGGGGTAATGTATAAGTTAAGTGTCTCGGTGTAGTCATTAGTCCTAATTCCACTGCCAGCAGGCGGGTCTAGTGGAGCGTGTGAGGAATACAGACCAGTCCATTATAATCAGACTGTTGTATTTCTTGCTTGTTTTAAGGTGACAGAAAGTCCAGTTGGGTTGTCTCGCTGCGTTGCTCTCACCTCTCCACCTCCAGGTCGAGCCGTCACTGTGGTCGCTCGAAAAACGACTACCTCTCCCGTCTTTCAGACAAACAGTAAGCTGTCACTTTGGCCACATACCAAGGATTAATGATCATTCACTTTTCTTTTCTTTTTAACCCGACTAACATGTTTGTTACTGTTAGGAGAGGAACTGATTGAGGAAATCAAGCTGGTAAGGGAAGAGAGAAGGCAACTGGAGTGGACGAGGCAAGAGTTGCTCAGAAAAGGGAAAGATTTGTTGGCCCAAAACAGACATCGCAGGAACCAAGGTGAGCAATCAAATACTGTTCAGTAAAAAGCTAACATCTTATGAGCAATCAAAACAAGTTCTTTAGTTTGACATCAGTCTGTGAACCCAAGAACAGAACAGAACATAATTGTTCTTTATGTGCTTCAACAAACCTGTAATATATTACTATTGTAAAGAGAAAATGTACTTATATTTAATTATAAATATTCTAGCGCTTGATTGCTAATACAGAGTTGTAGAAGACCTAATCCCTTGTTGTTTTAATTGTAGTTGACAATATGTTAAAGACATGAAACTAAGTAAAAATGTAATTCCTATATTTTTTAATAGGTCAAATTTGTCAAAAGTAACGCCATTCGGCTCATGCCTTTCTCATCAATGTAAAGCACGTGACAGTTGGAAAAAGAAATACTTTGAGACCAAGAAGGCCACGGCACCATTGGAGGAAAATCTGAGAAATTTACGACAAGATTTGGAGACATTTTACAACAAACTCTTGCACCAGCTCCAGGCCAGAGATACCAGAGGGAAGCCAAGACGACAGGGCAGATCTTCCATAAAGGTGAAATGGAATTCATCTTGATTTTATGTCTTTCTTTTATGTTGCATAGTTTCCAAAGAAATCGGATACACTGAGTGATATTTTGAATTGCCAATGTACCTTTTTCACTGCATACATTTCAACTTGTGGAAGGAAAAGCAAAGGTTTAATTAAGAATGCATAATAGCAAAGCCCTGTAAGTGGAACCCCTGGCTTTTGTTTTGATGACGTGTCAAAATGTCTGCTATGAAAAAGGTCTCTCAAGGGGCTTGTGGACTCAAAATGCCAGCAGTGCTGAAGTCACTGAAACACATGTTTTTGAAGCTGGACAGCAACTACCAGGTTTTCTTTTCTTTTCTTTTTTCCATAAAAGTCAAGTAAATGACTGATTGAAAGATCATGAATTTCAGAATGAGCTCATCATTCAGATCATGACAGAGAGCCATGAGATTGACAACCTGAAGAGGAAGGTGGAGGATGCCAAGATGAAGCTGGTAACAGAGATAAAGGTAACAGATTTTCTATGAATCTATATACATTTTTCTAGAACCTCTGAACAAAAGTAGCAGTTGTACAACATAAGAAGTTGATAACTAGTTGGTCAAGAGGCATATCTAAAAAAATGGCAAAATAGCACACATTTGTTCTTTTTCAGAATCCTATGATTATTATGTGTTCAAATATGTACTAGTCAGGACTAAAATGCAAATTGGCATATTTGAACAGTAAATATATAATTATTTGAAATAGTAGAAAATACTACATTGTATTTCATGGTTTGCTTTCACATTTAAATGAGTTCCTTTGTTCAGGCTTGATGGTGGAAGAAGCATTCAGATCCTTTACCTAAAAAAAAAGTACTAATGCCACACTTTGAATATACTCCACCACAAGTAAAAGTCCTGCATTCACTTACTTAAGTAAAAGTATGCAAGTCAGCAACATTTACCTAAAGTATCAACAGCAAAAGTACTCGTTGTGCAGTAAAATTATATACGTTGTGTTTGTTTTAATATAACTGCTGCATTTAATTTGGAGAAACATGGTTTTTAGTTGAAAGGAAGGGTTTAAGAACTCAATTCTGAGTGGGTTTGTTCTATAATAATAATAATGTGCTGGCTACATTAATTGAAAGAAAGATATACATGTGAATATCTTATTTACAACAATGAGTGTAGTTCTTCAGCACCTTATCCTCTGAACACCACAGGGTGGCAACTGTAACACACAGTAAGTTACACTGCCCCTCTGAACCCACTATAAGTGATTCTCTCTCACATCCCGTTCGCTATTCTACTCGCTACCTTTGACAGTACACGTGGCTGGTTTGTGAAAATCTTAATATTGATTTAGGGACAATGAGATGGCTGGATAGCTCGCTGGTCTTGTTGTGTTCAGAGGATGAGGCACTGAAGGGCTCCACTCATTTTTGTAATTAGATATTCAAATGTATTAAGTTTCTTCTTGTAATGTAGCCAGTGTATAGGTTCAGAACGGTGAACAGACAGTTAACTGGAACTACTTAGTATGTGTACATTATCAGAAAATTAATTAATAGACACCCTACAGCCAATCAGAATCAAGTATTCACCCAGACCATGGTATAATCCCTCATCGGGCATTATTCCGTCCATATCTCAGATGTAGGAGTATAAAGTGCCTTAAAATAGAAAGGCTCAAGTAAAGTAAAAGTACCTTGAATTTCTAGTTCAGTACTGTACTTGGGAAAACATAGATATGCTGGTGCACCATCTGGTGTATTATATTAACAAACCATGTTATTTCTTCATGAATGACTGCGTAGTTGAGGAAACAGGCTGCCACAGAGCTGAGGGCCCTGAAGGCTGAGCTGGCCCAGAAGAAGAGTCAGTCCTCTCATCCTGGTCCTACGTCATCTCTGGGCTTTGGAAAGACCACACGGGACAGACCACAAGTTCAAAGCACCTCCATTTAATTCAGTACATACACACTGTAAAAAAAAAAGCCTTTGGTGGGACAGCAGTTGTTTTTGATTTGTCTGATTTTAGGCTGCTGAGTTTAGTATTTCTGTACATTTACTTTTCATTATTTTATGTAAATTTGTTTGAAATGTTGATACTGTTTTCATTCTGAATTTCTCAGGTGCTGTAAACTGAGAGACCCACAGATCCGATTTTCAGAGGGGTATTTTTAGGGGGAGATAGCAAGTTAACAGTATGTGCCACATAGAATAGCCTGAAGGTTAATTTAAGATGCTCAGCAGTGTGTCAAGTTGTAATAGTCATAACTAGAAAATAAAAAATAAAAAAAATAATTAAATAATTCAAATAAATTGTTTCAGTGTAAAAGGGCTAAGAACATGATGGAAGATATGATGTATGCCATTCCTATGCTTTGATGCCATTATTACACAGATTTGGTGCTAAATTTAAAAAAAGAATTCCACTGGAGAATAGATAAGAATGATCAAAGATCACTTCAAAATACCACATTACGACACCAAGACTTTGAGGAACACCATAGAAAAAGTCATGCCATTTTTTATACCAATTTAAAGCTAGAATTTACCCTTAGTCACAAATTGTGGTAACCAGATGCCCAGATATAATTGTATCTTCTCAACGTGATATTACTTACCTTTTTGTTTGATTCCAGAAAGGAGGATGAAAACTGATTAAATGACGCTGAAAGTTACATGTCATATCTTACGGTAGGCTACTGCTGACTTGCAGTATTGTTTTTTGGCCCAAAAGATCATGAATTCATCTATTACAGTGATAGTTTGTCGTAAAAATGTCATGATAAGCCACAGCATGCCATTAAGCATGTCATAAAAAAGTCATGAAAAAATGTAAGGTAATACCATGAAAATATAATATGGTATGTTAGAAACATAAGACTCATAAAAAGACATAGTATGTCATAAAAATGTCATAAAAAAGGCCCTCTGCTTGGTTGCTCTGCTGTTGCTGTGATTTCTTTCTCCAGGGCTGCAGACCTGATTGGAGAATAATAAGCAGCATGGAACACAAGAGGAACCTGTGTGCTGTCCTCACCACATATCCCTGAGTTGTATTTTAAGTATAGTATATCATAATAAAATGTCATTAAAAATATCATAGTATAGTATTCCATCTAATTGTCATAAAAAAGTCATACTATAGTACATCTTAAAAAATGTCACCAAAAGTCCTAGAATAGGACCATGACCATGAAAAAAAAGGTCAACAAAAGTCATGATATAGTATGCAATAAAAAAGTATTAGTAAAGTGTGTCATAAAAATGTATTATGAAATCCTACTATTTCAGAAAAGTATGGTATGCAATAAAGATTTCATAATAGTGTCATAAAACATTCATACAAAAGTAATAACCGTACAATTATCTTAGTATAGTTTGTCAGGAAAAAGTAACATAAAAAGTTATAGTATAGTATTGCATAAAATAATAAAATGTTGTAAAAAAAGTTAGTATATCATGAAAAAGTCAAAGCATGGTGTGCCATAAAAAATGTCTAAAAAAGTGATTGCAATAAGACTTATTTTATTTAACGTAATTTGTTATAACCATTGTCATAAAAAGTTAGAGTATGTTATAAAACCGTCATAGTACAGTAGTTCATTAAAAAGTTATGGTACAGGATGTTGTTAAAAAGTCAAAGTATAGTATGCCATAAAAAATTCATAATATATTACATCATTAAATATATCTATATACTATAGAATGTCATGAAAAAAGTGTTTTTATTTTTTAAGTAATTGTATAGTATGTCATTAAAAAGTTATGGTATAGTTTGCCATACATGTGAGAAAAAAGTAATAATATAGTACTTCCAAAAAAAAAAATATTAAAAAGTCATAGTACACGATGTTGAAAAAAGCCATAGTATAATGTGTCAAAAAATGTGGGAAAAAGGTAATTTTATCATTTATATCATATTATAAAGAGTTTTAAAAAAGCAACTAATGGCATAGTATGACAGAAAAAGTAAAGGAAACACACGCATGCGTTGTAAATCATATCATGTGACGCTACTCAATCCAATAGCTGTGTACCGATAAGCATCGCAGCTTGAGTGAGACACAAATAGACGAGAGGCCGAACAGTCGTGGAATAGTTGGAATAGTAGGTGAGTCAGAAGTTATTTCACATGGTGTGTTCCAAATATTAATTTTTTCCACGGGCAGTTTAAAACTAGTATGTCTCGTATGTTCAGAGACCGTGGCGAATATTAAAAGCAGCGGTGTGAAGCATCACTACGAGACAAAGCACAAATCTTTTGAGCAAACGTACCCACTCACATAGAAATAGAGCAGAAAACAAGTGATTTCAATAACAACAGATAAAGTCCCTGCTCAAAAATGGATCTTTTTAGAAGATGAGAAGAATATAATATTGTGGCTCTTTTTGGGTGACATCACTTCATAGTTGAATGAACTGAATTTAAAGATGCAGGAGAATTCAGTTATATTACATTTTCTAAAATGGAGTACTTTATTTTAAGATACGCTTTTGGAAAAAGCTTTCTGTTATGGAATTTATTTATTTACTTTTTAAATCCAGCCCTTATTGTAATTGAAAGATTAATTGAATGAGGCAACCATTTATTTATTATTTTTATTTCATCCAGTTAAATTTCAAAACTGATGATAAATCTTGCTGCGATATTATTCAATTGAACTTTCTTTATTTGATTTGACAGTCCATTGTTGACTAGATACAGATGTTAATACAACTGCTCGGCTACTACTACAACATATATGGCACTAATTCATACCTCTAGATAGACATTATTGTGACGTTCCAGACCTTTGTATGAGGAAATTCTCTTTAAATGGACCTCACTGAATTATAATTTAATACCCCTGGTATAGTGTGTCAAAAAAAGTCATAGAATAGTATGTCAAAAAAAGACATTAAAATGTCAGTCAAGTATGTCAACAAAAAAATAGCATGCTGAAATATTATTTTTTTAAAGCCAGTCATTGGATAGAATGTCGATTTCTTTTTTCTTTTCATTATAGCATGTCGAAAAAATATATTAAAAAAATCATGGTATAGTATGTCGAAAAAAGACAACATGGGACACACCACAAGTTCAAAGCTCCTCCATCTACTTCAATACACACAGAACTGTGAACAAGACCTTTGCTGGGTCAGTAGTTAATTGATTGAAATATTTAATGCAGTTGAGTTTTGTACCTCTCTCTTGTTGCTTTTTCTGCATTTTATATTACAAAATATATGTGACATTACTTCATGTTTGATGATCCGATTTGTCCGCAATGTTGCTACCACTGAGTTTGCAAATTTCTCAGGTACTGTAAGCTAGTTAAGAAGAAAGCCTACAGTAAAACATTTAACTGGTTATTTAACTTCAATAACTTACACATTGATCAGAAAAGTATTTATTTATGAAAAGCATAAAAGTGCAAAGATCTCAGTAGGCTCAATATTTGTCAATTAAAAATACTGTCCGTGTTACATTAAAAATATTGTTTTTCTTATTATTCAAAGATCAGTTATTTTTATTGGCACAGAGGAATGTCTGTGACGTAACTACAGTCAATGTCAACAACAATAAAAGTCACAGTAAACTCTGAAGAGCAAAGTACACATCCCTGGACAGGGAGAAGCCCCGCCCCATTACTGCTGCAAAGGGATATAATGTCAAACAGGAGGGGTGATGTAAATTTCTGAAGCAGTGTCAAGTGTATCCCAGCTAGCATCCTAAGAGTGCATTCCACATCGCTGCGGTCTGCTGCTTGGCAACCGGTTCATCACTGTAGTCCAAGATGTTTCCATTCCACATGCCAATGCCCCTCAAACCTTTAGATTTCACTGACTCCGCCTTAAGACAGATACTCTGTGGGTCATCGTACCAAACCTGATGAATCTGTCCTTTCTGGTCCTGAGGAGAAACAGGAATCCTAAAGTTGAATGCAATACATTCTAATACCGGTTACTTTACCTTTACGCTGATTTTAATATTCACAACTAATCAGTCTTAGTTTGCGATTACTCCTTGGACTACTGTATCAATGCAACATAATTCATAGACGACATGGGAACAAAGCTCAAGAGAATGAACCGAGAGACTAACCCAAAGCAAGGTTTATTAGAAAGAGTAATATCAGTTATACACAAAAGCTGATAACACGCATAAATACTTGTATAACTGGTATTTCACTCTCTTGCAGGAAATACGTTCCGTCATTAATGCTAGAGTTGTTAGGTATAGCTAGCGATGGACAATTCAGTAATTTTATATGGAAGTGAGATGGAAAATATGTTTTTGTTTTATGTGTGCACTTTTCCAGTGTGGCACTCAATCAAATGCAGGCTCCCGAAATAAGCACGCAGTCATCAAAACTTTGAAAACCCCTCCAATGATTTGTCATAGTATAATAAGAAATAAAACATCTCATAGTTTATTATGACATAAACATTTTTTGTAATATAGTATGTAATAACAAATATAGGTTCGTATGTCAAAAAAGTCATAGCATGCTATAAAAATTCAAACAATTCAAAGTTTAATATGTCATAAAAAGATAAGAGTACGTTATAAAATGTTTTATTGTATATTAATTCACAAAAAATGTCATAACCATAATATGACATAAAAAAACATGGTATTTAGTATGTCATGAAATGTCATAAAAAGTCACAGTATAGTATGCCATGAAACAATTTCATAGGATATTGTGCCATGAAAATATAAGAAGTTGTAGTATTGAGTGTCATAATGAAGTAATGTCTAGTATGTTGTGACAAATCTCATAGCATGTCATAAACAATGTAATAAAACGTCATACTATATAGTATGCCCTGAATAATGTGATGTCAGTGTGGTATGTCATAAAAAAGATTCATACAAAATCCTTGTAAATTATATTATAATAAGTAAAAATAAATAAATAAATATATATATATATATATATATATATATATATATATATATATATATATTTGTCATTTTTAAATTTGTTTCTTCTTCTTTTTTGTCATTTATAACATCTATATGTCATAAATGCGGTAAAAATATAGTACAGTATTTTAAAAAATGATGTCAAAGAAATATCACCAAACACCATAGTTTGTAAAAAAAAAGAAGAAAAAAAAGCAATTGTGTAGCATGCCCTAAAATGTCACAAAAAGTGCAAGTAAAATGAAATAAAAATGTATTTAAAAAAAATACAAAAATCATACTTTAGTTTCATGAAAATGACAAAGAATGCCATAACATTTTTATAATAGAATATTCCATAAATGAAAATATTAATAAATATCTGGTATAAAATAGTAGCTTGAGTGGATGCCTGCACTCTGGATAAACGGACTGGATGAACTTTGCCTTATTTGTTGATTTGTAATATAGCAGGACGAGAAGAGGTGAAGTTAAACTTGAACTTGGAAGAAAGAAAGAATCCAAGAAAGATGCCCACTTTGCAAACCAATAAAACATTTTACCCAAACTAAGTAGCTGTATATTTTAAAGCGAATTAAAGCGGAATCAAGACTTAAACTATATAATAAAGACAATGTACCTTGTAATTGAAGTAAGGCGCTTGCTGTTTGTCGTCCCAGAGCCTGCCGGACCACGAGTTGTTGACCTGCTTCATGATCCACTTGTATGTTTTCTGTGTTCCAGCTGCATCACTACAGGGGGCTCCACGGAAAGGAACTTCGACTATAAAACATACTCCCTCCTGGTATGGAAAAAAACATTAAGCGAAATTTGTGGTAACAGCTCAAGAACAACTTATGATGTACTGCAACAACAAAATAAGTGTAAATAAATGATAACAATAGCCTGTTTTGCCATCAACATTTTCCAGGATGGGAGAAAAAAACTAACGTCAAATCATAAATTACAGGGAGTAAAAGCTTCAGAGATTAATAATTACGATATAGTACTAATTACTTTCTGTATTTCATACACAAAGGCAATTAAAGGGCTTTATATAATACACAATGCCTTTTTCTTATTGTCAATATATATATCATAAAAGTGTCTTCGTCTGTCTCAATTTTTTTGACTTCGCTCCCGTCTTTCGCTCTAAGCCATAGGTGTCAAACTCAAGGCCCGCCACGTCATTTTATGTGGCCCGCGAGAGCTCGAAAGGAATATGATTGTCTTAAAATTAAAGTCTATGCTGCTTTACAATGTACAGTGACCATAAACTACATCTCCCACAATGCATGTTGATTTTGTGACCCACGAACGGCATCCTACCTACCGTTATGCTGCGTTCACACCAATAACGTTGCGAATCTTCACGTCGCTTTACTCGCCGGACTATTTGTGGTTATTTCGCTTCACTCGCGCTAGACGCGCCGGGGAGGGGGCGTGGCTTATCTCCGTGGAAATAGTTCATTTCTGCCATCCACCGTGGAAGAAATAACCACTAGTTCTGCTTTGTACATGTTGTCGAAGTCCCGCAAACGTGGGAACATCAAACACCCTCGTGTCTGGGTTCATAACATTATCATATTGACTTTGTTTGTAATCTACTCGCGCGAAAAATTCACAACAAGTTTGTTGTGTATTGATTTATTTTTTGAAATTATTTTCAAAATAAACTCAACCTAAAGTTTGTCACATCACACAAATAAAAACTATTTTTTTTCAATTCATTCAGACTTTGCATTTAACCCACAAGTTTGTTGTGAACGCAGCATAAAGGTGTGTGAGCAGGTGTTCCATGTAAAGGTGTGTGAGCAGGTGTTCCATGTAAAGGTGTGTGAGCAGGTGTTCCATGTAAAGGTGTGTTAGCAGGTGAGCCCCAGACCACATCTGTCACACATGTTTTTAGCAGCTCACAATTATGTGTTGTACCAGAGTTATGTCCCTCTCAACTGTGACAAAAAAAGCTTTGCACAAAGTTAATGTAATAACGTGTGTTTGATGATATTTGTCTTTGTTATTTTCTATAAAAGTTTGATCTTTGATAGAGTAATGTGGGTTTCTTAAACCTAAATCAAAATGATTTGTTATAATAACAGATACATTTGCTTACATACATTTTTACATTTATATAGATGCATGTACTATATTTTTACACTTGAATAAACAATAATCAAATGCAGAGACAGTCATTTAACAATATATTAGGGAGTAGTTACATTTATAAATTTTTACAGTTACAACCGGCCCTTTGAGGGCAACCATAATGCTGATGTGGCCCATGGTGAAAATGAGTTTGACACCCCTGCTCTAAGCCATTTGTTTGTAATGAAGAAATCAACTAGGCACTGTACATTACATAAACATTAGTAAATAGTGCATGTATTATTAATTAATACATAATACTATTTAGAGCTGCAGATTAATACACATTCACTGCTCCAGTGAGAAGGTACAGCAGCAGTAAGGTATACTTGCAATGGACTCAGAATAAATGGTAATGTACGGTGTGGCTCATTAATGCGTTTTAATAGCCATTCCTTGTTAGTTTCAGTCTTTTTATGGGATTTGTAGACAATAAAAACAAGACTAAGAGTCTACAGCCATGATAGGGGCACTATGAGGCTGCACAGCCATGCGTTGAGATGAATGGTAAATGCAATCCACATCCATGATGCCAACGTGCTCACAATGACAGTGTGATGAGTAGTGTTGGACAAATGGAAATTTAGACCTGAACATGGTGCTAGATGAAAAGTTAAAGGATCACCACACTTGTTAAAAATCATGCTGAGGTGGACATTAAAGACTGTGCCAAACATTTCACTTAAAGCGACACGAGTAAACCTCAAGGTGACAATGGAGGAAAAGTCAGATGATCACTAAAGTTATTCGCATTCATTGTCGGGGGCACCATGGATATCTGTAAATATATTTCATGGAAATCCACCCAAAACATGTCAAATTTCACTGAAATCCAAAAAGTCAACCTGCGGGTGGTGCCAGAGGAAAAGTCAGGGAGTCACCAAAGTCCTCTGAGGACCCTTGCTTAAAATATAGATTACTGGACTTAAAAATACAACAAACATTTTAATTGTATATATTTTAAAGGAGCATATCTTACCTGGGAAAAGTTAAGGCATGGGTAGTCATAGCCGTACCATGGCACTCCCATGACTAGCTTCTTTGGCTCAATCTTCAGACTCAAAAACTGGTCATAACCTTAAAAGAATAACAGGCATTTCATATAGTGTTGATGAATAGGTCTGCATTGACAAAATAATTAAATGTATCATCATGCATTACTTAACTGGACAACAAACCATTCAATGTTTGATAGAGTGGGGCATTTGCCATTGCAATACAGTCCCCCATGATCTGGCTCTGTTCATCATAGGACATCACAAACAGCAGGTCACAGGATTCAGCGATGGTAACGTAATCATAGGAGCGCTTGTCGATACTATTTGGTGACCAGGCAACATCAAATGAGACCTTGAGATCGTGATAAGATAAATAAAACAGAGTCCAGGCAGGTAAGGGAAGGCATACAGCACTTCAATCATTCATTTTCATGCCTGCTTAATTCCCATTTAGGGCGAGGGAGGGACTTGAGGGTTTCCCAGGAGTCTTTCGGGAAAAAGAAGAAGGCTATGCCAAGCTACATATTTGTATTAGAGGACTTGTCATAATACTGTGTTCACCTGGGAGCCTGGGATCGCACCGTGGAAGGCCTCAGTGGTCTCTTTGACCAGGTCTGTCAAAGCATAGTACTCTGGGGAGCCCTCCTCCACCGCTTGTTCAATGTCGATGTTGATCCCATCCATAAATTGACTCTTGGCCAAGTTTACCTTCTCCGTTATCCACGCCGTCCTGTTATATTGGTCCACAATATAGGGGAGGTGAACATCACCTTTTCCCACCAACAAGAAAAGAGAGAGATGTGGAGATAATTATGCGTTGATGAATGTTGACAGTGCCAAGATTTATTAAATGCCATGAATTGATTAAATATTGAAGCTCCCCACGCTAATAACATTCACTGGATGGATTTATACCGACAAATCTCAATGATAGGAGGACTTCATGTCATATTGATGTAGATAGCTTGTTTAGCCCTTGATCTAAAGTAACAACAATGGACCATACTCCACGGTTGCTACAAATCATTTAATTCCACAATGGAATAAGTTATCCTACCTTTAAGTACAACCCGTGCTCCTTTGGAGTGAGCGTAACACATGAGATCAGCGTCATATTTTCCAAATGTCGCCACTGTCGTCACCATGCTCCAGTTGTAGGACTTCCACAACTTTCCGCCCACATCAAACACAAACACCTTAAAGCACGGAGACCACACAGACAGATGACTGTAAGGTTAACTTCCTGCTAAATATTTCAGTAATTTGTTAATTTGATAAATCCCCCAAAAAGGATACCTGTGACAGGGTGTTTTTTTTTTGTTTTACTTCTCCACATCCTACCACAATAGATTGTATCCTGAACTGTTAATTGCTAAATCAAACTGGCTTTTGATGAAGTCGATTAATAAATTGTCATTCTTTTACCAATGGTGTTTATAAAATGTGTTGCTGCTAATAGGAACAGAAAAAGGTTCTTACATCTAATCACATCCATTTCACCTGAGTCAGCTCAGTATTATTCATTTCCAATCTGACCTAAGCTGACCTAGTATTTGGAAACAGGGTTCCTCATGGTCAGAAAAAAAAAAACCATGATCTAAATACAATGATTACATTTTTGGAAAAGTAGCAGCATAACATACATGTCAGGGCAAAGTAAATTAAATGATTAATGTTTCACTTTGTATTTGTGAAAAATAATGTAAAGTTAATTGTGCAAAACAAGCAACAACACCACATGTTCTGCTTCTTTGGCCTGTTCCCATTAGGGAAGAACACCAACACATACTTCCTGAAAAGGGATCTTGTTGCTTTGAAGCTCCATGTAAGAGTGCTAATACACAATATCAGTGAGTGACAGTGGATAATACCGGGGTTATCAATGTTAGTAGTTACACCTGTTTTTGTCAAGTCAAATTGGAGAAGGGTCTATTACAAGTATGTCAACAATCAAATATCAAACATTGATGATTGTACAGTTAAAAAAGGGCTCTTCAAAATAACAGAAGTCATGTGTGCCCAAAAAAGTAGCCTTTTCATTTATCACATGGCCTTGAAACAACACTGACACGCTGCACTGATAAAGAGGAACAGCAGTCCTAATATGAAACTTACAATAGAAATAATAATAGAAAGCTCAGCAAATAGTACTTATTGCCATAGAGCCAACACATTTATAACAGAGCAGGCTACAATGTGAATGCATCTACATTGTTGGTTCCTACAGCAGATCACACTTTTGATTTTTCACTTTATGTATGTTTTAGACTGTGATAAATTAAATGTTTTGTAGTTGAAGATGCCACTTTAATGCTCACTAACCAAAGCATGACATTGTATAGACTTCCATCATAAGATCACATTTTATTACAATCATGAACAGAGGTGTGTGATATACCATTGTAAAAAAGCTGTCAGCACCCAGCATAAACTTCTATCCATGTATCTTAACAGCAAAATGTTTTATTTTGTCTTCTTTCAGTCTGCTGTAACTTTTAAATAGTAAAGTGGCCTATCAAATATGCTAGAAATTGGTGAAAGTCTGCAAAGTGAATTATCCTGTAAAATCGTGAGCAATGTGCTGCAGGTGGAAGAAGTTGAGCAATACCATTGCCGTGTTTAATCAAGCAGACGTCAACTACCTCAAAGTCTCTCTCCTCGCGGATCTGCTCACAGAGCTCCGGTCTCTCACACGGACACACGGCAGCCCTGCACACCAGGACTGTCGCCGACAAAAACAGAAGAAAGTAGGACATCTTCGTTGCAGGAAGAAGTCGGACTTCAGGCTGCAAACAAATCACTCATGTCATTCATGTACGGAGGCTGACGTGGTTCAATCTTCATCCAGTCAACGTACACCCGCGAGAGTGTTAGCAACCAAACGCATACCAAAACATTTCGAGCCCAATTAATCATGAATAAAAACGTGTGTGCACAATCGGACTGCAGTAAGGGACCTGGGGTAAATGTAGACAGATTTCAGAGGTGTGTTGTTTCGGGAGGATTTTTAGCAGCTCTGCAGCAAAGACAGCAGAGAAAGGAGAAGGTGACCTGAGATGACTCGATTTCCTGTTTCTGTGCAACGTGTGTTTCATTCTACAGACTCTCGCGGGATCTGTAATCTAACGTTAGGCGCACTGCCCCAGTTAACTGAAGCCAGACGTCTGTTTGCTGTGTACAATCTGATGTTAGCGAAAGAAAAGGTCATTACACTATGCAAATATTGCCCAATCCGCTTTTATCCAGCCATACAACATTTCAAAATGAGGTCACACCTTTCTTTTGGCCTGAAATTTGGAGGCCCTGATTTTTGGCCCTGCTACTAGGCTGCACTTTGCTTTAAATCTCTATATTAGCGAGACGTTTGTTCTGCATTTCTGGGGGTGGAGATGACAAATTGAAATGTGTTTTAAATATATATATATATATATATATATATATATATATATATATATATATATGTATGTATATATAAAAGGTGGCGTTCAAAATGGACGTATCACAAACCCTTGTTTGCCACAGAGTTTATTTTTAACAATAGGAGAAATAGCATTGGTATATGAAATACCATTTGTTGCTAAATTCCGTATTGGTCTATAAAATGTAATTCCTGCATCACTCTATTGGTATGGGTTAGCCCTGCTGCCTATCGCCTACTGGAGCGACGCCCTCGTTCATAACTCAGGAACCATGCATGCGTGGATGCACGCACCTATAGTCACAGTTTTGCGAAATCCCGCGTGTTTAATTAAAACTAAGCTCCAAATGATGACTTTTAAAAGTTTATATTGTTAATGCAACAAATAAACATAGCTTAGCATTAAAAAGAGACATTAAGAAGATGGGCTTTGGGTTTTGTCAGTGTCCATTTTAGAACGGAAGTAACACATAACAGTGTCTGTCATATTCAGTGCTATAACTGTATTACACAGTTGAGATGAACAGGAAGAAATTAGGAGTGTTTCCTTTACTTTTAGACCCCAGCTATGCGGACACATTACCGACAGTCATTTGTTTTTACCCTATTAGATTACACATGGCCCTTTGCTTTCTAAAAAAGCATACCCCTGCATCTTAAATATCATTCTACTTTCCACTAATTTAAGAAAAGCTTCAGTGTACTGTTTTCACTCACCAATCCAGACCATGGGGTGTCTTTAATCGCTCAGCGATTTCACCAATGTGGATAATATACTTTAAGACATATTTATTTAATCTTATACAGAAGTGAAGGGAAAAGCTCTAATATGACTAGAAATGCTGGTGATTTGTCAAGTTACTGGTTCACTGGGGGTAGGAGAGACACATTATGTAAGTGATGACTGCAGCCCAAAATACCTCTGGAGGACCAGTGAGGATTATGTCCATTTCTCCTATTTAATTGTGTTTAATTTCTTCCTCTTTTATCTACCTTATATCTATCAAAAATGCACATTTTAAACAAACTAAATGCCTGCAACAGTTGTGGGGAGAAAAAAAGAAGAAAATATTCTAACTAGGCTTGTAAAAAAAAGGAGTTATATATACAAAACAAATTTAGATAACAGATTAAATAGGACATACTTTTTGCTCAATAAGCGAGTCCTGTTGGATTATTATGCTTGGATTGTAGCATGTAGTACTGTTAAACATATTGTATAATATGTATAAAGGTAAACTGTTAAGTCTTTGTTGCAGAGATGAAATGGATATTAAAAGCAGTCAACCATTGCATAACTATACCAACTGTCAACTGTCGTTTGAAAATGTGTTCACTTAATCTTTTGGCAAAAAAGTCATCACCATCAAACTTTTATTTGCTTGAATCATTAACTATCTTTTTTTTTGATTGACTTGATTTTGATACAATTTTGTTTTCCATGAGATGATTTTGAAACACTGGATGAAAGCTAAGTAAACAGATGTTGGATTGTTGTTTGGAGAGTCAACAATTCCAGGATCAAGCTGACAGGACTGTGATAAAATTGCAGGTCATAACACACTGACATTTTAATGAAAGATTCAAATGGTAACACGTTTATGTAACAGAAACCATTCTATGATAATATTTATATTATATTTTATTTCACAGTTTTCTTTATCATAATAATGGGATTTTTAGTCATTGGATGCTTCAAAACTGTAACGATTTAATTTTTGCCATTTATTGAATAATAAGTTACACAGAAATACAGACATGAATTACATTTTTAGATATCTATTATTGATTAAATATTGATGGATGAATGTATATAAATGTGTTATACTGTAATAAAGTTTAAAATAGCATTTTATTTATTTTTTTCAAAATGGGTTTGCTACGAGAGAAAAAAAATCTATGGATTTTGGACATCGAGCTGTTTGTGTCAGGCAGTCAGGTTAAGACAACTTGTCTGACATTTTTCATTCATGTTTTACTTTGTTTGTCTAATCTGCATGGTCAGGGCAAGGTAACATCAATAACAAAGAAGGCTGATATTTAGTTAATGATACATTTTGAGCAGAAAAAAAGGCTTTATAAAGACACCTCTGCTTGTAGTCATTCACATTCAGCAGCTATGTGGGTGCCTCTGCTAGCCTTCACCTTGGCCCTTGCGGGTGAGTACATCTTTATACATTTAAAACTAAATCAACTTAACCTAAAATTGAATTAAAGTTCTGAAAATGTAACTTTTTGTAGAATGAGATAATAGCAGAAGAACATTAGTACATGGTAGCAATCTACTGTTATTGTGTTTTATTAGGACTAAATTTAATTAAATTATTAAGAAAACTATTTCTGCACTTGCTGACAGTGTAATGCTGTTGATATATAACCAATGATGGAGCAGAACAATAGACATTGAGTTCTTCAGTGTTACCAACTGTTAAATACAGTCTGGAAAAAAAGATGGCATATAAAAAATAACATTTCATTTTTTCCCACATATCTTGTTTCTTCTTTATCAACACCAAAATATATTTTTTTTCTATTTTGTAGCGTGTCACCAGGACAACATTGGTAAGTTGTCATTCTGTTTAAATATAATTCTGGTATATAGATATAAAAAGTGTCTTTGTTCAAAATGTTATTGAAATGGAAATGCATTCACTAGTTTGTTTTCTTTTCTATTATTGTAGCTCCAGAGTATTCCAATGGAAAGACCTATGTCTACAAGTATGAGGGCACTGTTATGGGCGGCCTGCCTGAGGAGGGTCTGGCACGGGCTGGAGTGAAAATCAGTAGCAAAGTTTTGATCAGTGTAGAGTCTGGTAACCTCTTCATCCTGAAGGTAAAGACCATTTAAATGTGTTAACTTATTTATGATTAATATTACGTGAACTAGAATAATGAGTGGCTTATAAACATTTAAGTGTTAAATTCACTCAAAGTATCATTCTTCCTTATAGCTTCTGGACCCAAAAATCTTACAGTACAGTGGCAACTGGCCCAAAGATGATTTCATTCCAGCTACCAAGCTTACTTTAACCCTGGAGGCTCAGCTCTTGACATCCATCAAGTTTGAGTATAATAATGGCGTTATTGGAAAACTGTTTGCTCCGGATGGTGTCTCTGCAACTGTGCTGAATCTCCTCAGAGGAATTCTTAACATGTTGCAGCTGAACATCAAGATGACTCAAAACGTCTATGAGCTGCAAGAGGTACAAATAACTCATCTTCATAGAGTTCCACTCACAAAATGCCACAATACTTAAACTGACAAACTGTGTTTGGATTTATGTGAACTAGCCTGGATCACAGGGTGTGTGCAAGACCCACTATGTCATTAGTGAGGACACACAGGCTGACCGCATCCTGGTGACCAAGAGTAAGGACCTGAACCAATGCCAGGAGAGAATCATAAAGGACATCGGTTTGATTTACACAAAGAGATGCGTTGAGTGTGAGGCTGTAAGTGCAAATTCCCCTCTCGCTTCATAATCTCTAATACAGTATACTCCTTGACGCTGCTGGTGTAATGATACTGGGTCTTCTCAATGCAGAGAGGAAAGACCCTGAAGGGAGCCTCTGCTTTTAACTACATCATCAAGCCAGCAGCCACCGGTACTCTGCTCTTGGAGGTATCTGGTACAGAAATCGTCCAGTTTTCGCCTCTCAACATCTTGAATGGTGCTGCCCAGATGGAGTCTAAGTATGTGGTTTAAATTTAAAAGAAGAGTGCAATACCAGTGTCATCAGCACAATTGTCAGCACAAAGTGTCACAGTGCAGATTGATAGGGCTTATGTTTATTTGCAGGCAAACCCTGCACTTCCTGGAGATTCAGAACACCCAACTGGAGCCCAACCCAGTTGAATGTCTTCACCGTGGATCCCTGCAGTACGAGTTTGGCACCGAGCTTCTCCAGACACCCATCCAGCTTCTGAAGATCACCAACGTCAAGGATCAGGTACTTCATGAAATGATCCCTCAGATCTTTGCTGAATTCATCTTGTAGCAACAAACTTTAAGCTGAGAAATATTTTGTCCTGACAGATTGTTGAGATTCTGAAACACCTGGTGACCTTCAACATCGCCCAGGTCCACGAAGATGCTCCTCTGAAGTTCATTGAGATCATCCAGCTAATGCGTGTGGCAAGATATGAGACTATCGAGGCCCTCTGGACTCAGTTCAAAGATAGACCCGATTACAGGTAACTGCGACTTTCAAGAGCCTTGAAAAATATGTGCCAAAGATAATACAATTATTTTATTTTTTTCCCCAGGAACTGGATGCTGAATGTTATACCTGCCATTGGTACTCCTGCTGCTCTGAAGTTCCTAAAGGAGAGGTTTCTTGCTGACCAGCTGACTCTTGCAGAAGCTGGTCAAGGGCTGCTGGAATCTATACACATGGTGACAGCTGACCTCGAGGCCATCAAGCTTACAGAGGCAAGTCAGCGTTGATTTTCTTTTTATTTGTAAGGATGTAAGAACTGGGATGCATACTCATCAATTTTTTTTTACCACTTTTCAGAGCCTGGCTCTGGCCGAAAAGCTCCAAGACAACCCAGTACTGCGTGAGATTGTCATGCTGGGATACGGCACCCTGGTTGCTAAATACTGTACAGAGAACCCAGCCTGCCCCGCTGAACTTATGAAGGCATGTATCATTTTTTACATGTGTTTTATATAAATTAAATTCAGTTATAACATCCGAGACATGTGACATGAATGTTTTTCTGTCCCTTCCACAGACCTTCCATGACCTTGCTGCGCAGGCTATTGCCAAGGGGGACGTTGAAAAGCTCATTAGCATTCTCAAAGTCCTAGGAAATGCTGGACATCGTGCCAGCCTGAAGCCAATCATAAAGCTCCTGCCTGGCTTTGGAAGTACTTCTGCTGGTCTGCCACTCAGAGTTCACATTGAGGCTGTTCTGGCCATGAGGAACATTGCTGAGAGGGAGCCCAAGATGGTGAGACTACATTTTCCGATTCCTTCCATTACTCAGAATGAACAGGTGGATTTAAGGCAGTTTTATGTACATCCAATCTTTGTGAATTAGATCCAGGACGTGGCTGTTCAGCTGTTCATGGACAAGGCTCTCAACCCAGAACTCCGTATGGTTGCTGCTCTTGTGTTGTTTGAGACCAAGCTGCCCATGGGTCTGATGATTACTCTTGCTGATGCCATCTTGAAAGAAAAAAATATGCAAATCGCTAGCTTTGTCTACTCTTACATGAAGGCTATGACCAAGAACACTACTCCTGACTTTGCCCCTGTGTAAGAAATATAACATTTTGCAATTATTATTATTTTTTGCAATTTAAACATCCAAGCACCAATAATCACATATGTTTTAATGTCCTACTTTCAGTGCTACTGCCTGTAACGTTGCTGTGAAGCTCCTCAGCCCCAAATTGGCCAGACTCAGCTATCGCTACAGCAAATCTCTCTATATTGATATATACCACGGTAAGAGCATAATGGGATAATTTATCATCAGAGATTTTGGATCAAAATATGTGGTTTGACAGTTCTTGTTTTTTGCCCTGCAGGCTCCTGGATGGCGGGTGCTGCTGCCAGCGCCTTCTATATTAACGATGCTGCAACTGTTTTGCCAAGAACCATTGTGGCCAAAGCTCGCACCTATCTGGCAGGAGCTTATGCTGATGTTCTTGAGGTAATCATGTCTTACATAGCTAGCTAACACACTGAAAGGCTATTATATATCTGGCATGTGCCTTCCATTCTTATACACCTTTGCACAATGCACTGTGTCAAATCATAATAGCAAAAAAGGACATTTAGCTAGCAATTGGAATTAATGTCTACATATCAGGCTGCTTACCAATGCCAGTAATCCTAATGTTATCTTAACATTAGATATGATTTAAAATTCACTTTCAATAAATGTCACAAGCTTTCACATCGTAATCATTTTAAAAGTACTTCCCCCATCATATGCTGTTTTTGCTTTTTTCAGCTTGGAGTGAGAACTGAAGGAATGCAGGAAGCCCTTCTGAAAATCCCAGAGGGTCCTGAGAATACTGACAGGCTAACCAAGATGAAACAAGTTATGAAGGCTGTAAGTTTAAGGGATCACTCTGATGCTAAAAAGATTTTTCATCTTTAAGATTGATGTGATCAAAGCACATTTTATTTATAGAAGTTTAATGCAGTGTTCCAATTACTTTTCTTTTTCGCACAGCTTTCTCAGTGGAAGGCTTGTCCTTCCAGCCAGCCCCTGGCCTCTGTGTATGTGAAATTCTTCGGACAGGAAATGGCATTTGCCAACATTGACAAAGCCATTGTTAATCAAATGATTCAGGTACACCATCGTCATTTTCTACTGTACTATAAGTGACAGCTAAGTAATACATGTATTATGAACTAAATATCTGATGTCTTAAAAGAGATTTTGTGCTTACAGCTTGCCACTGGACCAGCAATTCACACTCAGGGCAAGAAGGCTTGTAATGCTCTGCTGGCTGGTGTTGCATCCCATTACACTAAACCTTTACTGATTTCTGAGATTCGTCGCGTCCTTCCCACCACCGTTGGTCTGCCCATGGAGCTCAGTTTCTATACTGCTGCTGTGGCTGCTGCATCTATTGATTGTGAGTTGCACTTGTGTAGCTTAAATGTTGCTGATTTGACAAAATTATTTATACCGATGCTAAAAATGTGTTTTCACAGTGAGAGCAACTGTGACACCACCTCTGCCTGCCAACTATCGTCTTGCCCAGCTTCTGAAGTCTGACATAAACATTAAGGCTGCCATTACCCCCAGGTAATACAGGTGTAGCTTACTTGACAACTAATAAGGTTCTTCTCATCAGTTTAACTATCAAATAGAAATGTATTCGGGGAGATCCCCCTTAAAATTGATATGTTCTGTCCTTTGCAGTGTTTCCATGCATACCTACGCAGTTATGGGAGTGAATACTGCTTTCATCCAGGCTTCTCTGATGTCAAGAGGCAGAGCTCACATAATTATTCCTGCAAGGATAGAAGCAAGAATTGACATGATTAAGGACAACTTCAAGCTTCAGGTCCTGCCTCTTCCGGGCCTCAAACAAATTGCATCTGTACTGTATGTACTTGTCACCAAGTAACACGTATCACCCAGTTTGTTTGAAATTATGTTGTCCTTAAATAATTTTTCCTTTTTCCAACAGTGTTGAGACTTTTGCTGTTGCAAGAAATGTGGAAGATCTCGCAGGTGTCAAAATCACACCAATAATGCCACCTCCACTTGAAGCACAGGTTTCAAGGGAGAACGTCACCTCAAGGTTTTCAAGGATGGCATCTTCTCAGTCTAATGCCATGGTTAGTTTGATTCACACCCCACTTTTTCCAACATTAGCATTTACCCTTTTCCAAATTAATGCCGTGAACTCTGTTGTTGTTTTACAGTCAACATCATCTGAAATGATTCCCGTTGACCAGCCAAGTAAAACTTCCTGCGAACCGAGATTGCCCAAGGCCTTCACGAAGAAAGTCTGTGTTGAAAGTGTCACTTTTGGTTTCGAGGCATGCGCTACAATTGAATCTTCCAACATTGCCTACCTCAGAAACTGCACACTCTACAACATCATTGGAAAACATACCATCTCGGTTGAGATTATTCCAGGCAAGTTAATGGATGATGTTGCGGCTTCCTTCTACCCGTCTTCCAAAAGCCACATCAGATGCCTTGTAGAAATTAGACGTTTCCCACACACTAGCTTTCAAATTATTTATTACTACTTATATAAGTAATTTTGTAATTTGCTAGAAAGTAACATATCTATTAATCTATTTGGTTGCAGCTGCCGGGCCAGCCGTCGAGAAGATTGAAATTGAGGTTCAGGTTGGACAAAATGCAGCAGAGAAGATCATCAAAGTGATTAACATTAGTGAGGAAGAAGAACGTCTTGAGGACAAGAACGTGCTGATGAAACTCAAGAAAATCCTGGTACCTGATCTGAAGAACAGAACATCATCTTCATCCAGCTCCAGCAGCTCTCGTTCTCTCGGCACTCGCTCCAGCGTCACTTCCTCTGTATCATCCAAGCCCTCCTCCAGCTCCTCCTCCTCCTCCTCCTCCTCCTCTCACCATAAAAGCAAGGAGGTCAATATTAACACTGTAAGCAGTTCTTCAAGCAGCCGTTCATCTCGCTTGTCCCGCGGCAGCTCTTCCAGCTCCAGCTCTTCCAGGTCCAGCTCAAAGTCCAAGGTGAGTCAGCTTTAACTCTGAACATATAAAAAAAAACTGTAGAGTCCTAAATGTAGATGAAAGAATGAATCTACAATTTTTTCTATTGCAGCAACAACTGTATAACATGACGTTTATCAAGAGCCACGTCCACCAGGTAATCATCAAATTGATGAGACAACCACATTGTTTACAACATGTTTAAGCAGGCTAAATGCATGGTTTCTTTTTTTGCAGCATGCCCTCTCCAGAGAACGTCCTAATAGCGAGAGCAGTGCCTTCAGCTTCGAGACCATCTACACTAAGGTTAGTCATCAGACCAACACATTTACAGACTGTTGTATTTTGTGGGAAAAAATCTAAACTTTCATTAATATCAATCTCTGGTTTTCACTTAAAGGCCAAGTACCTCGCCAATGCTGTCACTCCTGTTCTGACCGTTATCGTACGTGCTGTGAGAGTCGACCAAAAGGCTCAGGGATACCAGATTACAGCTTACATTGACAAAACTAATAACAGACTGCAGATCATTCTTGCATTCCTGGACGAGAATGACCACTGGAGAATTTGTTTGGATGGTGTGGTGCTGAGCAGACACAAAGTGATGGTAAAAAAATATATTTGGTGATGTAACAACAATTGTTAGAAATTTATCTGATGCTTGAGATTCTAATTCTGATTGAAATTTCTCTTAGGGTAAGATTGCCTGGGGCATTAAGTGCAAACAATACGACGTTGAGATCACAGCTGAGACTGGTCTTGTGGCTAATGATCCTTCAATCCGCCTGAAGATTACCTGGGACAATATTCCAAAGAGCCTGAAGCGCTTAGCAAAAGAGTAATGTACCAAACTTATCCCGATAGCAACATTTGTGTCTACATATTTTTTTTTGGCATGATTTCATTTACATTTTTCAACACACCTTTTTTCATTTAAAATAACCTTAATCTGAATCTTTTTTGCATTCCTAGGATCGCTGACTTAATTTCCCGCATATCAATGGATTTTGGAATAAACCAGGCAAAGGTTAAAAATGTTCCTAATCAGATCAAAATGTCCTTGGCTGCTGTTTCTGATACAACCCTGAATGTTGTTATGAAGACACCAAAGGTGCGGTTTTATTGCCCATTATTTACACACAGAAAATGTCTGCATCATACTTTGTCACACAGTTTGCATATACACTCTTCATTTTGATATTTCAATATTACAGAAGACAATGTACAAACTTGGCGTGAGTATTCCTGTTTCTCTGCCAATCGGAGACACTGCCACTGAGCTGGAATCATACCAGAACAACTTTGCCGACAAGCTCTCCTACATGCTCACCAAGGCTCATGCAGGTGAAAACATTTCAAGGAACAGGTTTTACTGAATAGTCAGGCGGATCAGTAAATAGTTAACTTACTGATTACCATTTTCCTCCCAATTCAGTTGAATGTTCTATTGAAAAAGACGTGCTGAAAACATTCAACCAAAAGCTATCCCAGCTTGAGCTCCCCGAATCTTGCCTCCAGATTTTGGCTCAGGATTGCTCCAGGGAAATTAACTTTCTTGTTCTGCTGAAGAGGGAGCGTGGAGAGAAAGAGAACAAGATCTATATCAAGATTGCAAACATGTAAGAACAACAAGTATTTATAAGTAAATTGTAGGAACTGTCCCCGAAAGAAATACAAAAAATCTAGAAATGAAATTCAATACATGTATTTTAATTGTTTTCCAACAGTGAGGTGTATCTGTATTCCGAGAAAGGTGTTATGATGGCCAAGCTTGACGGCAAAGATCTCCCCAAATCAAGCATGCCATATCAGCATCCCGGAGGTTTTTTATTCTACTAATTCAAATTTAACTGTCATGCTCAAATTTTTCAATTTGTTGAAAGTAAAAAATCATATATTTATATGTTTTCATTCATTTTAGGCTGTATTCAGATTAATCAGAAAGATAAAGGTATCGCTCTCATTGCTCCAAAATATGGTCTCCAGGAGCTCTACCTTGATCTGGAAATACTGAGGGTGATACAAGAAATCCAACAATTATCTTTTAGATTAAGATTTATTAATCTCCATACTGTTAATGGAGCAAACACTGAACTGTTAACTCTTTTTCCAGGTTAAAATTGTGGACTGGATGAGAGGACGTACTTGTGGAATCTGTGGAAAGGCTGACGGCGAAATCAAACAGGAGTTCAACACACCCAACCAACGCATTACCAAGAACGCAATCAGCTACACTCATGCCTGGGTTCTGCCTGGAAAGAGCTGCCGTGATGCCTCTGGTAATACAATAGCTGCTCCATCCTTCTCTATAAGAATATAATTTTCTCTCCAGAATGGCAAAATGCATCATATCAAGAAACTAATAAAAGACTGCTGCTGTAGGTAAATATACGTATAATTACAGTGCCTACCTTCCCTTTTTCACCCTTTTCAGAGTGTTACATGAAGCATGAATCTGTGAAGCTGGAAAAGCAGGTGATCCTTCATGGCCAAGCGTCCAAATGCTACTCTGTTGAGCCTGTGCTGCGCTGCTTGCCCGGTTGCATTCCAGTGAGGACCACCTCCATCACTGTTGGCTTCCACTGCCTGCCCGCTGGTGAGTCTGCAAAATATCACAGCCGGTTCACAAAACTGAATTGTACGATATCTTATTATCTTAAGCAGTGCCTAATTGCTTTACTCCCTCCATTTTTTCAGATTCTACCCTGAACCGCTCTGATAGTCTAAGCAACATCTTTGAGAAGAGCATTGACCTGAGGGAAATAGCCGACGCCCACCTGGCCTGTCGCTGCACCACCCAATGCGCATAATCTCACTGCATTCAGTCAATTTATGTTGTACCTTTTGTTTCATACAAAGTATTTGTGATTACCTTGTTGAACTGTAAATTTAAAGATTGCAGAAACATGTGTTATCTTGCTCGTATATTATTTACAAGGGCAGTTACTAAATGTTAATAAAGCAAGCAAAATTATTTCTAAGATGTCGTTTTTTTACTCATGTTGAAATGAAACATAGGTCAAACAAATAAATAAGAAACAACCAAAACCAACAGGTTGAGCCATTCAAGCTTGTCATTACTACACTAAGTGTGTCACCTTTTAGTAACCCCAAATCTTTGCAGCACACTGTTCCTCTTCTTCCATAATCTCTCCATTGACAAACATTTTTTCTTACAATTTTTGGTGGCAAAAAGTCACAAAACTCTAAACCGTAAAGTCATGAAGAATATGACTTCATAAGATTATAAATCCCAAAAAAGAACTTGCCCCTTTCTTTGCCCTATTTACTTTGAAGTCTTGGTAGTCCACCTCTGCAACAGTGCTGTTCATGTTACAGTAAACTATTACTGTCTGAAATATCTAAGCTCAGTAAAGAAATAATAACATATGACAAGAAAACAATATATATAATGGTGTAAGCGCACCATCTATCTTTCTTTTTATCTACCATTTTTCCCTTTGAAAATCTTCAAATATCTGTGACATCCCTTTGTATTTATTTACATTTTGTTAAATGTGCACACACAGATCGCCATGTGTGGAGTTTTGAGAATATTTCCATGGTCTCCACGCTTGTGTTCAGTACGATATTTATACGATATTTGTATTTCTTGTCATAGAGACAGGAGTGTGTTTGTGTAATATTGTATAATATATATTATTCATATTTACAATATATGTCACTCTTTATTTGCATAGTAAGTTTCATACTCTAAAATATATAAAGGCTAATATGTGTGTTAACTTTTTATTTTTTTAATGTTTGGCATTTGTTCATTCTCGTCACATTATACTACGTTGTAAATTTAATTAATAGTTAATAGATAAGTTGTTATGCACACTGTTATGCTCATCTGACAGATGATAAATTACAGCAGTATAACAAAACAATGATGCAGGTGTGCCACACCTCATATTTAATTGACATCACTTTAATATGACTGCTCCGAGCCGAGCATATTTCATTTGTCGAATCCTTGTTGCCTCGACTCCTCTCTCCTTCCATCTCTTCCTCGCCTAATTTAAGTGCATTTTATTCAATTAATAACGTTAATTAAATAAAACGCGTAATGTTTGGACTACAGCTTAAAGGTATAATATGCAGCATTTCCTAAATAACGATGTGTGGCTTTATACAAAAATCATCCCTCTCAATCATCACTTCTGACCCGAAGTGTGTGGCAGTATCTGTATCTAAAGCTAGCCTGGCTGCCTGCCACGTGGCGGTGAGCTAACAGAACTGCTAGTTGCAGCTATAAAAAAAACAACTACTAACTAACAGCAGGGCAAGAATACGCAGAATTGCTGAAACTCTGAGAGACGTTCAAATAACACAGCTATCTTATAATTTAAATATGTGGTGTTAACTGTGTCACTGTCTGTGTACATTTTGATAGTTTGTTAATTGGATTAAATCCAAAGTGGCAGAAACAAGAAAAGTACCTGTATTTTCGTTTCGTTGTTTTGCCAGCCACTCTCCTCCCAGCAAAGTAGGCTACTGGTGGCATGGGGTAGAAACACCAATATGGGTCATTTTGAGTCTGCTATTTTTGATTAAATCCAATAAACAAACTATCAATACGAACACCTTTAATACCTTTAATGTGACAAGCCCACGCGGCACTTCTTTGTCCTTTCATGTTGGACTGAAGGCAGGACACTACAGTGACTCTACTACTACAAGCGCCTCTCAAGGTACAATTGGTAAGACAGTACAGGCCGGGGCGAGCTGGTAAGCATGCTCCTTTAAGTAGGTAAATGGGAAATGGAGTTGTACTTGTCTTCCAAAAGCACTTTAACACTACATGTCCTTCACCCGTTCATACACGGATGGCAGAGGCTACCATGCAAGGTGCCACCTGCCCATAAGGACTATGAAGGCAAATCAATGTCAAAATCCACAAGCACAAATAAGATGTGTGTAGAGGTCCCACGCGTGCAACTCAAACAGCCGCAAAATCTCTCCGTGCAGAATAAATCTGCTTGAGCAAAATTGAATCCCACGAGGAGAAAACCATGCTTTTGAGGGCGAGGAGCGTCCCCTGGTGCAGTGGAGACAGTAACCTCACCCAACAGTGAATCCGCCTATCCTCTCCTCAACGAACTCCAGCACCCAACCGAGTGGCTAATTGCTGGAATAGATATAATCACTACAGAGGTAAATACTGTACTTTTCACTCCACTACGTCTAAGAGGGGAATATTCTATATTTGTCTGACAGTTTTTGTTAACTTTTCAGACTGTAGAGGCTGATGAAATACAAAGCATGTTCATAGCGTTTTGAAATACAATAATTCAATTGTGTTTCTTTTGTAAATAAACTGGAGTCAAGTTGCACAGATTGATTTAAATCATCATTCTATTACATACAATGTGTGTTTGATAGTCAAACCTCTTATGAGAGAAACTCTCTGATCTTAATTGATTAAAACATGATGTAATACTATTTAATCCTACTGTTTTGTTTACAGAAGTTAACAGATACAAAGTAGTTTTATATACTATGAGAATTTTGACCCAGTCAAGGATCTGGAGCCAAGATTAGGAACCACTGATTGTACATTAACTTTTTGCCAAGTGACTTCCCAAACTTAAATCACTGACAAATAATTAGTGGGTGAAAAAATATTTAGATCATTCACTGCAGTAAAAGTAGTAATACCATACTGATGAAATAATTCCCTACGAGTAAAGGTCCTGTATGTTATTATCAGCTAAATGTACTTTAAGTACCAAAAGTAAAAGTATCCGTGCAGTAAAATGTTCCCTGTCAGTGTTTTACTATTATATCTGATGTTTCAGGATATATATTATTGCTGCATTACCGTGTATACTACATGTTTTTAACTCCTTTACATACTGTTGGTTAGTTTGATCTATAGCAATGTGTCATATTCTATACGACCATCGTATATTTGTAGTGTCAGTACAGTGCATTATTTACCTCTGAGATGTAGTGAAGTAAAAACGACATTATTTATCTCTGAGGTGTAGTGGAGTGAAACATACATTATTTACCTTACAGTCAAAAAGCCGTCGCGCACAAAGCCCACAGACCTGCTGAAATGTCATGATGTCAGTGGTCACCCTGACCACAACAAATAAAGTGAGCAAACAGCCATAGTCATTGTGCCCTCTTGTGTGAACTTCGAAAGTGCATTTCGACAGTATGTTGAAGAGGTGCCACACACATTCACAAAGTGAAGTAATACTACTTTTATGAATTTGGCCACACACATGCAATAGCACTGATATGAATATGGCAAAAATTATCCAAGCCTACACCTACAGTATAGATTATATTCGAGTATGGAGCATGACAGAAATCAACTGAACTTTTCTCTTCAGTTAAATAAAGATCTTGTTATTCATTTTGCCTTTAATTAAAAAGGTGATGTCCTCTAAACCCTTGGGTCAAAGAAAATCATATCCAATTAATCATTTCTTTTAAAACATAAAAAAACCTGTAAAAACAAGGCCCATTTGTTTTTCTACTTTCATATGTAAAATAATGACTACATATTTGCAAATACAAGCAAAAATAAATGGTGGTATAAGGTCAGGTGGCCCTAACTTTTCATCCACTGATACATGCCTTGTTGCCCTCCCCAAACCAAACCCAAGTTTCTTTGAGTCTAAAAGGTGAAACAACCTATCTACCTATAGTGTAACAAACAAACATGTCAGGGTTAATATTATACCTTCATGACATCCTTGTTTGACTTTGTCAGCAGACATAAAAGGCTGTCTCTGACTGCAGACATTCAAATCTCAGCAGCCATGAGAGTGCTTATGCTTGCCTTGACCCTGGCCTTTGTGGGTAAGTTTGTTTTTGCGATGGTATAAAAATGCAGTTTTTATCAGAAACTGGTAATTGCTGTACATTTCTTATTTGGATGTCTTAAAATAATGTATTTGGAATTGTACATTTTAACAAAGAACAGTTCATTTTAACAAATAATTTAAAGTTGGATGTCCTTTATCGCAGCACACCAACGCCTCATACAGTTGAGAAGGATTAGACAGTTACTCAAACATTAGGGCCCTTGCAAGAAAGTACCAGCGCCGAACGGTCCCTGGTACTGCAAGTGATTTTGTGCATTCATATTAATTTTACAAATATATGTTTAAGGACTTAAGGGTGCACAAAAAGTCATTAAACTTGGCACCTGTGTTCAAACTAATAATTATTTATACTCCATGTTGTAATTGAGCTTGTGGCAGCGTGGCACGTCGGCTATGTAGAGCCCCCTAATCACTTTTAGCCTTGAAATAGAATTTTAAGGCTCTTGGTATACTTTAAAATTTATGAAACTTGCACACATCAAAACCTGTGATCATTGCCCGAATATACAGTGATTGGATTCATGCGTGTTTAGGCTCCATATTGCCCCCTAATGGTGTGGAAGGCCTTCATTGAGCTCTTTTTTTACATTAGCTCATTAACCTTCAAATTCTCAATGAAGCAGACCTCGCATTACGTTTCACCTAGATGTATGAAATTTGGGAGTCACATGCATCCTATGGACACTTAAAAAAGGAGTCTCTTGAGGCCATGCTCTAAACCCAACAGAGTCAGCCATTAAGAATTGTGTGTGTATTTTGTGCGTATTTGGGCCTTTTATAGATACTGTTCTTTAATAAACTCGTCCTACAGAATTAATTAGATTGAATTCACATTTGGTCAGTACAATCTAAAGACCTTCATGGTGCTAAATTGCAAAGCTTTTGAGCTTTCATGAAATGGCGTTGCCAAGTGGAGGCGGAGAATTGACATGTTTTGCCTTTAAACCAGAAGCCATTGTAACTCTACTGGATATTGTCAAATCTGCCCTAAATTTGACCTGCTTGATAAGAGTCCTGGCCTAAGGAATAAGAGATTCAAAAATAGCATCGGAGTAACCATAGCTGTGTACTGTACACTGGATACTGTACATTGACTAGACAAATACATACTACCTGTTTGTTTAAAAATCTAGATCGTCTCCAGAAAAACTAAATAAAACATTCCTCACTTTCATTTTTTACCCATTCATTACTTTGTTTTCTCATTTTTAAATACAATAGAAAACAACTGCATTGCATTTTGTTTAAAACTAGATTTGAGAGTTTCACCATTTACTTGCTGGATTGTTAATTTCTTTTTAATGTAATTTCAGCTGGTCAACCTCATAACTTGGGTAAGTTCAGTACTTTATTATAATCTTAAAAGACAGCCTCCATATTTTTTTTATATATGGAAACCCATAAATAACTGGATGCACAAAGCATTGCAATATTTATGACAACTTAAGTAACATGAAAATTAATTATTCTGGCAGTTTTTGAGGGATAAGGAAGAATACTTCTTACTTAGGGAAATTGTTCTTACAGCTCCTGATTTTGCTGCCGGTAAAACGTATGTGTACAAGTATGAGGCACTGCTCCTGGGAGGTCTGCCGGAGAAAGCTCTGGCAAGAGCCGGACTCAAAGTCAGCGGCAACGTTGTCATCAGTTCCAAATATGACCAAAATATATACACGCTGAAGGTAAAGATCAAAACCAGGTGAAAGCAACAATCTTCTCACTTTTAAAATGCAAACTGCCCTGTAATTAATCTGATTTTTACACCAGCTTGTAGAACCTGAGCTCTATGAGTACAGTGGCGTCTGGCCTAAGGATCCTTTAATCCCAGCAACCAAGCTGACTTCAGCCCTGGCAGCTCAGTTCTTGTTTCCCATCAAGTTTGAGTATTCCAATGGTGTTGTTGGAAAGATTTTCGCCCCTAGCGGAATTTCAACATTGGTGCTGAACATCTACAGAGGTATCCTGAATCTCCTTCAGCTCAACATCAAGAAGACACAGAATGTCTATGAGTTGCAGGAGGTTTGTCAAAGAAACCTGAGTAATAATTCTAAATCCATGACAGGAAGTTTGAATCTCCCAATTAGACATATGCTTTTCTCATTAGGCCGGAGTTCAGGGTGTGTGCAAGACCCTCTATGCTATCAGTGAAGACGGAGAGGCTGAACGCATCCTTTTGACAAAGGCCAGGGATCTGAACCACTGTCAGGATAAGGTTGTGAAGGACATTGGGTTGGCATACATTGAGAAATGTGCAAAGTGCCAGCAGGTAGGTTCAAAACTATTTTGTGTCATGCATACATCCATGAAAATATAAAATGGTGCATGACTAAGCAACTATGTGGTTCATCTTCACAGGACTCAAAGAACCTGAGAGGAGCTACAGCATACAACTATGTATTGAAGCCGGTTGCTAATGGCACCCTGATCCTGGAGGCAGCTGTCAATGAGCTGATCCAGTTCTCACCTTTCACTGAGATCAATGGAGCTGCTCAGATGGAGACCAAGTATGTCAATAGATACTGAGAATGTAATAATGTCAGTGTTTGGATTTAGTAGAGCTGCAGATTGAACTTTTTTGCGCTACCAAGGCAATCCTTGGTCTTCCTTGAGATTCAGACGGTGCCCATTGTACCCATCGAGGCTCAGTATTTTTACCGTGGATCTCTTGAGTACGAGTTTTCCACTGAGCTTCTTCAGATGCCCATTCAGCTCATCAAGATCACCAATCTACAGGCCCAGGTACTTTCTCAGACTGCTTTACATTATCAGTGAAGTCAGGAAATATGTGAATCTCTACCATATTAAATTACTTTCCTTTTAATTCTGTGTTCTTAGATTGTGGAGGTTCTGAATCATCTGGTTGCTCACAACATGGAGAGAGTCCATGAGGATGCCCCTCTGAAGTTTTTAGAACTCATTCAGCTCCTCCGTGTAGCACCCTTTGAAGACCTGGAAATGCTTTGGAGCCAATACAGAACCCAACCTGCCTACAGGTGAGTTTAAGTAAACATTTAAATCAGATTAAAGAAAATATATGTATGCAGGTTCACTCACTCCATTTTCATCTTCCAGACAGTGGATCTTGGACACCATTCCCGCCATTGGAACTCCTGCTGCTCTGAAATTTATCAAGGATAAATACCTGGCTGATGACCTGACTGTTGCTGAAGCTGCTCAGGCTTTGATTGCATCTGTTCACATGGTGACAGCAAACATTGAGGCCATTAAGCTGGTGGAGGTGGGTAAACCACAAAGCAAGTTACTTATTTTGGTAAAAAATAACAGAGGTTTGAGAAACATATCGGATTTTATCCTCTTATAGGCCCTGGCATTCAACAACAAGATAGTAGAAACCCCAGTTCTGCGTAAGATTGTCCTCCTTGGCTATGGTACCATGATTTCAAAACACTGTGTTGAGTTGGCTGTCTGCCCTGCTGAACTTATAAAGGTGATATAACCTTGTTGTTTTATATTATTTTAAAATCTTCTGCACATGTCTGGGTGAGAAAATTAGATCTTAATTTCTTATGTTACCTTAACAGCCCATCCGGGACCTCCTTGCTGAGGCTGTCGCTAAAGATGAGACCCAGGACATCATCCTGCTCCTGAAGGTTTTGGGTAATGCAGGCCATCCTGCTAGCCTTAAGTCGATCACAAAGATCCTGCCTATACATGGCACTCAAGCTGCATCTCTGCCCATGAGAGTCCATGCTGATGCCATCGTGGCCCTGAGGAACATTGCAAAGAAGGAGCCCAGAATGGTGAATTCTCAACACCAAAGAGTATTTCAAAGTATTTTAATTATTACAAATAAGTTCATACTGAGTTTGCTTTCTCTTGCAAATTAGATCCAGCAATTGGCTCTTCAACTCTTTATGGACAAGGCTCTTCACCCAGAGCTTCGCATGCTTGCATGTATCGTGCTGTTTGAGACAAGGCCTCCAATGGGTTTGGTGACAACTCTTGCCAACATTGTGAAGACAGAGCAGAATATGCAGGTAGCAGGCTTCACTTATTCTCACCTGAAGTCCCTGACCAGGAGCACCGCCACTATCCATGCCTCAGTGTAAGAGCACTCTTTGATCTAATTCATCATCAAGTCCATCTCTGAACTGATGCTTACTCAGCTATTTTCCATTTTTCCAGTGCTGCAGCTTGCAACGTTGCCATCAAAATCTTGAGCCAAAGGCTGGACAGACTGAGCTTACATTTCAGCAAAGCCATCTACATGGACATCTATAACAGTAAGGCCAGAGTCACATCTGGTTTGCATTACATTGAGTTTATTTTTTTCGAGAACATCAACTAGCTGCATCTCGCCAAACTCTTTCAGATCCCTTGATGCTTGGTGCTGCTGCCAGCGCTTTCTACATCAATGATGCTGCCACCATTCTGCCCAGATCTATTGTGGCTAAGACCCGTGCCTACCTTGCTGGAGCTGCTGCTGATGTTCTGGAGGTAAAATTATAAGAAAACGCCTGCCCTCTAAGCTATTTAATCATTATTTAAATTAGAAAATTACCTTTCTAACGTCTTTACTTTTTCCTAGGTTGGAGTAAGAACTGAGGGACTCCAGGAGGTTCTTCTGAAAACCCCTGCACTCATTGACAATGTTGACAGGATCACCAAGATGAAGCGTGTCATGAAGGCTGTAAGTATGACACAGTAGAAAGTTGCAACATGAGTATAGAATAACATACAGTGGCACATGAAAAAACAAATCAGGCGAGTAAGTTGGATTGTATGTTTCCTTTTCCCACAGCTCTCTCAGTGGAAGGCTTTGCCCAACAGCACACCTCTGGCCTCAGTCTATGTCAAATTCTTCGGACAAGAAATTGCCTTTGCTAGCATTGACAAAGTCTTGATTGAACAGGCCATTGCGGTAAGATTCTCACTATCTATCAACCTCAAGACCAATTTCAAAACAAATTGTTCAGTACAACTTTTTGCGAGACACAATAGTTGTGATAAATTCTTCCCTGTAGCTTGCCACTGGACCCTCTATTCAGGTAATGGGTAAGAACGCCATCAAGGCTCTGCTGTTTGGTGCTTCCTTCCACTTTATTAAGCCATTGCTGGCCTCTGAAGTGAGGCGTATCCTGCCAACTGCTGCTGGTCTTCCAATGGAGCTCAGTCTGTACACTGCTGCTGTGGTTGCCGCAGCTGTTCAAGGTAAGCAGAACCTAGAAAGCATCCACAGTTTCACTTGATACAGGTCCCACCTATCCCGCTAATCTAGATTACTTGATGCTAATCAAAAAATGTGCTGACTCACTTTTGAAGTACTTATTCCTAATGCAGCCACAATAAGTCTTGACTTGCTTATCACTGTCACATTGCTCTTCTAAAGAAAAAAGGAGACAGTGTGCTTGGCTTTAAAAAACAGCAACACTGAAGCACTGTTGGAACATAGTATCTAATACCATCTAAAAGTGGAACTTAGAGCATTAAAAGTATTATGCTAAGTGGTGAAACATGAGTTTTTATTTGTTTTCTTAGTCAAGGCCATCACAACACCAGCTCTGCCAGAAAACTTCCATCTTACTCACCTTCTGAAAACAGACATACAGTTTGAGACTGAGTTTATACCGAGGTAGATACAACATCTGACACACAAAAAAAGAAAGGAGGTAAATATATGACATACCATAAAATGTGACATCCAAATGTCTTCTCCATCTAGCATTGCTGTGAACACATTTGCTGTGATGGGGGTAAACACCGCCATACTCCAGGCTTCTGTCATCTTGAAAGCTAATCTCAACTGCGTTGTGCCCGCAAATATCGTTGCAAGACTTGACATCAATGGGGGCCACTTTAAGATTCAAGTTCTGTCTGTTTCTGAACACGTTGCAGTTCTGCAGTAAGTCTGAGATGTTAAACTCCTGTCACTTCTAATATGTATTTATCCTATGAGTCTACGTGATTATTACGATTATATTATATTAAGTTTTTGTTCTTTAAACAGTGTTGAGACTGTTGCTGTGGCAAGAGATATTGAGGATCTTGCTGCTGCAAGAATCACTCCCATCATCCCTGCCAAAGTCTTTCAGCCCATCTCAAGGGGGACTCTCACATCTGAGATTGTTTCATCTGCTGCTGCTACTTTGGTGAGCTTCTTAACATTGTTTTTTATGAAAGCAACAATAGCATCTACATTAACTACATAATTGATATCCATTGTTTTCATAGTCAAAATCCTCGGAGATCATTAACCAGGCTGTGGCAGCTCCCATTTTCATTGAAAGACCCAAAGCATTTCGGTTTGAGAAGAAGTACTGTGCTAAAGCTTTGGCCATTGGACTAAAGGGCTGTTTGAAGGTTGCCACTGAAAACGCTGCTTCCATTCGTGACATTGCTCTGTACAAACTGGCTGGAAAGCACTCTATTGTTATTTCCTTCAAACCAAGTAAGAATTGAGAACACAATACTTTTACATTTTTGTGGAAGCTGTGATCACAAAGCAAATATTAATGGAATTATTCAATGATACTTTCAGTTGAAGATGAGGAAATTGAGAGCCTGCAGATGGAGGTTCAAATTGGACCAAAGGCTGCAGAGAAGCTAATCAAACAGATCAACCTGAGTGAAGAAATTGTTGAAGGAAAACCGGCCTTGATGAAGCTCAAGAAGATGCTGGTCCTTGGTCAGAAAAATGTCACCTCATCTTCCTCTTCTAGCTCCAACAGCCCTCACTCAAGCCTTCGCTCCAGCTCTTCTTCCAGCTCCTCATCTCGTGTCAATAGCAAAGCCATTTCTGCAGCTGCTTCAGCCCGTAGACTTCGCAGCAGCAGCCGACTCAGCTCCTCCAAAACTGTGAGCAGGTCCAGTTCCGCATCTAGCCTTGCATCTCTCTTCAGTGCTAGCTCAAGTTCCTCTAGCTCCAGTGCTCGTGTTTCAAAGGTAAACACTTCAGGATTGTTGCATGAAAGGATATGAGTGTGTCTACATATTACAAGTAAGCGTGGAATCTAACCAATATTTCTTCTGAACAGCGAGTGATTTATCGCCACAAGTTCCAGAAGAACCACAAGATCCAGGTATGTTTAGATGGGGCTTCAAACATTGGACCATGTATTGTACAGTTTGCACATGTTAACTTGTGTTGCAGCTTTTTCATAGTGGCTATACACTTCCATACATTATTGTTGTAGGCTCTCTCCTCTCAAACAGCTGGAGTTTCCCAGAGCAGAAGCAGTGCCTTAAGCTTTGAGGCCATCTACAAACAGGTGAATCTTGGTGATCTTAAATAATAAAAAAATCCTTCTTCAAATATTTTCACTGATGGGTTTGTTGGTGTGATCACATGATTTAACACTGATTGTTCTCACAGAACAAATTCCTTGGCAATAAAGTGGCTCCTACCTTTTCCATCATTTTCCGTGCCGTCAGAGCTGATGAAAAGATAATGGGATACCAACTGGCAGTCTACTGGGACAAACGTACTTCCAGACTTCAGATTATTCTGGCTGCCTTGGCTGCCGATAACAACTTTAAGTTCTGTGTTGATGGAGTTCTGCTTAGCAAGCACAAAGTCACAGTAAGACACTGTCTTGCTTATATCATCGATATTAGGACATTGCATTTAAAGGCTACTGTTAAAACCAGTTGCCTTATCATCACTTATCCTGTCTGTCAATAGGCTAAAATAACATGGGGAGCAGAATGCAAGCAATATGACATGATGATCACAGCGGAGACTGGTCTTCTGGGTCCAAGCCCTGCAGCTCGCCTCAGAGTGGCTTGGAACGCACTACCTTCTGCACTTAAACTCTATGCAAAAAAGTATGAAACGTTATCTTTAGCCCACTCCCATGTAATATAAACTATGTAAAATATCTGATATCGGGAAAAATCTTTTACAGGATGTATGACTATATTCCTGCTTTCATGCTGGCTGGCTTGATAAAAGGAAAGGATGATAACAGTGCCAATCAGCTCTCATTTACACTGGTTGCCACATCTGACAGGACCATTGATCTCATTTGGAAAACACCGACAGTATGAATAATTTAGTATTTCTCCCAAAATATGAAGTCATGTTTGTTTTTACATTTTCTCTAATGTGAATTATTCTGTCTACAGCATACTGTCTATAAGCTGGCTTTGCATCTTCCCATTGCTATGCCACTTAATGAAATCAAAGGTCTCATCCCCTTCGATGGCCTTGTTGATAAAGTCCACTACTTGTTTGCCAAGGCGGGAGCAGGTAATGAATGACCTTATTATTTAATATGAAATGCACTGACAGATATCTTTGTCACTGTGCTAAGGATTAAAAATGTGTTTGTATTCTTCACAGCTGAATGCAGCTTTGTTAATGACACACTGACCACATTCAACAACAGGAGATACAAGAACGAGATGCCGTTGTCTTGCTACCAAGTTCTGGCACAGGATTGTACCGATGAGCTGAAATTCATGGTTCTGCTGAAGAAGGATCAGTTTAAGCAGAACCATATCAATGTGAAAATTGCTGACATGTGAGTCCCCGTAAAAACAAGAAAGGAACTGTGGCTTTCAGCCACAAGCAGACAAAACTAAGTAACATTTAAATTTCTACACTTGTAGTGATATTGACCTGTATCCGAATAACGCTGGCGTGATTGTGAAGGTCAATGGAATGGAAATGCCCATCAACAACCTGCCATACCAGCATCCCACAGGTTTCTATGCACATTCATCCCACCCTCAAAATATTGTACAGTTGCATCAACGTGTTGTACATACCATGATGTTATAATACTTCCAAGTTGTTAAAATTATGTGTATGCAATGTCTTAAAATTGGATTGAAGTAAATTACTTTGAAACTATTTTTTGTTTAAAGGTAAAATCCAGATCAGGCCAACGGGTGAAGGCATCTCTGTGTACGCTGCCAGCCTTGGTCTTCAGGAAGTCTATTTTGACAAGAACTCATGGAGGGTAAATGCGAACACTAACTATGGACAATTTTTAAAATATATATAAAATGTATACATCTTTATTTTAAAGATTAAGACTACTTTCAAAAAGCTTTTAAACTTTTCATTAATTTGACTGACACTGTATATTTGGTGGTCTGTAATGTCTCATATAATCAATGCAGGTTAAAGTTGTGGACTGGATGAAGGGACAGACCTGTGGTGTCTGTGGGAAAGCTGATGGGGAAGTCAAACAGGAGTACCGCACACCCAATGGACGCTTGACCAAGAACGCAGTTAGCTACGCCCATTCCTGGGTTCTGCCAGCCGAGAGCTGCAGGGACACCACTGGTGAGGCAAAAAGTTCATTATGGTATTACTTTTACAGCAACATACTTTTCCATTTGTAATATAACTGCATATGGTTGAAGCAACTCTATTAGACATGTTATGATGCAATGAATCCAGCAGTAACTCACTATTCACACCTTTCTCTTTCAGAGTGCCGTATGAAGCTCGAATCTGTGCCGCTGGAGAGGCAGGTAAACATCCATGGCCAGGAATCCAGATGCTACTCCGTTGAGCCTGTGCTGCGCTGCCTGCCCGGCTGTTTCCCTGTGAAGACCACCGCCGTCACTGTTGGCTTCCACTGCCTGCCTGTTGGTGAGTCAACAGGTTTAAGTGACTGAATATGAAAATGTGGAGACAAATAACATAATTCAGTGTGGCTGTGGTGCAACAAAACCGTTTTTTGGTCAAAACATGTAACATGTAATTGTGTGCTGGTCGCAGACATGTGTCCATAGGATCCAATAGACTTACACATTTAGCTCTGTGAGCCTGAAAGTGACATGAACTCCATTGGATTAAATGTTAACTCTTGACGACAAATTTCTCTAAGAAAGCAGATAGTAACAGTTATTTTTACCTGCTCTCATACCCATATTTTTGACACCACAAACATACAAATTACCTCACCGAGTTCTGCAGAGTCTTATATCTCTGCTGATATCAATATGTTGTCGATTGGGCACATGGTCTTTAAATTTGAAGCAGAACTTTAACAGGTAGTTTTGTTCAAAATCAGTCTACTCTAATCTTTGTTACTAGTCTGCCTCTCCAACCAGGTGCCCCAATCACCCTGGCAACCAGTGGCACACAGTATCTCAAATACTGAGATGAGAGGAGCGACAGCTCCACGTTTTTAAGTGTCCGCATGGTCACATTTTTTGACTAATTAAAATTCACAAATTACATTAACGAGTTCGGCACAGTAGCTTCTCTCGATGATAATAATATTTTGGCGACTGGACTCACGGTTTTAACTTGGGAAGCAGGGCTTTGACAGGTAGTTTTAGACTAAATGTACTCACAGTCTTAAGATCTAGTCTGCCCCTTCACCCTAGTGCCCCAATCACCATGGTAACCATTGACACATACGCATGCAGCGCATGTGTCACCTTTGAATCTCAAATGCATAGCGTCTCTCATTTCTGTACCCTTTCCAAGGGCATGAATCTCAAATACTAAAATTAGAGAAGCAATAGTCTTGCACATACATTATGTGGCCTGGACCTCAAATGAACCTCAAATGAACCTCAATGATACAGTTTACTTACATATCATTGGCGAATATATTGCAACGTCTTCCGGCAGTAACCACCACACTGTCAAAATTTCTTGCAAAAGTTTCTAGTTACTAATTGCTCTGCTCCCTTCACTTCTGCAGATTTTGACCTGAATCGCCCAGAGAGTCTAAGCAGCATCAACGATAACAGCGTAGACCTGAGGGAAAAAGCAGAGGCCCACCTTGCCTGCAGCTGCACTGCTCAGTGTGCTTAACTACACTTTCTTCTATCCCAGTGAGCCTTTTTCAGTTGAAAAGACGACTATTGCAACTGAGGAAAAGAAAATTGGTTCAAAAGAGAATGTTTTTTCACCGACTATTTTAAGATATTGATTGAACGTACACATTTAGACCATATTTATGGACAAAATCTTCCTTTCCTTCTTTAAATGTTGTTTTCAAAGCCACCCAGGAGCCGGTTTCAGATGGTCTGCCATATTTTCAAGGTAGACATCTGTAAATACAAGTACTAGAAAAGAATATTCACTTTTGGACCAGTTTTGAACACCTTTTCACCAGTAGTCGTTTTTTTTTTTTTTTATGTCTTTTCAACGGAAAGATGCTGACTGGGATGTTACACTATATAATACTTTACATTGTATGTTGCTGTATGCCAAACAACAATGTTTTGACCCTCTCCTTGTTTGTACGTCACTTTATTTTACTCACTTCCTCCCCATTCAAAAACACAATTTTATAACGTTGGGCTACAGTGACAGCCCATGAAGACAGTTGCCAACATTAACTTACACACATGTTTATGTTTACTGTTGGTCCATGCTGCTGTTTTTACAAGCTAACATGCTAACCAGCCCGCATCGTGATCAGCATAAAATTATGCTAATTTCGGTTTGCATTTCAAGTACCTACCAAGTATGTAGTTACCCAGTGAGCACCAACCGGGATTTCAATGTTGATTTGTATTTGAAAACTGGGTGATATTTGATCTGAACGTCCAAGACCTATTTTCGCCGCCTTTTCAACCGGCTAAAATGCGGTTACGACATCATCGTGTCACAAAACACCAATTTGTTTGAAAATGTTGATGGTTTGTTTAGTTGTAGGTTGAAAGAGAGATGATATCGGATACTGTACTTCTCCAAAGTTAAATAGTGTAAAATTACTTTGGAGAAGTTGGTGAAATGTGGTCTACACAAAGACGTAATTTGAACGCTTTTAATGTTTCATATAAAATGTCATAAGTATGCAACTATAGACTGTATGCTGCCAACAACATGCTCCCAGGAGATCGTAATGAGAGCAGTGTATATTCTGTCAGTACATTCATGTAAAATACGAGCGTGTGCTTACTGCTGGAACACGCATGCGCAGGTACTTTAGCTCAGACTGCTTCTACAACTTTGAAAGTTGCACTTGTCTGGAAACTCGACATCGGACTTGCGGAGCTTGGGATTTTTTGCAATATTGCCTTTCAACTGAGAAATGTGGATGTGGTGACTTAGTAAGCCTCTAAAATGATAATATGCTATTATTTGCACAATGTGAAGGATGAAAAAAAATTCTCTATTACTAGTAGAAGTAGTCAGAGTCAAAGTACCTACGCATGCGTGTTCAAGCAGTAAGCACACAAACTTATTTTACATGTATGTACAAGACTTATAATGTACACTGCTCTCATTACGATGTCCTGGGAGCATGTTGAACGTCTATAGTTTCATATTTGTGACATTTTATATGAAACATTAAATGCATTCAAAACCACATGTAGACCACATTTCACCGACTAGTGTATTATGACTTTGGAGAAATATATTCACAGTAACCAATATCTCCCTTTCAAGCTACAACTGAACAAATCAACATTTTCAAACAAATTATTGTTTTGTGACACGTTGTTTGGCCAGTTGAAAAGACCCAAAATAGGTCTTAGAGGTGAGCCGACATCTGCGAAACTTTGGTCAAGCCAGCCGTCACTTGAAATGTAATGCTTGTCTATTCGTGGTGTTACTGTACGGTGCTTGGCTAGCCCTAAAAGCATGGAGGTGGAGCTACATTTAAGCAATAATTTGTCCAATTTGATAGTGTAGTATATTTTGCTCTGTAATGCATGAAGATAGCATACGTGAAGGGGCCCGTGACTTTGGAATGTCGGATCCATTGATGTTGTTACACATGGGATACTCGTTAGGTACCCCCGCTGGGGAATGCTCCTTGACCTGGAGGATGGAGGAGTAGCTATGCCTATGTCCGAAACATGTCTTTCATTGGGGGCCCTGTTTATGACGTCATTTTATCCTCAAGTCTGGGGCGTAAACAACATCCATATATAAGTGATCGGGAGAGCCCCGACGGTTAGAGTTCTGTTCGACTTTGGGACTCTCCGGGTGTTCATGTCGCCCGTCTTGACATATGTTGCTTGTTTGTAATAAACTTCATTATACCAGCAAGAACAGTGTCCGCGGAGATTCCTTCATCATCACTCCAACATCACTGTCGCTTGAAATATACAACAATAGAACAAGTCAAAAACAACATTATATTGTATATTATATGAAATCCAATTATAATAAAATCGGAAAATAATTAAAAAAGGGGGCTGGAAAGTTCAAATATGATATTATATTACAAGTTATAGTAAACTTTCACTGTATTCTTGTTCATGATGACCCCAACTATGTCCAGGTCTAATTTCAACAATGTTTGCCAATACTGCAAGACTGGCCACAAAAGTAAATGACAAAGACATTTATTACATCACTTACCTCTTTACTAGACAGTCCTGTTGACAGTTATAGGCCAGGGACGGGTGAACCAGTTCTGTTGATCAATAACTAATAATTGTTACCAATAGAGGCCAATAAAGGTCAAATGACGAGAGTTTCAAGAATGTATAATGAATGTTTAAATCATGTCACATTCATGTGTCAGGAATTATTATCATGTTCAAATAAAGCCTCTAAAATAACACACATTAATTTGAAGAAAATTGTGAGAATAATTCACATTCATATTGACATTAGAATGGCCTGATGTCAATATGAAACATTATGTAATTTATCTTGTGTTTGTAGCCTTTCTTCATATTTAACTGCAACATCATACATCAACCGCCACTAATGTATCTGCAACAGTTACTAGAAAACAATGTTGTCAACCACATTTCTATATCAAACTATAGGCAAATACTTCATTTTTTTACCCAGTTTCTTATTGCATTCAGTGAAACAGCAGCATTAAATCTACATTCTAAAACATTGTGCCAGTGGACAAGTTTAACATGATAACTAAAGTTAAAAAGTTGAGGTATAAACAGCCACATTTAGGCAACTTTATGTGCAACAGCGACCATTAACGAATGCCAAGCAACATCAATTATCGGGGACACATGATCTTTTCTGGCACACCCTTATTGCCAAAAAAAATACTAGCCTCAGATTAAGATCCTAGACATAAGACATGACTGACAAACCAATAATTATATTAACACATAAATAAATAAATACATTTATCACATAATCTAAAAAATAAAACCGTAAGATGATTAAAAAAAAAAGAACAGCACAGCAAACCATCAGCCAAACAGAACTCTTGCTTGGCTTTGACAGTTAACAGCTATTTAATCATTTTACAGTACATCTTCTAGTGTTTAAAACTTATTATTATAGTTTTTGGCTTCATATAGAGCTGGTGGTTTCCTTTTGGAGTGTTTGGCTACTGTGGTCTTCCCGGTCGTTCCACTGTTCGTGCTGCGCTTCAACATTTCCATTAAAAAAGAGGCTTGATTCTTCAACATGGTCGGCCTTTCCATTTGGATTGGTTGATCTGGAAATAAAATATGACAGTCAGTGACACACAAGAGCTGCATTCGTTACAGGCATGTCAGGATTTGTGCAAATAAAGACACTATACCTTTTATCTGGGATAAGGCAACGTGTGCGATACAGGTCTGCTGTTGATGGTGATGTGAGGGGGACACATCTGGGTGTGGGGGAGGTTGTGTCAGACCGGCATTTGATGAGCTTTTCTGGAGCCGACGCTGCACTCGACTCTGTTTTAGCTGCAAATATAAAGGTGAAAATGTATTGATCCTTGTCAAGAAAGTGACTTATTGATAGTTATGAATAAAAACAAGTAGGGAACACAAATTATAACATAAAACTATACTGTAACTCAAAACTAAAAGTAAAACATAAAAAATAAAAGGGATTTATTTAAAGAAAACTGCATCACAGTTGTGGTATAAAGGAATGGGATCCGCCCATTGTTCAGTCTATTGATAACCTATAAGTATTATTATCAATAATATCAAGACAAAGGTGAACTAGGCCAGTACAATGTAATGGAGAAGATACTCACATATTAAAAAGCAACTTTTAGACTTTGACATCTGTGGTGTCCTTAAGTCAGCAAATGGACTCAAGTTTAAAAACTGATGTTTGAGCCACATTGCTCGATTGTCCTCAAAGGCCTTCCTCTGCAAGTTAAAGCAGATACAAGTTACCTCAAAAACAAATAAAGTCACACTTTTTAAATAACAAAACAATAATATTGAGATGATAATATTTGTATAGCGCTTTTCAAGAATTCAAAGTCGCTTTAAGTGGAGAAGAGATGGGTATTGAGGCGAGAAGGGAAAATTGGCTAAGTCTCTAATGTCTTTGCGTACTTGAGCATACGGATGTAATCTGGTCATCTTGGAACACTGCTGTTCTACACAAAGAGCAAAATGTGTCGTAATCCCTAATATCTATTTCAGATCGATTCTGGAAAAATGTGTTTAATCAATCACCTCATGGCTAAGCCTTATAGCTGCTTCAGTGAAGTTCCTCCTCTCCCTCTCAAAGAGCTTCCTGTGTTCCTCGAGGGTCTTCCACTCCTCTCTGAAGCGCTCTTTCTCCCGCAGCATGTAGCAGTCGCTCAGCAGGGATGCGGTCTCCTCATCACACGGAGAGCTCAGCTGCTGCTACAAGAAAAAATAATATGGATGGTTTGTTTAGCCAGAATTTAACAAAAGAGGTGTTAACTGTTGCAACAAACGGTATACAATATATTTCCTCCAACATGCAAACAAGGTTTTAATCCTTGGTTAAAACTAAAAGAGAGAAAGAGTTACACTGAGTTAAAGCTACCATGTTAAGGTCAACTTATATTTAAAACCAGCAGGTTTAAATCTAAAACCATCAAGTGTTTCTTCACCTCTTACTTAAATTGATTATTGATTATATGACACTCTTGTCTCAGCAATGGGACTTGGACTCTTAACATTGGCCACTTGAACTAATGAACTCCAAAATGACAGGGCAAATGTCAGTCTTACCTGCAGGAGCTGCTGTTGTGTTTGAATGAAGTTTCTGCACTGCTGGATCTCCAGCTTCAGTCTGTCCATCTCCTCCTCGTGAGTCTCTCGGGATATAGCATCATCGGTTTTGTTCTCGCACATCTGAGCTAAAGAGGCTGAACAAACAACCCAGAGAGTTTTTATTATGTTTCCATCCATATTCTATGTATTGTTTTTAACAGACCGGAAGTAAGGATCGAGAGAGGAATGCCATTGGAAAATAAGTCCATGTATTTTGGTTGCTTCTATACATATTGAGATATTTTGCTTCAGAATATAATGTAAGCTTCCGGTGCTCGGGCAGTTTCTCTTAGGTTGAATAAGGTTCCCTATATGGCTTTACTCTATTTTGCCACATCAAGGTACAGAAGCTCATTTATGGGGTTAGAGAGGAATCCTTCCATGACACAAAGGATCAAACAGGGACAGTATGCTGCCTGAAGACTACCTTGGCTGTCCAATCTTTCAACGTGGCTCTTGAGTCTCCTCCACTGGAGGCGAATACTGTTGGTCAGCTGCTCCCGGGCGTGAACACACTGCAGCTCCACACTTTCTTTACTGGAATCAAACACCTCCTCCTCTGAGTCAGCCTGACAATAAAAATGTAAATATTTTCAATCTATTGGTAGCACATCTAGCAAATGTATTGCACATTGCCGTGGTTATTGCGTTTATCTGCTTAATTAGTGACTTTGCAATACTTTTAAGAATCTCTCCACCATGATCTATTGTAAAATGTTTTAATACGGTGTATCAGAGATCACATATCTCATTCAAATTGAAAAAGATGTGGGCAATGAAGTGAGAGCAATGACTTAGCAATGCCTGTTGAACTGTTGAAAAGTTGCATCAGAGAAAATAGAAAAACAACTCTCCCTACCGGAACGCCATCATCTTGATGTTTGTCATCTTTCAGCGTTGGTTTCCTTAAACTCAGAATGGACACCATTTCTATTTTTATCTGCTGCAACACTTTCTTCAACTCTGCATTTTCCAGCAGCATCTCCCTTTGTCGGGTGTCATACTCGCTCAGCAGAGTCTTGTACATCTCCCCCTCGTGCCTTGAGATGACAAAGACAATCATCTACGTTTATTTGTTTGTTATAAACAGAACACATCATTAGAGGCAATTAATTGAAGCTACAGTCACATCCAGCATTTAGCAGTGCCACCGTGTTTGAAGCCCATGCTCCTAAAATAATTCTGTGTCACAAAGAAAGCTAACAAAGAAGCTGATGTGCAAAAGTAGGATGAGTAGTACATTCTCAGATCATGCCTTTTATTTATTTCTCCATTTTTTATTGACACATACAAATATGTCTTTTGAGACAAGGGTAATGGATATTACACAATAACTTTGCAGGAAAAAAAATAAGAAGTGAACTTACTTTGCTTCTGTCTTTTGAGTTTTCCAAAGGCTTCTCTTCCCGTCAGCTCTTCCAATGTTGTTTAATACATCAATGGCTGGAAGCAAGAAAGACAAATGTAAAAAAAATAAAAATGAAAGAGTCTCAAAGGGCATGTTCATTTTAATCTTGTGTGTTAAGATGCTGGTTAAATTTAAAAAAAAAAATGTTAAATGTTTGGGCAAAGGATGAGAGGTTTTCTCTTTAACCTTGTTTCTTCTCCTTTTTGTCAACCAGAAGTTGGCTCAAGCGCTCCTTCAGTTTGGTAAATTCTCTTTCTTTCCTTTTCATCTCATGATTGTACTGGCTGGCCCGACTTGCAATTATGTTCTGAAGTTTTTGCACCTGGCAGGAAGAAATGAAACAAGTTTTTACAGTTTGAATTGTCATGTTCATCATTCATCCACCTGAGACCAAAAACCTGCCAGTGGATTCACTTAACATTATCTGCGCCAGTAAGTCCAAAGAAAGTACCTCATCTTTTTCATTTTTCAGGCAGTTCTGCAAACTCTTCACTTTCAAATGCAGCTGTCGTTCTCTCTCAAGAAGTGCTGTGTTTTCTCTTTTGGACAGTTCAAGTTGCTCCTATGATGGACATGGACATTGAATAGGAGTTATTTTCAGTATTGACAAGCAACTCTTGAGGTCCTTAGTTTTAGTTAAACATGTTATTGATATTTTTTTCAATACAATATTAATAAGGAGGATTACTGGTTTTACTGTACCTTTAGTTGGGTGCTGGTGAGCTGCAGGTAGTCCACATTGCTGCTGGACTTCAGCTGTTCCACTTCCATGTTTTCCAGGGTGCGGAGGCCCCTGTGGTGCAGCTGAATCAGGTCATACATGCAATTTAACACAGCCATAACATTCATCTCTGAGCTGCCGCTCGACTCCGTCCAAACTGGTGGGAGGCCAAGAGATGACACCTCCTGTAAAAAGGGAGAAGAAAAGAAGAAAACTAGCCAAACTGAAACCAAGAATATTGCAGCCATATTGTATGCCTTAAACCGCAAGCATGTGCATAGCAATAACTGTGCTCATAATATATCAGTGGGACATGTATGGTTACCAACCTGATTGATGTGCGATAGACATTCCTGCACATTGTGCTCTGTGCAGAAGGTACTGAGAATGTAGTTTCTGTGCAGCGGCACCGATGATTGGCTAAACTGTCTCACGGGAGATGATCTACATTCAACGGAGCCGCTGCAAATGTCCTTGACTTCTGGGGAAAGAAACTCTGTCAAATATATGCAGAACGGACTTATGCTAATTTATTAATGCGGGACGAGAAAAATAAACCACTTTATATACAGTAAATATTACAGGAATTGAGGTTAAAAAAACTAAGAAGAGCATTTGTCTGCCATTTGTGTTAGTTTGACCTGTTCCTTACTCACAAGGTTTGATGCAGAGCACAAGATAAAGAAAATGAGACAGTAACGTACACACAACTGTTGAGGGCAGAACACTGCAGTACTTCAGTTCAGTCTAACTAATGATGACGCCGACAGACAGGCAAAATCCCATTATACAATATTGTGCAGTTTCTGAGACATGTAAAAGGGGTTAATGAACAACCGCTGAGTACAATAGCCAACTGTTTAACACGTCTCATTCACATTGTATATTCACTGGGTTATAAAGATCAAAATCTTAACTCACCAAGGGAGGACTCTGGCATTGTTGCAGTGCAGCCTTCAGGCTTCGTGTCTGGATCGTCTACTTCATGTGAATGATACACAAAGCTTGCCTCAAGATCGACCTACGCAGTCAGCGCTCCTGAAATAGAGGGTCAGATTAGCAGTGACTATTCAACAAAGTCTGGATTACAAGGCGATGGAAGCAGACATGCAGCGATAAGGGCTGGAAACACGCAGCAACCTAAATAACAGTGCGAGGACGGCAGATTCACAAGAGCTAACTCAACGAGTTAAACAGTGATCACATAGTGTACTCACAGCCACCCAATGGATACATTTCAAATATAAAAATGTGTGTTTATTTAGAAAGTCTTTTAAAAAGCTTATTAAGATTGTGATATTTATGTTGATGTTGATGTTGCGTTTTTTGCGTGACACCATTGTCACTGCAGGAGTATTTAACAGGTTACAGGCTGGGACCAGGCCGTCATCTTATCTCCATGCGCTTATCGTCAGCTGATCAGACTAATCCAAGACACACAGTATGCCGATTTCTCTTCAGAACCACACAATCAGAAACATTCTCCTCCTGTATGAAAGCCTATGTTTTCTACAAATACTAGAAACTACTATCATTTACAACACCTCATTCTTGGGGACAGCAATTTTCAGAGTATGAGCAGAAACTGCATTTAAAAAAAAAATTATATATATATATATATATATATATATATATATATATATATATATATATATTTATTTTAAGAAGAACATTTTATGAAATCAATTTTTAATACATTTTAGTCACAAGGAGGCTGTGACTCATCAACTCCGGGGACCTACCCTTTGGTTTTTAGTGATACTTAATCAGCCTGGCGAGACAGATGGCAAGCCTAGAGCCACAAAGCTGAACAAACCTATGAGCTGCTTAGACTGAATACTCAACAAGTGTTAACCTTTAACTGAATCGAACTTCTTTCCAGCATTTCCAAAATGTTTAAGTAGAATTTACAGAATATATTTAAGGTATGTGACCCCACTGGGCCATGTACGATAAGAATATGCCTTTAATTTGAGTGATTTTAATTTAATTCAAGACCAGATTCTGAACCATGAGGGGTAGTTACTTGATGGGATCACAAGAGACGGCTCAGACTGATCTGCATAGACTCAGTTTCTATGTAGAACTAGCTGAAACTTACGCAATCTCATACAACACTTTGGTGAACTTTGGTGAACAGAGAATATTACCTTGCTTATTAAAATAAAAATACTCACCCCAGCCACAACCTGTGCACCCTGTTTCCATCTGGAAAGAGATATAGAAGTATCACCACCAGAATTAAAACAGCTTCTTTCTTCTGGATGTGAGAGTCCTACTTCATCCTCCACCCTCCATTTATAAAACATGTTTGATTTTGTTTTCTTTCCTATGTAACAAATTGGCACTACAACCTACATTTCGTTGTGCAACCATGTCGTATAATGACAGATAAAAACCTTGGAACCTTACTTCTGCAGGTCTAAGTTGTGCCATGTTATTTTAGGATAACTCACAACGTGAGTTATGTCGATAATAATGTGTAACTGTGGCGTGTTACACACGTGTAACTGACTATTTCCTGGACACCGTTCAGTCCACAAATCGTATTTTGTAAATAAAGTTAATAATATCAAACAAAATAAAGGTCGTGCAGGTCCCGTACACAAACGTGAACAGTCTGCACCTGAGAACAAACTGACACTGACGAAGAGGAGCTGGTTATTTCAGCCAAACAACTTAACTAGTTATGAAAGCAGACGTTTAAAATGTTGACTTCACTACTTACTCAACGATGCATTTTCAAACGTAGCTCCCTATTGCTTCGACATGCAGTTCCTAAACCACGTCTGTTCCAGCGACAGGACACACCACTGACTGCAAGCAAACCAAACTGCACGCTGATTGGCCGAATCGTTGTCTAGCAACCGAGCACGGCTCATTGTGATTGGCTCTTGGCTATAAGGTACTTCAAGTTTAATGCCAATTTAATCGTGCTAATGTCATTATTTAAAACACTCTGACACTAATGAAGAACACGTAGAATTGTTTTGTTTTTTTACTTTTTGTATTATGACATCTTATTTTTGACAGTATGATCAAATAAGCTAAGGATCTATTTATCATGTGTGTATTAAGAAACACCAGTCACTTGAATTTGTAAGGAGCAAGACTTCAAAAATATTTCAATTAATTAACTAACATTAACGGGTGGAAGTTAGTTAAGTACACAATATGAATGAACAAAATTACTTTAAAGTAACTTTAATATAAATTATACATCACTGCATTTAAGAACAAGACAGTAAAATAGCTCATTGCACGGCACAGTAAGCAACACCTTACAAAAACTACTACAGACAACTGCACATTTTTATTTTACAAAAGTAAAACGGTTGTTATTTAGATAATTGTATCAAATCTATTTCTGCATCCACAAGGCAAACAACATTATTTGGAAATCGCAAGTAGCTTGAATAGAAGAGTTTGATTCCAAAGTACTGGTACACCCATTGTGGGGACAATTTACCTTTTCTCTCAACATACATTTTGCACATGTAAACTAATAACATTAACAATGACTCAGTATTTTAATTTAGAAGTGAGTGAGCAATCATGTGCAATACTGGGGCCCTAATTGTCAAAAACAAACAAAAAATAGCCATTTTCAAGTTTATTAATTAAACCTGTGCTTTCCCTGTGCAAAAGGCCTGTTCAGATGCCAGTTCTTAGTCAGAATGATTGAAATGCTGTCATGGACTTTATCTAATAACATTCTTATTTATATATTGTAAGAAAGATTTTTCTTAATTTTCAGGCAGTGAATATCTCCTTTACTTTAAATTAATCAGAAGAAAGAAAATGCCTCCGATTGCAAAAATACAAATAAAGCTATATTTGAGAGAAAATGTATAAGGATAATGTATGATAGGAAATAGCATTTCCATAACTCTGGCATGTTTCTCTGCATATTCTTTTATTATTATTTTCAGTGCACTATGGTATTTAAATTCATGATAAACTATTAGTTCATCCTATAATTGTTTCTGCACATTTAACCAAGACATACTTCACTGGATACAATTAAATTGCACAACACAAAGCCTGACCAGTTTTCTTACAGTGATTGTTACAGTTTAGGCTCTGAACTAGTCACTAACTGGCACCAGGACTCCTCTGGATTCAGATGTCCTGAGCAGTGGGTCTGTGTAATCGTCTCTCTTTGCTTCGAGCCACCATGTTGTCATCGCCCCTTTTCCCTGTTTGGTCAAGAAAAATGAGAGGGTGAATGAGAAAGAGAAGAGAGTCATATTGCAAAGCATGTGTTCCTTTGAATTTTAAATAAAGCCATTAGGGTTTGATGGGGGGCAGAGAGCAGCAGCTGAGGCCATCTCTTAGCAAGACATCACAAGTGTCAGCCGCCCTCTCCTTTGGGACTGAGAAGTAAACCCCTCCCCCATAATAGATCTGGCACCACCCCAAAAGAGGTCTTAGGTTACAATGTGAATAGAAGCCAGTATAACTGAATGATGGTTCCTTGAAAAACAAAGCAAATACCAGACACACCCAGTCTCTTTTCAGTTGGAGGGAACGTTCATGTAGTCTTTTCAAATCTCAGCCTCATAAATCCTGTGTCGTTTTCAAAGGTGGTGCACCATCTTGTATGTGATTATGTTTATCGCTGCATCAATTAGGCTTTTTTTAAAAGAAACAGTTACCTCCATGACAGCACAAATAAGGTAGAAATGGCATTATATGCAACAAAGCTTATTTTCCGAGTGAGGTTAAATTCGAGAGATGCTGTGGGTGTACGTTCAGTTGCCAGTTTGATATGTGCACCTAGCTAAAACTACAGCCCTCTGATACAGTAGTCCTGTAACAGCTCCTGCTCTCATGAAGGTTAAAATGTTCAGTCTTTCTTGAAACTATTTTAGAAAGAAGTGTTTCTGTCACTAAGCCTACCCTGATTGATATAAATGGAGTGGACGAAATAATAGAAATACCTGTCAGTATAAAAGGTCCAATGACTATAGCCTGCCTTCTTAATAAAAATAAAAGCAATACAACAGCTACAGGAAGCTTAATATGCTGTGTAGATGGTTCTGTGTTTGTTGCTGCAGCACACATAATATCTCAATATTCTTTAAGACAGGTCATATATATCAAACACACACACACACATATACATATATAATGTTACCTTCACATCAAGTGTTCCTCTGCATGTCAGAATGTAACCTCTTAGCATGTGAAGCAGGTCAGCTGTGTCACCACTCACCTGGATCTTCAGAGCTATGGACATAATTATTAAGAACCAGTTTAATGTTTTATTTTTTGCACCATTATATGCAAAATGTAGTGCATGTTTTTATTGTTCCTTAATTTTTTAACTTTACAAATCAATATAGTTTGTATTACACATTTGCAGCAGTTAGTGTAAAACTGATCTACTAAAATGGATATGTGTTGTTAAGTGTTACGTGAAATATGGGATTCATGGTTATCTATCCTATACAATTTACAGTATTATATTTTGTGTCATCATTATAGTCACATTCATACACATTTAATACAATATAGTGTATACTTTGTATCTATGTACCTCATATGTTATGGTGTGCAAGTCATATGCTGTACTAAAAATGTGGGGCTACTGGCATGTACAAAGTACTATGAATCTGGAAGGCATGTCTGTAATTATGTGAGACAAACTGCACAGGCATAATTTACAAATGTTTCGGCATACATGACACATAGTTTTTCACATGGTGACTTAAACGTATGGTTGCAAATTGTGAAAGGCAAAGAGCATACTTTACTTTGTGCACAAACCTTACACGATTGAGTTAAGTTGGATTTTCCTCAAGAAGCTCTTCAGGTTAAGTTTTAGCTCGTATTATGAAGTTAAGACTTTTATTTTTTACTTCTGATCTTACAGTCACTCAGAGCCTTTCCTTTATCCAACTAGTTCAATGCAGAGGATTAGGTGCTAGGAGATCACATTATCCAACCTCCATGTTGTAACTCCACCGTGCTGATGAGCTAACAGAGACAATCGTGTTTGGCATGATAGCAGCAGGCCAAAGGCCACCGGCCAAAAGCTAATCCTGAACCGCTATTGAAGCCAGTTGCAACAACACTGCAGACACACTCTTGAATCAATGTGGGACAATATTAAGAGAGCATGCAGAGGTAATGTAGCACAGTTGTTCAGCACATACAGTAAAAATGTAAAGTGAAATCAACATGATATTTATTTCTCTGAGACAAACAGTGCCACGTTGAGATATTAATTGGATCAAAAGCAGTGTATCTAATCTTTACCTTCACTTGTTGATTCCATGCGTGATGCTGTGTTGACAGTGTCCCCAAACAGGCAGTAGCGAGGCATTTTGGTGCCAACCACACCGGCCACAACAGGTCCTGGCAGAAAAAAACCCATTGTTGAATCGTAAATGTGCATGTCAGATTATTTAAAGTTGGAATACCTTAAATCTTAGAGTTATTTTTACTCACATATACGCAAATGTATATGTGAAATAGTCAAATCAATAATTATGAAATAAACAACCTGCTAAAAAACTTTTAATGTGCAGTTGACCCAAACATACAGAGTGATTTCAAATAGTATTACTGAAATATAAAAAAGAAACCCATGTCCTCAAAACTAACCCCCATAGCAATTCAAGACCCTCAATGATGGTTCAAGTCCTGTAACAAAACAGTTTGTCTAGCTACAGACATGTATTATATTGGGTTGTACGGACTTGAGGCCACTGGCTGCACATGTGATGAGATATTATGTGATAATACTCTAATCATTCCTCTTTTTGAAGCAGCCCATATCTTATTTTATCTGTCTTACAATATAGCTATAATTTATGTTTTCATACTTCATAGGGTGGGTAAGTCAGAGTTGAGGAGACATAGAACAGAAAAGTATTGCAAAAATAATGCAATATGCATTATCCTTTTTATTATGACCAGATGTGTAAAACCTTATCGAATGGAATGGAATATCTTTGGTCTGGTCTGTAATGTATAAATAATATACCATTTTTAAGTAAAAAAATGTGTATAACAATTTAAGCAGCATTTACATTTAATTGTATTAACATTTAGCTTCTCAAATATACAAAAGTTGTTTAAGGTTACTTTCACATTCTGCAACCTGACCTTTGGACCATTGTAAAACTGTGAATGTGTCTTTCAAAAGCAATCTGATATCTTAACCCCTGTGAAAAACAAAGCACAGGTCGGATAAACTGATGCTGGATACAGGTGAGATGTCCACAGTACCTGAGTGGATGCCAGCACGTATCTTCAACTGTGTGTTGGGTTTATGAGGGATCTTGAAAGTGTGGCAGACACTGACCAGATCAAGAGCCATGCTGGCTATCTCCCCAGCATGATTGATGCCATTTTCTTGAGGGACCCCTGAGACCACCATGTCTGGAAGATAAGCCAGTAAGCCACGTCAAGAAACAATACAGGAAGAGGGAGAGAGGGATGCATTACTGCATTACTTATTATCAAAACACACATTGAGACACTCTTTAGACGGTAGATCAGTTGTTGTTTTTTGTCTTTTAAATCATCAATTTTAGTTGTGTATCTGCCTTTCAACAAATGTTTGTCCTTATTTTAAAGAAAGCTGAGATAATTTCTAATACATATATATATATATATATATATATTTCTCGACATGGAATTTTGATAAAGAACTACCATTAATATACACTATATAAATATATATTATTTATATATATACTGAGATAATGTATTAGAAATGTATATTAGAAATACATATATATATATAATTATATATACTGAGATTATTACTAATATATATATATATATATTAGAAATGATCTCAGTATATATGTATATATTAATGGTAGTTCTTTATCAAAATTATTTATCACTTTTTGTTAGTAGTTCAAAATATGTTTATTGTCTGCACTTACAAGCATCACCGATTGTCTCGACTTTGTAGACGTCGTAATTGTCAATAATGTCATCAAAGGTGGTGTAAAGCTGGTTGAGGAAGTCCACCACCTGGTAGGGAGTGCTGGCACCAGACAGCTGAGTAAAGCCCACAATATCGCTGTCACAGGGGAGTAAGACAATGTTAGTCATCTCCAGTTCTACATGTATACAAACAAACAATTTGCATGCACATGACAATGTACATAACAATGTAGAATATAAACTCAATCTAAATAGATCCCTGTCAATGAAACATGTTTCAGTTACACTCCAGAGAATCTACAATTTAACAAACGTCCATAAAAAAATATAAGTACCCAACACAAACCTGAAGTAGATGGTGGCGTTGGCGAAGCTCTGAGCCGCTGTTGTTCGACCCTGACGAAGGTCATCAGCCACCGGTTTTGGTAACATACCTGCACAAGAATTTCACCACTTCTGATGAAAAATATGCCCTAATATAGTCTTTGGGACAATGGGTAGGAATGATGAAGGTGCTGCTTCTGCAACACTAGATGGCAGTGAGCATTTTCCAAATTTGACTGCGTTGTCTAAGTAACTAATTTAAATGATTAACTGACATCAACTAAACAGTAACAACTTTGCCTGAGGGGACTTTCCATATGCTGCATTTCTGCATGCATATGTCGAAGATAATGAATGTATATGTGCACACTCGGTTAACTGTTCATCACCCTTTACATAATGAACTACAAATCTAGTCCTGCTTGTACTACATAGTCTGCAAAGTCACAAAACAAATTATTTAAAGCTACACTTGGTCAATAGTATGATTCTTTTTGTGATCATTTGAGCCTTGTAACTCTTTCCAATCACTCCACACTGTTATACTGACTTACTGTACAGCAGCTGATCCGTCTTCTGTTTCTCTTGAAGAAGGTCCTGTGTTCTCTCAGCGACTATGGCCTCCAGATGTTTGCTATAATTCTCCATCTGCAATAAAACAAACTCTATTTGTGTCTTAAATTCAAAACAATCCCGATTGCACAAATGGCATTTCAATTCTTTTCCGCATCATTTGTCTTTGAAGTACTTCTGTTAATCCAAATAATGTCACATTATATTTAGTATATGTATTCTTTATTTTATTTTACTATATTTCAGTGGGTTATTACCAGGTTCATCATCATGTCAACAGGGCTGACTTTGTGTGGGTTCATTTTGTCGAGCATCTTCTTCACCTGCTCAAACGTGGGCCTCATTGTGGCGTTATGACTCCAGCACTTCTTAATAAGCTGTTCAGGTGTTCGAGAGAAGAGAGCAGCACCTCACTGTCCAATATGTTTAAACAGGCATATGCCTATGCCATATAATATCAATATAACTTGACAAAGTTTTTCGAGTTATTCGAGAGACAATTCAACAAGAGCATCAGTACAAATACGACATTATTCTATTTACAGTTCAAGAAACATCTGCACACGAGACAGACCTCACAGTAATCTCCTTGACTGGGACAGTCAGTATCTGCCTTCCCTGCTTTGACTTCAGGCAGAAGGGGGCGCCACATAATATCCATCCTTACTCCCTCAGCCTGGTCCTGTTAGAGAAGTCTGCTGGTTACAAAACTAAGATCATAAGGAAGCTGAAGGTTGTAATCTACATTGAAGGCCGTCATGCTCACTGAGATGAGGTTGGTGCGAGTTGCAATCTCAACCAGTATCATGGAGAAGCTAAGGAGAGGAGGGAAAAGTAGAGAAAGGATATTATGGATATTATTTTCTGTGTATTTTCCAGTGCAAAGATTCAACACTTTTCATGTATATATGAAGATGGTTGCCTGTCCAACATAACTCAATTTCCACATCTTTGATTAAACTGTATCAAATGTTCATGTTTGATCCAAAATGAACCGCTTCATCTACAATTAACTGCTTATACTGTGACACTCAAACACACCTGTAGACATCTGCTGCTGGCGTCATATTGGAGCTGTTTCCCAGCAGGACTTCTGGTGCACAGTAGATACGATTTACATCCCCACAATTGAAGCCATTACTGATGGTATCAAAGTCCTCCCTTCTGTAGGCTGTGAGCCCATAATCTGACCCCAAACACAGAAAAATATAGAGTACAGTGATGCAGAATGTTGTTTTTCACTTTGCCTTGATGACAACATTGCTGCTGGTGTAGGACATAGCTAAGTAGTGCAATGATAAAGAGATGTTTCATTTCATAGTGTTATTTAAACTGTGTATGTTGAGTGACTTATCACAGATGTGTGATTGCTGAATACAGAAATATAACAAAGACTAATATGCTTTGATGCTGCAGACTGAAGTTGTGTTTTTTGTTTTTTTGTTACCTGAGATTTTGCACACCCAGCGGTCATCAATAACACAGTTCCTGGAGTGAAGTCTACCATGAAACATCTTGTGCTGGTGGAGGTACGACATCGCGCGAGCGATGTCAGTGGCAAAGGAAAGTCTGCATGGGGAAAGAAACACTCTAGATGTTACTGTTTATTTATAAATTATAAATTAGGTGGAGTAGAAAGTTTGTACTTGAGTACAGTACTTGTAAAGCAAATGTACTTAGTTACATTTTACTACTGCTGTACTGCTAAATGGTAAACGTATGAAAATGAAGCTGTATGTGGTATTTTCTCACCTGAAGCCCCAGTTGATGGGGATGTCCTCATTCAGCAGGACATCTGACAGGCTTCCTTTTGGGCAGTGCTCTGTGATGATGCTGATGAAGGGGACCTCGATGGAACCACCAATGAACTTGCATAGATTGGGGTGATCCAGTTGCCTATATGAACAATTACATAAAGCTGAAGGAGTTTGGGAAACAAGATTTTATTATGTCAGTAAAATGTCATTTTTCCTCACCGAACTTCTTTCACCTCCTTCCTGATGGTTTTAGAGAGGGTGAAATGTTTATTCTGGATGTGTTTCACTGCCACCGTCCTCCCGTCACTGCAAGAAGCCCTTCAAGTCAACTAGAAATTCTCAGCAAAATAGATCCTCATATATTTGAGACATACAGAGGAACCAGTCATAAAAGTTAGCATTTTGTCAACAACAGATTAAAGTCATGTAATGGACTTTGAAGGAATATTATATTATATTTTATTTCTTTGAATGGACTCATGAAAGTGAACTGACAATCAATGAATGAAATTAAGAAAAAAGTTCAATATCTATCTTAGTGTTTAACTTTACGTACATTGTATTAATTATATGACAATACTACATTAACACTATTGTAATTATTGTGCCTTTATATTATTGTATTATTTTCTTTGATTTCTAGTAGATATAATTCACAGTATTATATTATTTCTTTAGTGTGTGCATATTATATATACTGCACATACTGTAACATTATGTACTTTATCATATTATTATGTATATTGTGTATATATATATCTATATCTATATATATATAGATATAGATATATATATTCTAGTACATATTAAAGTACATTACTCTTTCCTAAACCAATGAATTTATACCATATAGTTCACACATCATGGCTGAATTGCACTACTGGGCTTATTTTTCACAAATATTTGCACAATTCACTTTATCTGTTTTACTACCTTTCAGACTGTCTCTGTGCCACTGTAACATGTGAATGTCCCTTCTGGGATCAATAAAGTCTTATCTTATCACACATTACACACAGCTCCGAACTGTACAGCGCTGATCCATATGGTATAGTCCGTATTTTATTGATCCGTACCGGAAAAAGAGTAACAAAATGAATAAAAATGTCATCCTTCTGAACATTCAACTTCTGTTAGTTAAATGTTTCTGATTAATGAACATTTATACAAACCAAAAAAATACTGTTTCTCACTAGATGCCTGGCTGGATGAAGGAAGTGTTGATTGCGGTGAACACGGTCACGTCAGTTGTTTGACTGATGGTAGACATACTTTTGACGCGCTGCAGACTGATGGTGCTGCAGAGGCCCATGCAGCACACTTTACCTGCACACATCAGACAGTTAGATACTCAGGGTGAGGGTCAGTAGTAAAACTGGGGTTTTTTTATGTATAGAAATGCTTTATTGGAGGGCAAAATAACCTCCAGGCCTGACCCATTCTTACTTACATTAACATTTAATTTGAGAATGAAAATCCCACAATAACAACAAACGTCACAAATATATCAAACATATTCCTGTTGCTTTAAAGTAAAAGGAAAGTGATCCATTCTTGAAGCACATTAAACTCCTAAATGAAAGTAAAAGTCTAAAGCTTCCATGCAAACAGTATCTTTTCACAACTTCAGTGTGAGACTTTTTACCAAATATTATGTTCTTGTAGTTGATGATCCAGCTTTCATCCCAAAGCATCCTTTGTTTCTGGTACTGGAGCCACTGCAGGGAGGACATTAAGATCAACATTAGTGCATGAAACATCTGCTGTGTGTGTGTGTGTGTGTGTGTGTGTGTGTGTGTGTGTGTGCGTGTGTGTGTGTGTGTGTGTGTGTGTGTGTGTGTGAGTTGCACGGACTGACCACTATGGTTAGGATGAAGCCGCTGCTGAAGAGAGCAACTGGAAGCCCGATGGCCACTTTGATAGTGATGGACATCGGACAGATGCCACAGTCTGCAGGACAGTTCAGACAGTTCTCCTCCAGCTCACAGACGTCATCACCGCACACTGAAACACAATCACACATTGTATATTTGAGGTTTCCATCCACTGATTTCAGCGGCATGGGATGTACTCAGATTGGTAACAAACCAACATTCTACTAACATTCTATCAAAGTAAAAGTACAAAAGTATTAACATCAAAATGTACTGAAAGTACCAAACGTAAAAGTGTTCATAATGGAGAATGGTTCTTTCAGAATAATGTATATTACATTATTGGATTGTAGTAAAGATGGAGATCATTTTAACTTGTTTATAAACTGCTGGGTAGCTTGTGAATTTCCTTCTTGTATCAATTATGTCGTATTTTATCTTATCTTAACCTATAATAATATATTATAATGTATTTGGTTGTATCTTTATATTATTGTATTATTTTCTTGAGCTTGTAGCTCAGTCACTTCGAGCTAAACACTCAACAAAATCGCGACTGTTCGCTGTCCTGGCTCCTAAATCTGTGGAATGAGCTCCCCAATGACATCAGGACAGCAGAAAGTCTCTACATCTTCTGCCGCAAACTGAAAACATATCTCTTCCGACTATACCTGGAATAAAAAAATAAAAAAGCACTTAAATGGCACTTACTTATAGCACTTGGTAGTTTAGCTTTCTTGAGGAAATTGTACTTTCTTGATTCTTGTTGTTCTGGGTTTAAACTCTCATGGTTGAATGCACTTATTGTAATTCGCTTTGGATAAAAGCGTCTGCTAAATGAAATGTATTATAATGTAATGTAATTTGTTACATTTTGTATTTATTTTTGTCTGAATTTGCAAAGTAACTAGTAACTTAATATATCACTAGTGTATAGATATCAATATATCAAAATGTAGTGGAAGTATAAAGGAGCAAAAAAATAGAACGTACTTCAAAATGGTCCTACTTTGGTGAATGTTACTTTCTACCATTGACTGAATTAGAGTGGAATCCCCACAGATGATCATGATGTTTTCAGGAAGAATATTATTGTAACTCAGCTGATAGTGAAGCAGTTCTTTTGAAATCAAGCCTATTCTTACTGCAACACCACACACAAGCACAACCTTTTCCTTAATGTTTCTGGACAAATTCAGGATGTAAACAAGGGTGTGCTCTTACTCCCTTTGACTTGTATTGCTCAACATCCTAGAGATTGTAATTTTGGACTTTATACTGGATCGTGATTAAGCAGCAGAGGCATTATTCAGCACATATTGTAGGATTCAGCATATCAACAAATGGATACTTAGCAGACTGACCTTGAGCACTGACAACAAGCACTTTGGACTCCAGTGCCGCGTGCATGTGTCCCATTTTGATATGAGCGATGACAGATGTGACTCCCATATGGACCAGCACCACCTATATGAGAAAACACCACCATAAGAATTGTACTGTGGAAGAGTTAGATTGTATAAGTATTAAAATAAGTCTCAGTCCACAATATAATTTACATTTATTGTACCATTAGGAAATCAAACAACAAAATGATGGTTGACCGTCCCTCACTAAATCAAATGAAATGCATGAAAAACAGTTCCGACTTTTTTTCAAAACTTCACCATACTGTGACATAAAAAATAATTCAAACAATCAGAAAACAATCAGAGCTGTAGATGGATGTGTAAACTGTACAAATAATTGTTTACAATAATATTCTGTCAGATTATACATGATTTCATTCTATACTCCTGTAATGTCCTACTGACAAGTAATTACAACCTGCTGCCATGTTGTATTGTGACATAACAGACAACAGGCTTCACAAAGGATGTGCCACTTTGATCAAACACATGTCTTTTATGTTTTGCCATGGGTGCAAAATTAATTCTCCATCACACAACAAAGTTAAAGTTGAAAAACCGTTATAGTCAGTGAAAAATGCAGTTGAATTAAGTGAATTGCAAAAAGTAAAGGATGCTTTTTTTTTTTTGTCTTTGTGTGTTAAAACCAATATGTATAATTATATATGTGCAGGTATTTACAGGATATGAGGCTCCAAGAAATACTTGAAATATTCTCCAAATCTGAACATTTGCTAAAAATACATCTATACTTTTTGTTTGTGTTGGCTCACCTTTGAAGTCCAGTATTTCTGGGACATCTTTCCTGCTTTGGAGACAGTGTGAGTCACAATTTTACCATCGTCAGGAATCCACGGGCCACAGATTCCCCCTTGTTTCTGCGAAGAGACAACGCAACAGTTCGTAGAGGTTTTATTTATTCAAAACTCGTCCTATCGACAGTTCAATCATGTGTTAGTAAGTACTGATATTTTAATAACTGTTTTTTGGATTCAACAAGTTGTGTGCTCGCTAAAAGAGCTGATGTGTCTCTGCTGCCCTGGAAACTCTTAAAAACATTCAATTACATGCATTTGTTTTTAAGGAAATTCAGGGTACAAGGGTTTGACAGAATGTGAAATGCTTAAATAAAAAGCATACAACATAATTAAAGGATCCTAAAGGATAGATAGCGTGCAATATAATTGAGACTCCTGAGAAATACATGTCCATTTAATACTAAACATAAAATAACAGCTGTGGCACAACGTTAAGAACATGTTTGCTTGCTCTAGTAATGACAGTGTGGATGGTAAAGATGAAACCAGTGTTATACAACAGGACACACTACAAAGAACCCACCATGAGACCGAGAGGACAAGAGTGGACGTTGGCGTGATATACGCAGCAGTTCATTTCATTGGCGTTGTTCCAGTTTGTGGGGCATTCGTGTTCATGACAGAACCTCTTTGCCTCTGACGCATTACTAGAAAGGAACATGGGAAGGTAGACAATAAAGATGAGCTAACACAAAACTTTGTGGTGCAATTTATAGTGGAAACAGAAACCTGTAGATCAGCTTTCCTTTCTTCGAGGGGCAGTTCACCCCAAAATAAAAAGATTTGCCTCTTACCTGTAGAGCTATTTATCAATCTAGATAGTGCTCCGAGAAATACATTTGAAAAACTCAACAGCAATATCTCTTTCCATAAATCATGATTCGGTTACTCAAGATAATCTACACACAGCAGTTACATGTAGGAACTTACTTTTTTTAAACAATAGTTGTTACAAGAAACTGCTCACAACAAAGTGTGGATTATCTTGGTTAACAGGGTCATGATTTCTGGAAAGAGATATTGTTGTTGAGTTTTTCAAATGTACACTTTTGGCATAAGCTGAGTGTCATATAGTCCCATTATATTTGAAAGACTGCAGATATCCCTATGGCCGATATCTCTAAAACTAGGCAACTAACACCTAAACAATCTCACTGAAGGTAAGAGGAAATACATGCATTTTTGATCTTGGGGTGAACTGTCCCTTTAAACGTGAAAATGAAAGTAGCCTCAACTAAGATAAAATACATTTAATTTGCACAGATTCAGTCAGGAATAGGTTATAGATTATCAGCATTGTCTGAACAAATGTCCTATTTCCTTTTTTGATAAGTGCATGAGTATTAGTGTTGTGGTGGTGAATCAGTATGACAGAACAGGAGTGTGTTTGTGTGTATATAATATCAATCAGTCATAGATAATGTTATTCTATATTTGTATAGTTATTTTCGTACAAACATTTGTAGTGCTTCACACAATACAATATATAAAGTCGATAATAGCCTGCGTGTGTGTGTGTGTGTGTGTGTGTGTGTGTGTGTGTGTGTGTGTGTGTGTGTGTGTGTGTGTGTGTGTTGTGCATTCAGGGCATGGCAGAGGTTCAGGATGCCCCAGGTGTTTATGTAACACACTTACCTGAACTGGAATATCTGGTTCTTGACTGCGTACTCGTAGAAGGAATCTGGCGCCGTCACCGTGTATGAGACATTGAACTCTTCCCCGTTGGTTACTTTCTCTGGAGGACGCTGCACCCAGGCCATTTCCAGACCTGTGACAATACACATGCTTGTTACCTAAACATACATATTCAACAAACACTGTCCATATGCATACAGATACTAAAAGATACTGTGTGCTTTATTTGCACATAATTCTATTGAGTCCCACCTACTAAGCCACTGTAATTAATTCTAGACAAATGTTGTCTCTTTCCTTCTCAGCCACAAGAGGAAAAGCATCTGATTTTACAGTAAATACTCACACGTAAACCACCCATAGCAACTACAGATCACCTGTTTCAACTGCAATTATCGACTCAAACAAACAGACATATAAATGCATAAAAACTTACCACCACAGCTTATCATGTTGAAATCATTTGGACCGTTGATCGGCCAACAGTCATACTCAGTGTTGTCCAGATCATGCCAGCAATGTACTCCCTGCAGGCATAGACAGGATCATTTTTTTTATGTAGTGGCATGTTTTGGTGTGTGTAAACAAATTTGAAAAGCTCAATGTGTGTTAAGTGTTTTATCAGTGAGTCAGGAGTCTTCAAGTGAGTATGTTAATTCATTAAATACACAACTCAGCTCTGCAAAGCTTTGTTGATTTTGAGCCAAAATGATAAAGAGCAAAAATCAAACAGCTGACATCACGAGCAAAAGCACTGTGGAAAATAAATGTAAGAAATAATCACAGTATTATCTTTCATTCATGATTGATTACATAATATTCTATAATCAAGGAAATCAGCTCCACAAAAAGCTGGCAAGTAACCCAGCAGTACACCGAAGCGCCACACCACCACATGCCCACAGCAACAAGTGTTTCTGACAAGACAACAAAAGCTAGCAGGGAACCCCAGCAGTAAATGAAAATATGAACATCACACACTCAATTTACACAGTATTCCTGCATCTTTTTTAAATATATTAAAATATATAACCCTGCCCTTATTTCACATCATTGTGCAGTCCATCGACGGGTCAACTTTGACGATTACGGCTATTTGTCCACATTTCCTCTCTGGAATTAAATCTGTTGTAGGGTTATATTTCTTTAAACCATGTGAGAACTTACCAGCAGGAAACACAGGTAAAGAGATGCCGCTGTCCGTAGAGCCATGAAGAGGTTTGCTGCGGTGGCTGGACCCACTCTGAACTGACTGAGTGAATGACCAAATCTGTGTGTGCGTGTGTGTATGTGTGTATGTGTGCAGACACCACAATTGAATGAAGTACCCTTCTCTAAATGTTTTTTTTTTTTTTTATTCCTGAGGCCCACCCTCTCCCTTGTCCCTAATTGCCCAATCAGCAGAAGAGGCTCTCCAATCACAGTTGATCATATACTTGTTCACGAGATGCATCAGCTCACCTTCACTGTCCTACAGATCAGAATCCCCAGAGGTTTCTGATGCACCTGAACCTACCACAACGGGCATTGTTTCTACTTTTTAAGTCTTCTGCATGATCTGACGCCATATATAGCCACATCTAAACATTTAGTGGCATTTATCTCGGAAAAGTATTTTTCTATCAACATGACGTTTAATTTGAACATTCAACCCTGGCAGACATGGTTGTAGGTGCTTTAATGTTAACACACTTCATATTTTAGGCATACGCTTACAATGCAGGAAGGGTTTGATTGTCTTCCTTGAGGTGGTGTTAACAGGAAGAATTAGGTTACAGGTGGCAGACCAGTCAACTTTTGGTTGGGTAACTTTTTCAATACTGCCAATAGGTTTTCATACCAATACTAAAAATGATGCTTACATCTTACTTTGATTAAAAAAAAAATGTATTTAACAAATGAAGTGACACATCTCTAATGTTGTTCCAGAGCTTTCAGCCACATTTCACAGTCTTTCCTAAGATTTGTGTCAGCTGTCATCAAGTATGGAGCTTTAGTCACATGATAACAGGTGGTCATTTATGGGGTTTGTTAAATGTTGTCTTCACACAAGCAGCCACAACAAAACGTTCCCTTAAAAAAAATCATATTTAGGATTTAAATCAGGAACTATCTGATCAAAGAATAAGTACTCAACACGTGCAAATTGTAAACGTTTGCATTGGGTGACAGTGCTATGTCAATGCTGTCCATTTATAATTTAGATATAATACAAAGGAGCACTTTCAATCAATATCTTAGACTGTCAACACTGCCCTTTCTTTTACAAAGTGAAACTCCTTGCTGCTATTTATCAGGGAGAATAGTGTGTCATTGTATTCAGCTGAAACTGAGCTGGGAACATTGTAGGAGAAACCAATAAATTCTGTAAATTATACATGAATTATCTTTAAACCTGGCCTATAGGAGTCCTCGCCTTTACAACACAAGGGATATTTATATAGCAGCATACCCTCTGTACTGATGTGAATTTTCCTTCTCTGCCTACATCTGTTTGCACTGAGATTAAGACCAAACCAAAAGACAGCATTTCTGAACATCTGTGAAATTTAATTGGCTTTTCAAGAATGCATAATTACAACATAGCTGTAGAAAAAGGCCTGCCACACCACACAAGTTTACAGTTCATGTTTTTGGGCAGGCAGCAGTCACGACAGGTCTGCAGAGGACTCTACTGAGAACATACTGTACTTGCTACAATACAGCATGTTCTTAATGAAAATGACAAGACTTAAATCAAGTTAAAGCTCAACCCAAAAAAATAAACAAATGTCATTTATATCCTGAGTAATTTCTATGAGCCATGTGTACAGTGTTGAACCTGTTCCTCTGCTGTCAAAGGATGCCGGTTGTGTTTTGGGGATCAAATTGTGAGTGGGACTTTATACCATAAAAGGAGTTAAACATCTGATTAGAAATGTTAAAAAGGCATGTTACATCTAGATACACATAATATGCAGTTTATAACCTACTGAACATGTTTTAATGTTTAAATGTATTTAGCTTTATTTTTTCTACAACATTTAACAATTTTCCAGATATTGATGGTTGACTTTCATACAGTTCAAATAGTGGCAGGTTACTATTAATCACAAAAAGCTTTACTAAATTAAAATTAAAGTACTGCTATGTGGTTATCCTTAACTAAGGCAAACACTTTGCAGTCTAATTCATAGGACGATATTGTTCCTCCCACTTAAGAGTAAATTCTGTTTATCTCCAGCTCTTTCGCCAATAATGTAACTGACTTGATGGAAACTAAAGGTCACCCACTAATTGGCCTGAGTAGAGGAAATCATTCTCAAGTGGCAGCTCTTGAGCACCACAAATCTCAAGCAATGGTACTCCATCAATGATTGACTGCAGTACAAGTCATGTAATAGGAGTGTCAGATAATCCTTTGTGTTTTTTGTTTTGTTAGTACGCCAAAAATATGCACTAGTGTTATCAACGTTTTTAGACTTCCACGCATTATCAGTCCGTGACCGTTATTTTCATTAGAAATCGGGACAAATTGAGTCTGACTCAAACAGGATTTACAAGTAATCTTATGGTTTGGTTTGCTAACGTAGGTGCCAAGTGGGTGGCGTGTGCGACATTTAAAAAGTATGCAGCCTATCCAGGGTGCTAATAAGCTTACAATATACACGGTTAGCGTGCCAATGTTAAGCAGGTGTAAGGGTTACCATGTTCACCATCTTGGTTTAGCATGTTAGCATGCTAACCTTTGCTAATTAACACTAAACACGAAGTACAGCTGAGGCTGACAAAATGTCATTAGTTTGCAGGTATTTTGTCACAAACCAAGGGATGTACCAACAGACCAACCGACGATATCTCCATGAGCCACACTGCTAGCATGGCTAAAAATGAAGTGAAAGCCAGAACATTCATGAAATTGTAAGAATCAATCACATTACTTATATTATTTCAAATACAAGATATTATTTCAAATACAAGATTGAGAGCATTTCTATTGCTTTCTTTGCAAAACAGGTTTACCTACGGGTACAAATAAAAGTAACCTGAACCTGAACTTTCTGAACAAGACAGCGGCTGAACCGGTGGCTAGAAGCTAACGGTGCTGACAGTGCTAACAGCGCTAATAACGGCAAAAGTAATGACAGAGCGAACAGTGTTTACCTAAGGGGGAACCGGAGGGTGGGCGTTATGCTTACGTGACGTCGCTGTCAGTAAGAACAGAGTTTTCAGCTGTAACTGCCATATGAGAGCAGTGCAGAGGCCATAAGTTAGCCAGTAGGACTACGCTACTCCACTGTATCTTTTACATAGCAAATAGTTGTTTACAGCCTTTTTAACGCTCTGAATATTGAACGAAGCACATTTTTAAAAAAAAAAAATTTGGCTACTGTTGCAAGCTCTTTAGTGAAATCAACCTCTGTTCTGTTTCTATATCATGTCATTGCATTAAGAAAACAGACATGAGCATTATGTTTGAGAAATGAGAAAATGAGAAAGTAACTCCAAAAATCTGTTACTTAAAAGGAATGTACAAACAAAACAAATATACAGTTTGAAAGTCCAACTCGACAATGATGGCGTTGTCATCAGTCTCGGTTTGATACAACATAAAATACACAAAATAGCTTTAATGATGTCAAGTCTTTTACAGCAGGAGTGGCATAAATACTGTACAGCAGGTTGAAGATGAGTCATTTGAACTGAGGTGAGGGGATTTACGTGTGTCTAGTTACGGTCATTCAGTCATATCTTCTTTGATTCCTGCAGGTATGCAGGCTATTCCTAACTCCAGCAGGAATCCAGTGTGTCGCAACATTTTACTACCACTGCACTGTCAGGTGAGCAGCTGTTTCATTAGAGCAACAGCAGCCATTCAGCGAGTTAAAGCGGATGTGTAAAAATGCTACAGGAAGAACAAGTTTGACTCCATGAGGTTCTGCAGGCTGTTTGTTAAGGTGAACTGATTAAAGATGACAGATAGGACAAGAAAGGAGGGATTCTGTTATCTGTTCCCCAAGGGGCAAAACTGCTTTGCAAAAGAAAGCAGGGTGTGACTTTCAAGACTTTAAAATTGCAAATAATAGCCAAAACAATCAGGTCATGCTGAGCACAATGGGTGTCATACAGTTGAAATGACCTCACCTCTTCTTATAAGCTTTTTACAGGATGTACAACTAGATACATTACAGCAGTTTACAATATTTTTCACTGGCTGTTTAAAACAATCTTAAAAACTGTGCCCTGCCCAAGCAAGCCTACAGTCTTAGTGTACCTCACTACAAACAAGTTACATGTCCTAACTACAGTAGATTATCCATTACAGAATCACTTCCTGAAAAGCTACACAAGGAAGTAAACCTAAAGACAATCAGATGTACACAAATGTATATAAGGGAGAAATTTAAGCCACCCTTTGGATGATCCTTCCCTTTTTGGAAGTATAAGTAAAAATGTACTGCTCTGCACTTGATACTGGATTCTTGTCTTACAGAATTGTCCAAGTTTAAATAACCCAGAGATGTGATGAGGAAAACAAAAAGAACAGGATGAAACAGCAACAGGAATCGCACAATCCCTGACTAGGAGCAATGTGTCCAAAAACTGTAAAATCCTGAATAAAACATCTTTGCATCCATTAGGGGAATTAGTAGTGCATAAAGGTCTCTTCTTTTCTCCATCTCACCAGCTCTACACTGGAGAGGCCGGCCTGCAGTGTCTCTTCAAGAATGTACTTTTAATCAACGGACGAGGACACATCCCGAGACCAACTAGTGTAGTTTCTCTTTCAAGTCAACTCCAATCTGTATCTTCTTAAAAGGTACGTCCAGTCAGAGCTGGACACAAATTCTGGTAAAATTCTTAACAAGTTCCACTTTCAGGTCTTGATTATGTCCTGATCGTCATGTTTTGCCTCCTCTGAGGGAAGCTGACTGTTGCCCGTATCCTGACCAGAGCTGAGCGGCCGGGCGTTGGCCCTCGTCGACCGCTGCCGTCGCGTGCCGTTACCAATGCAGCGCATGAGGTTCTTGAACGTTGTCCACATTTCCTCGTCCTTGTAGGAGTAGATGCAAGGGTTCATGACGGAGTTGAGTACAGCCAGGAGCAGCAGCACGCGTTTTGATTTCATGACGTTACAACTCGTACAGTTGAGGCCATCCAGGAGCAGAACCACCAGGCCAGGAGTCCAGCAGATCACAAAGGCCCCTTCAGGAAAAAAAAAAAAAAAAAAAAAACACGCAGTTAGTCTTTTGTAACACGTATTTCTCACATGCACCTTCTTTTTTTTTTAGCGTAGTGTGTTAGGAGGAAAAAAATATAACGAAAGATGAAATGCCTTAATTAGATCTTTAGCGGTGCCGCTAGGCAGATTTTGGAGCCTTTAGAAAGTGCCAGGCTAGCCGTTTCCTATCTTTATGCTAAGCTAAGCGACTGCTGGCGTTAGCTTCATATTTATCGTACAGACATGACAGTGGGATCAATCTTCTGATCTAACTTTTAAATTAACTTACTAATGTTAATGAATTGTGATAATTTGTTTAATGGTCCCTCAAAAATCCTTTAATAAACCAATGTGTCAAAAATAATTTAGGTGTTCATAATCTTTTTTTCTATATATATTTTAGAGTTAACCATTTATTTCCTTATTGCATTCTACAGTATGTAAAGCGGCTTTGAGAAAATTTGAAAAGCATCAGATTATTATTATTATTATTATTATTATTATTATTATTATTAATTTAACTGCAAAGCATTGACAAGTAGTTTATTAACTATTAACAATGCTGAGTAAGAACTTTAAATCCCTTTACAAGAAATCCTTATGTGGTTCCAAATTTCAATAAGTCTTGCACACCACACTTATATGTTGGTAGTGAAAACTTGGAGGTCGAAACAGCGTTATCTACTGTTAGCCATTAGCTTAAGTGTCCGTATGATGAGATAATATGTCTTACTTAAGGGCCCGTTTTAAATAGTGCAGCAACTAATGATTATCATCATTATTGATTCATCAGTATTCAAATTTACAATGCAGAAATTCATCATATTTGATATCTGGAACCTGCGAATTTTGGGCCGTTTGTTCCTGATAAATGAAATTGAAAAAAGAGGAATCTATCCTCAAAATTGTTGCAGAATACATTTCTGTTGACTATTTGATGTATTGCTTCAGCATTCGTTTTACAGTATCTAATTGATGTTAACAATTTTCTGAGCTGGCCAAGAGGTTTCTGATTGTTCAGATGAGTATTAAAAATGAAAATCTATTTAAAACTAAATAAGTGTATTTGATGGTTTCATGTACTTCTATTGATGAAGCTACAACACTTAAAATTGCTACATTTTAGCAAAGTAATACCAACCTAATACCATTACAACAAGCAGACACAGGTTGGCAGTACAATGCCATAATTGTGTTCAATATTTAATACTGTGTGTTTGGTAAATAATACGGATGGTCACAGGGCTACTGAAGCGGCCAATTAGTAATCATCTCAAACATGTTTGGGCACAAAACAAAGCCACTAAGAAATGTCTGGAACTGAAAGAAAGCCACAAGCAGTAACTTGTTTGCACAACCTGCATCTCCACGGCCTCAATACATCTGCAGAACAAAAACAAAAATACTGTTCTATACAGCTCTCTCTCTTCGTCTCACATACACAAGTATGGACACATGTGCACACAGACAGAGGGTCTAGTGGTAGTGTTTTTATGCTTTTCATTGCTCATAGCCTGAAAGTCAAAAAGTTTGCCACATTTTACAGTAAATTTCTATTCTTACACTCATTCCTCTTCCTCTTCGTCTTTGATAGCCCACATGTTCAAAATTAAGTGAACTGAATTGAAATTGCCTTTTTAATTACCTCCTATTGGCAGTTTTTCATGTATTGAAGTTTAAAAATTGACTCTTTCCCTTTAATCTACGACAGAGGGGAAATAACACACATTTCAAGCATGTGTTCTTTTTCTAAGTTGGTGTTCATTTGATGATGGTGGTTGCACTTAAAGAATGAAAAACAAATCTGAATGCTTTACTTAAACAGGTCCCAACGCTGTTAGACATTCCACAAATAAATGGCTGTAGGCTATTAAACTACAATAACTATATTTGACCAAACTAGTGCCGTGAAGAGTGAAAGACAAATGTAACCAAAGAGGCACTGACATTCAAAAGAAACTAAATAAAAAGAGCAAATTTACACTTCTTAGGTGTCAGTGACAATGACAATGTCAGACTGTTCCAACACTTATGCACTCATTCATTTGACTCTTGGTATAACAAAGCATGTGTGGGTTAAACATCTTTAAACTGGTTTGTCAAGTTACCAGTTCCACCTGAGTATACTACTTTAGTGTTACAGAAGTAAAAAAAGATTTTCCTGAATAAAATGTCACATGGACCTGGACCTGACCACATGCCTCAGAGGGCTTCAAAGTTTCTTCCTTTCCTCGCTCAGATATTGCGGTAGTGATATTTGTGCCACCTTTCAAGAACACTTTTGTTTTACATGTCATTCCAAAGTCAAAGCAATCTCAACAGGGAATGACACTTGTGTGCCAACACTTCCACAAGCTCAAAGAAACTCTGCAAAGCATCTGAAAGCAATTGACAAAGTCCTCAAGTATAGGTTCTTCTTCTTCCTTTTTTCTGGATGGGTGGGGAGGAGGGGATGTTCATTGAAGGCCAGTGTGGTGTGGCTGGTACGCCACACAGGCTCAGGAGCAGTGTCCTTGCAGGGAGAGATAATTACACAGCAGTCTGAAAGAAAGTGTGTGCAAAGGCGGACAGTAGCTCCTACGCTACAAACTGTATCAAACCATCTGGCCAGGCAACAAGCCGAGTGCCCAAAGAAACAAAGAACAATGACAGACTATAATCCTGCAGGGCGGCCATGCAAAGTCACGACAACTATCTCATGCAAGTTTCTATCTCGATGGCTGTATGAAGAGTGTATGAAAATAAAAACTGAGGACATTAAACTCATCTGACCTGCAGTGCTTTTCCGAAACGCATCTGTTTCAGAGTTTGATGGTTGCGTGATAGTTGCATGAGAATATGCATTTAACACCCTTTTCTGGAGCAGTCCTATTGTTCTGTTCTTATAGGAAAGTGCTGGGAGGACAGGTATTTGAGTTCAGCCCCTCTATTGCAAGGTATCCTGTTGCAAACACCTAAACAAAGAGAGCCAGACCAGGATATCCGACTGCCTCATCTGGGATGAAAATGCATGAGAAGAGAAGGAAACGTCAGCCTTTTTGAGCTTTCCTTCCTCTGGGAAAAGAACCGGAGTATGCTACAACAATAAGTCGATTAATCGTTTAGCCAATGAACAGAAAATTAATTCCCTACAATTTCATAATTAATTCATTGTTAAAGGAATTTTTAGCCAAAACATGCCAAACATTCTTTGGTTTTCGGCTTCTTAAATGTGAGGATTTGCTGGTTTTTCCCGCTTTACATCCTGTAAACAGATTTTTGGGGGTTTTGACTCGCCTAATATATTTTAACATTGTATAGACTAAATGATTTGTTTGTTAAGCAAATAATTAGACGATAGAATAATGGTTAACAAGTTTAAGCCACTGGGCAGAAAAATCTGACTCAAAAAAGAGGCAAATAGTATGAAATACTTTTTTGCTGACTCCTCTTTTCTTTCATTAGACTCCCTCATATCACTGACAAGCACTCAAAACATTTACTGAAAGCATAAGTGTTTGTGTTATTATGCTCAAGGTTTCCCTTCATATCAGGGTAACAGATTACAGTCCAGTGTTCAGCAGTGACTCAGTGAATTGCCTGGACTTTGTGACCCTGACGAAGGACACAGCTGTACACCAGCCCTGTTTACACCCGACTAATGCGGGAACACTTGACTCACTATGTTAATGATGCGGCACAGACAAAATTTCTATGATTAGCACCTACCGAGCACAACCATGACTGTTTTGATGAGTTTGATGGGCGTTCTCTTGCGGTTAATGGAACCACTGGTGTGTGGCGAGAGCACCGCCGTCTTCCTCTTGACGTAGGTGTAGATCCTCGTGTAGATGACCACCATCACCAGGAAAACCACCAGGTTAGACACGGACCAGAAGATCAGGTAGCTCCTGCTGAAGATAGGAGCCAGCTCGGAGCAGTCGCTCAGGTTGCAGATGCAGTTCCAGCCCAGACTCGGCACGGCCCCCATGAAGATGGAGATGGCCCACACCAGCACGATCAGCAGGGTCACCCTCCTCTTTGTCAGGTTGCTGTGGACTTTCCAGTTCATGACGGAGATGTAACGCTCCAGAGCTATTACCAGCAGGTTAGCCAGCGAGGCGGAGAGACTGATGTCCAGAAGACCTTGACGGATGAAGTATTCTTTAACTGTAAGTTTCCACGACACCTCACCTGTGTTAAACATCAGGTACACGTACGCTATGCCTGCCAGGAAGTCTGAGGCGGCGAGGTTGGAAAGGAGATAGTAGAAAGGGTAGTGAAACCTCTTATTGGTGATGACAGCAGCTATGACCATGACGTTGGAGATCAGGATGAAACAGCAGAAGAGAGAGCCCACCACCTGCACCAGGATGAGCTGGGTGTTGTCCCATTTGTCAACAGCGCCGCTGTTGTTGTAGAAGAAGCCCATGGGCTCATCATAATGGCAGCTGTAGTTCTGTTGGTCCATTTTAGAGGCCAGTCTGTAGAAAGAGAATGAGAGAAAACATATGAAGTGGAACCGTCAATCAATCATTTATCTATTGAAGTACAGCTAAAATGTATTGATAAATGGTTATTCCAACAACTAAAATCCAAAATGTTGCCATTTCCTGCTTCTCAAATGTGAATCTATGCTTCTTTTCTTCATCTTATTTGATAATAAACTGAACATATTTGGGTTTTGGACTGTTTGGACAAAATAAGACAGCACCTTGGTTTTCTAGGATATTAGGATTGAGAATTTTTTTTTATTTTTCTGACGTTTTGACGACCAAACAAGCAATCAAATACATCGAGAAAGTAATTGGCAGATTTTGTAATGAAAATAATTAGTTGCAGACCTAAATTCAAGTATGTCTGATCAAATACATCTATAAAATACCATTAAGGCATTTTAAATCCAGTTTTATGGATTTAAATATATCAAATTACAGCAAAAGAGATGAAAAGTCGAAACTGCAATGCTTTGTTTGGCACTTCAGTACATGGTGCCAATTTTCCCAAGGCCAAGCGAGATGTAATGACTCGAGTCCAAAGGGAGAAGTACACATGGCAAAACGCATTCACTTTAAATAAAACTGAAAATCACAGTAAGCTCCGTTATTAAAGTTGAACAAGATAGTGACATTAAAAAGGGAGTCAAAAACAATATGCTCAATCAAGTGACACGAGAAAGGTCCGTAGTCATTCGGAGTGCTCTACCTGTACAAACATTTATTTGGTTAAACACTAGACAGACATGCAGCAAAACAAGACTCCAACGGAGGTCAATTCATGCTGAAGTGACGTGACAATGAGACGCCTTTATTACCTGTCCGAGTTGGGAAATCAACAACTCCGAAGAAGGGAGGGATGAGAAATTCCCACACAGGGACTGACGAAGAGAAACGAGAAACTCAAATAGAAGCCGAGGAAACAAATAATTTAGCCCGACAGATAGTTGTTTTTTTTTTGTTGGATAAAAGACCAACAAAGAGCTACTTAAAAGAACAATCGGGCCAGGTGAGCTTACCTGTGTTAAGGCGCTGTCGGCGGTGAGTCAGTAGGCTACGAGTTGCGAAATCTTCCGTGCCGAGTTAATGAACATGTCTCCCCTGCAGCACTGCGCCTCCGCAGCTGTGGACGGAGGGAGGTGACGGCAGAGAGCTGGAGGACAAAGTGGAGGAAGAAAAGTTGAGCGTCTTCACTTTGAGTCCTCAGCTCGGTGACGTAGAGGGCGTGTGCCACCCAGTCTCCTCACAGGCGAATTCCTCCGCTTGACCGCACGAGGCCCCGCGAGCTCACCGTCCGGTCCAAACACTGGCTGTGGGTGGAGAGGGGACACGGAAACGCACGGACCGTTTCATCCGTTTTCTGACAATGAGACAATGAGCCCCGACCCCACGCAATGTAGGTCAACTGGAGTAGCATATGCGTTAGTCCAGTACTCCACCCCTGTGGTTAAATATCGACTTCTGGTATTTTCATTTTTTGCACTTTTAATTCTATAGCTTTTCCTTGAAAGATTTACATAAAAAAATTAAAAACAACATCTAATACGCTCGTAAAATGTGTGGTTTCCAAATTAATAATTAAAGTCGTATTGTTGTCACGTTTCAGATGTCAATGAGTTGTGAGCAGTTCAAACAGATTTCCCCTTTAAATTTCTCGAGGCTCAAAGAGGTCAAATTTTTCCGATGGTAAAAAAAAAAAGAAAAGTTTAGAGAAAAGTAGTAATAATGTGGGTTTAACAATTCCACCATCTCTTTCCACCAATCTTCGTGTTTTGTTTGAGATAGCACACAGCATATTTATATTTATTACGTCGTGTTGAAAAGTAAGCAATATTAGTTGACATACATTAAACAGATCTGTTGAAAGGAAATCCTTAGTGTGACTATGCCGCTCTTGTTTTTGACGGTTCGAAATAATCAGACATGACAAATAGTAAGAGATATATATTTATATACACACAAAGTACACACAAAAGCACGTAATGCTTTACAGGAAAAATGTAACCACCTTTACTTCAGGCATTTAGTCAGAACCAGGCTGAAATCTATTAAGAGATGTTTTGGATGACATTATAAAAGTAGCCCACTTGGTGTAGGTAACTCCTTGATTTTGATCCAGCACGTTGTATAGTTTAAGAAAACATCTGTGATTGGCTCAAGTTAAAAGCACAATACTCGCTTTCAAAGTCGTGCTCCGGCTTGTCTCATCAACAATAGTTGTAGATTTGTTGATAAAACTGACTCACTGTAGATCAGGTTTGGTCCAAACCTCCCGTCTAACTCAATCTCAACTGTGAATGCGTTTTCTTTACAGAGCTCATGTGAAGTGTTGTATTGCAATGTTTTTAACATTATATAATCAAGTTCCCACCACTGCTGATATAATGTGATCTGCTCTATGACTAAAATTTTAAAAAAGGAAAGCTGAATGTGTACACTTGCAGGATAGAAGGGAGACAGTAACAATGGACAAATGAAAAGATTAGCTTTACTGCAATCTGTACGACAACACCTGACAAATAAATTACATCTAGCACTGCATAATGTTGCATAGCACCAGTGTTTGCAGCCACAGTCAGTGGCAGAAAACACTGAATTCAGTTCTTTGGCAACTAAATGCATGGACAGACCTTACAAAAAGGCCCAGTAAACTTCTCAACAGCATGCTGAACTTCATTGGATACCGTTATGAAACCTTTTTCTTTCCATGTCAAGCTTCAGTTTCATGTTAAAGGAGAGGGAACTTGATTGGCGTTTCATATTGCACTTCACAGACTCAGTAACTCTGCTCTTTTTCGAGGATTTTGCAGTGGGTGGTTTGATCTCGAAGTCTGCATCAGACGTGCGAGGTCATGTTTTCAGCATCCTCCTTCCTGATCCGTGTCCACTGGAGGTGGAACAGCTATCAGCTGATCAGTAAAACATCGTCACTTTCTGGAACTCTGCAACAACATAATCCAAAAAGAAGTGTGAGACACCCAATGTCTCAACATATTAAGCAAATATCACACAGTTTTGTCATAAGTTGCACATCAGTGACATTGACCTATATTGGAAAACATTTAAGTCACGTTTCTTTGAGATGTTGCATCCAATGTGCCCCAAAAAGGTCACCGGAAGTTAGATTTAGAGACCCACAGCTGCTTGTTCAGACCAGTGAGACATTTCTAAACATTTACAACTTGTTTAAACTGTTGTTGAGATAATCATAGTTGAGTCATAGGATTCCAAATAGTAAAAAAAAAAGAAAAGAAGCATGGCTCTATATTCTCTGGGCTTCTACCTGCACACAGGTTTCGCCATTACACACAGACAACTAAAGGATGCAGGAGGAGGTTTGACTTCCTGGTGCTTATACCCATGCGGAGCATAAATCCCCCAAAACAAGCACACTGAAAACGACAGCCTTGTCACCATTTTTGGGGTTTGGCTGTTTCCTCTCAAGAGAAAAAAAAATAAATAAAAAAGCAAATATATGTTCCCATCTCATCAAATCTGTAAACAATTAGACACTTTTCTTCTTCCTTTCTCTTTATGATCTGCCACGAGCAGCACATTTTACTGCTGAGTTTGCAGACCGAGTCTCATTCCACAAACTGCTGCAGTCATTTTGAGGATGTGAACGAATCTCACAGAGAGCAAGGAAGGTGTGTCCAATCCACAGAAATAGTAGAGCAAACAGTCAGTCAAAGCTAAAAAAAATAATTCTAAATTGTTTTATGATAGACTGGTTTAAAATAACCTAACATCCTGCTGCCCTTCTTTGGGACTTGCTCATCATAGTTAGTAAACAAATAAATAAAAAATGCGTATAAAAACTTGCACTCCTTCATCCACAGCTCATTTCTTGAACGGACTCAGATGGCAACACATGTCCGTCTCTGTGCTGGTTTCATCATCCTCGTCTCCTATGTGTCTGGCACAGTCTCCACATAACTCATCTAGAGCCTGAGCTTCATCATCTGTTCTTTGCCTTAAGGTGGGCAGCTTCTGGCCTGTCCAAAAACCTCACAAATGAGGCCATGAGTGACACTGAGCATGTGCAGTGCAAGTTGCAAGATCAAAGGCAAGCAGATAAGAAAATACACCAAAGACTAGCAGGGCAGCAGATGCCTGGACGAGGTGATCCCTAATCCAGGCGTACGCGGATACCCCTGCCTCCTCAATGAACCTGCCGAGTCCAACTACCATCCTAACCTAAGGAGCTCTTTCATAATTGTACAGTAATAACTATGAATACAAGGACTGGTCTGAAAAAGTGGCTATGCAGAATTAATGCAACACCAGGATCTACAAAGTACAAATAAAGTCATGTCAAGGGACGAGACACCCAACTCCTGCACGATCAATCCTGTGGCAGCAATAGCCTCCGGTCTTGTAACATGATGGGTTCAAAGAGATAATGGGCGCCCATAGCATCCTCAACTGCGATGAGAAGGTTCTCAGGGTTGGCGTAACCACAGGTCAAAACGGAGATTAATGCCCTTTCTGCTTGCTCAGGATGTTTTGCATGCCTCATCGCCACTACATTACAAAATGCGATATAAAGTCAAATTTAACAACATAGTGCTTCATTTACACACTCCTGTCACAGGGTAGGAAAGCACATTGCCTAAAGCTTTGTTTATACTCTCCGTTGACAGGCCTATCCACCTCACTCCAGAGAAGTGCAAGCCACAGCTGCGTCCACTCTCTTTCCGGCGAGCCGAGACACTTTACAGCCCCACTGATGTGTGTTGCTGCCATCAAAACTAACAACATAATTCAATAATTTCCTTGGAAAGCAGCGACTCGCTTCTGTGCACAGCTTAGCACGTCCTTCGTCAAATCTCTTTCAAACATAATACTGACTCTTTGGCTAAGCTTCTGTACACACATACAGTTTATGAACTACAGCAGATACAGTGGAGTCATTCATCAGGTATACATTTGTATCATTGTGGTCATCTGAAGAGCTATAGTATATGGTTACAACATTTTCTTTAACTGTCCATTCAACTTCAACCACAAGACTCTTGAGCCACAATACATTATTTCAACTGTCAAACTGGATACATTGGTTCCAAATAAGTTTTAAATCCAAACAAAGAGCAACTCCTTGCTTTCCAAACAAGATAACTTACTGCAGTAGAAGATAACAATATAGGAAGAGGCTAATTGCATGCAGATGAAATTTCATCCAGTAAGACATAACCACGTTAGCCGAGAACGCTGATCTAATTTTTGTGAGCAGAGGGAGACAAAGACGCTCATAAAAATGAAATTTGGTCAGTTCAGAGGCTGCAAATGACTGCAATTAGAGAATGTGTGTAACTTGACAAGAGTTCTCCTAATGACAACAAGTCAGCCAACTCCGGCAGTTTTACGCTCAACTCCTCAGAGAAGATGCACATCAATTTGTCAATCTAGCATTGCGTTTGCACAATTACACATTATTATACAATGGCTCTGTAACTGAAACTTCCTTTAACACTCAGACAATCAGAGCAGGAAAGCCGGACGGCTCGGTGACGGGAAAAGATTGTATAGTCACAGTGTTAATGTATGGTAAAATAATGCCTTGAGAGGAAAATTGATACCATTTCCTACAGTATGCAAGTAATCGTAGTTAAAAAAAAAAAAAAAAAAAAAAAAAAAAAAAAAATTGTTGATTGTAGAAAAGTTTGATGGCAAACACTGCACATTACTACATTAGTTGCTTTTCTGAGAATTTCTTTTTGCCCACAGTCATAAAATGGACTAGTGCTTTTTAAGTAGAAGGATGATGATGGCTACAGAAACCAAACTTGGTGTCTGTTTAAAAGTTAAGCCTTTCCCAGATCCAAAACAGGGAATTGAGTAATCTATTAAAAATTTTTTTGAAAATCTATAAGAATGCAGAACCAAAAGCCAAAGTAAGACACCGGTGTAGTACAGCTTTTGGTTGAGCTTCTTAACCATTCAGCTTGATAGAAACAGACAGTTAAAGAGGAAGCAATTAATTTTCAACATGCACCTCATGCGTAAAGTCTACACCGCTGCTTCAAAATGGACATGGTGAAATAAAACGTGACAATACAACTCAATATTCAGACATATTAGTCCTCTGTTTACGAAAGGAATATACAAAGTGATGAAGAAAGAGGACACAGCGTGACATCCTTCTACAAAATAAAACCACACACACCAAAGAGTTGTTGAACTCTACAGTACATTGTAGTTAAACTTTCACCACAGATCAAATAACTCTTCCAAACTAACTAGCGTGTTTTAACAAAACCAGCTTTTCCAGCTCAGTTGACTGAGTTTTGACCGTGGCCTGTTTATCTGGGAGGCAACACAGCAAGGAGGGAGGGATGACTGGGGGGTGAAAGGGAGTGGAACAGGGTGGAGTGGGGGGGCGGGCGGGGGGTTCTTCCCAGTGCAAAGCCTCAGTTTCTCTGTAATCAGCCCATCATTGGGTGTGTCTGCATAGCTCCCACCACTAATTTCATTGCTCTCAGACCACGTAAGACCGAGCCAAACCACAGCGTGGAGGAAACTCCAGTCTGCTGCTTGCTGATGATAGAGATTGGCTCATAGAAAAGGAATGAGCAGAAAACAGGGACGTATAGACAAATACGATGTCTTGCTGTAGCAACAAGGTGTAAGCAAACTACTCAAAAATGTTTTTGTACGTGTAATGTTTGAGAGTGAGTGATTTACTTAAAGTTACTACAAGGAACTTTTAACTGGTTGTGAAACAGTCTCAATTTCATACTGATGCCTCTCTATGATCTATACAAGCATACGAGTCCATCAGTGAGAAGATTGGACATTTCTATTTAGTCATTCAGACTCCAGCGAGGCCTCCGACAGTGACCAGGTGGTCCCAGGTCACCGCTGAGGTCCAACACTGACACCACACTGCTGGAGGCGCAGGCCGAATTGCTGGGCCCGCTGGAGGAAAGGGAGGCACAGGAGAACCAGATCCACAGGGACCACCAAAAACACAAAATTAAAGTTCCTCGCAGTCTCTTTAAATAGGTACACATTGATGCAATATTTTTCCGGTTTTGCTCCTCTACATTGTTGACTACTCTAGACAAAACAATCATCGTCATTATTAGCAGCCCTAAATCTTTCCCAGCAAAATCTAATAATGAAAAGCATGGCTGAATTTAAACGTTCCTGCAGCAGCATAAAAAGAATGGAACTAAAGTTGACCATTATAATTAAAAGAGTGCCAACCAATGCCATTTGATATTGCTCATGTTGCAGTGATGAGAAGTCATGTTTGTACAGAAGGCGCTTCCAGGTGTGAATTCATATTCAGCTGGGTGTGAGAGTAAATATTAAATATCATTAAAAGTATCATACCGTTGGCAGCAGCACAACACAGAGTATCTGATGTGACCGTCCGTCGGACTGCTCTCCTCTGCAACAGGAAAATCTTTTTGCTCTCTGAGGAACTTTTGCAGGTCCGTCGGTGGGAATCCGTCTCTTTGGAACCTCTGTTGGTGAAAACACAGAAATGCAAACAATTTAAAAAAACAACACCTTCCAAATGCATAGTAGCACAAATCAGATTTGAACATTTTAGCACTTAGTACTTTTTTTTTAAACCTATACATTTGTCACATGGGAAGGTTTAGACATTTGTCTTGTGAATAATCAAAATCAACTAATTGTTGTGAGGAGAGTACTGTGAAATATTTCTCATGGATTTCCCATTACTGAACTCCCTTTCACGGCATTGGAAGATTTAAAAGTTGAATTTATAAAATGCTATAGTTTTCAGCTCACTAGAACTAAACCAAAGCAGAAGTACCTTGATGGTCTCATAGGAGTCGGTGATGAGGGCGATGAAGAGCGACAGCACCATGTAGATGAACAGGGAGATAAAGGAGTAGAGGTAGGCCCGGCTGAAGAGCCACACCAAAGTGTTTTTGTCCTTCAGCTGGGCGAAGGTGGTGAACATGTCGTCGCCGTTCAAGAGGGAGAACAGGCACTCCGCTACACGACTCAGGCACTCAAACTAGGGAGATGGAAGATGAGACGTTGGATTGGAGCAAAGTTGTATATGCTATTAACAGTTCCCACAAAGGCAGTTAATTGAGATAAATCTGAGGAATTTTGTGAGGAGCATGTTTTGTCTGTAGTTTTAACACGTCTGTTTTTAAAAGCACAACAAAAATCTTGATCATTACAGAGATAGAGGTGCAAAAGACCAATGGAAGCGTGACACTTGATAGAGGTGGCCCAACAAAGATGGAAAGACAAGCAAAGAGACAGATGGCTAAAAAACGAGAGCAAAGTTCCATCCAGAATGTGATAGTATCTAAATACAACATCCTGATCCCACTGCGACTCTATGGATTCCAGCACTTGGAGACGTGTGGGATGGCAAGTACAAGAACCTACTCTGTTTATTCCTTCAGTAAATACCAGGGAATCCTGGACGGGCTGACAGAACACGACGGGGGACTCCCCCCGGCCACCGCAATGTAAATATTGCGATCAAGTCTCAGTTGACGGCAACATTGAACAAACAAGGAACTGAAACCCGTTTACCTCAACTGTATCCATAGCAGCATGCAAGTCAAGTCACTTTCACTTCCACTGAAATTAATGTGACTATTGTTTTACCAAATAACTTTTCTTATGAGTTGGACGTTAAAGCATGAGTGCATTTACAATACAGTCAGTGCCATTTACAAATTAAAAGCATTGTAGGATTTAACTCTGGAGCTCATTGGTCAAAAGCATGAGGACCTTAAGTAAACTGACCTGACAAACACACTTAAAAAAAAAAAAAAAAAAAAAAAAATCAATCAACAACTTATTTACAGTTCCTCTTCAGTTTTAAGATAATTAACACATTTTCATTTGGTAAGTAAGACATTCGGGGGTGGCTGATTTCATGTCTATCTCACATCTGTCTCTCCTACATTACGAGCACTGACTTGTTTAGACGACCACTGCTGCTCGGACTTCCGTAAATAATTTATCTTAACGGGCGAGGACAGCTAAACACACATTTTCCCTGATGACACTTGCTGGCTAAGGATATCCCAGTTACGGTGATGGTCTGAGTTGAAGATATAGGTCTCCACTTTCCAAATGCCCCGATTGCAGTTAAAATATCAGTTGACTATAGAGCAAACAAAACAATTAACATCAGTTTCTTAATTTCTTTAAAACAACTTTTTGCAAACAACTTGCTCCACTTTAGGCAGTTAAAACAGAGGAATGTTTTAAGATGCAAATCACGACATTACCAGTTTGAGTTCTACAGAGGACTTTTCTCACATTTCATCCCCCTTTTCTAACACTTATACACTGTCCGATAAAAAGGGAAATAAATCTAAATACTTAAAAATGTGTTTTTTTCCAATTAGAGACAAGGCTGTAAGTATTGCGTCTGTGTATGAGGAAAGTGTCCCAGTTAACATTTGGTCCCAAAGACCAAACGCTGGTCTGATTGAAGCTGGGGGTTTCATGGACATGACATATACTGACATCTAGTGGTTGTAGATTCAAATTGTTCAAAAAACTAAAAGGACCAATGATGTGAAGTCATTTGTGCACAAGGAAGCTATTTTTGCAGTTTCCTAAATTTGCAGGACATAATGTTGAGACAGCACTTCAAAAGCTAATTAACCATGGGAGCCCATATGAATCATAGCAAATAATCACCTGTATCATTTCTTTTAAAAAGGATAAACATGGTAGACAACACATATGTTCATTAAGAGTGGCGCACATTCATTTACATGATTTAGAAAACAGTCCACAAAAATACAATATTTCCCAGTATGAATCCGCACACTTAAGAAAGAAAAAAATGAATAATAATCTGTGCAATTACTATGATTTCTCACTGGATTCAGTCTGCATTAGATTGTATTCAAATTACAAAATGCTGTTTCAGCCAATTTAAATGATGTATGTGCACGTGTTTGAGAACCATTTTCTCTTGACCTCAGCAGTTCTGCAGGAAGCGACGAAGTCACTGAAAAGAGCCTTGATAGTTCCCCAAAGTTCGCACAACCCTGACCGCAATAGCTGTATTTTCACAGCAGCAACTACCACACCATAAACTCACTTCTCCTATATCTAGCCCTCAGGCCTCCACATCCTCAAACCAGTAAAGAGGGTTACCTTCTCATGGTATGGCCCCAGTACGATCCATCCGCAGAAGGTGTAGCCGAGGTAGATCATGCCGGCACAGCAGCAAAAACGCAGGACCTTGGGGAAGGCTGCTTTCATGGTTAAAATCAATACCTAGACACAAACAGGAAGTATGGACACAAAGTATTAAGCTACAATCAAATCATGAAAGAATGTGTGGGGACATTTGATTAGGGTGTTAAAAAAAAAAGAAAAAAAAAAAAAAAAAAAGCAACCTCCAACGAGAGAAAAAAAAAAAACATTCATAGACTCACATTGTATTTCTGGAAGTATCCCAGGTACCTGATCACGCCGACCCACACCAATAAAGTAGACGTTCCCAGAAAGATACTGCACACATCATAACTGGTCAGACTCTACAGGAGAGGGACCAAAAATAAATCACAAGCCTTACTTGGAAATCAGGCCTCAGTGAATCCCTGTAAAATTAGTTAATATTTAGTTGTGAATGTGGCACACAACGGCCCTGACTTTTTTTAAAGCAACTTAAAGCTGCATGATTATAAATATGATTTTATCGTAACAGGCACATCGTTTATCGTAACAGGCACATTGTTTGTAGTAAACCGTGACATGAACTGTGTGGTTTATTTTATGTGGAACTGCAACAGAAGAACATCCCATCAATTGTTAACTAACGTGTGACATAATGGGTCATTTGGCTTTTATGTTTTAGGGTTATAAAACACAAATCCAGCCGACGAACTTTTTGTAAAAACTAAATGTAAACTTTCCTCTACTGCAGATAAATTTAGTCAATTTGCCTTATTCCCCTCTTCCAGATTTCAGGTAGGAAACTGGTGTAAACATCTTGTTCCCTGCATCCATATATAGTACCAAACCAATAAGATTATTCATTTTACATTTTTCTCACAAGGAGTCATCCAGTTGTTGGATTTATTGTTTCTTCATTTCCCTGTTTGAGTCGACAAATTAAGGACTTTGACATTTTGCTATCATTTAAGAATCATAAATACTGAAGAGACTCCAAAAAGCAGCAAACATTTTGACTGGTTAAAGTCGGAAAAGAACAGGTGGAATTTGTAACATTAATGAAGTGCATTTCTAAATCACCACCATAAGCCATCCTCAACAACAGGAGACCAGCTTTGCTTTCTTGTGAAACTAAAGTTCTGTTGAGCTTGGGGTTAACACTCAAGATGGTGGTTATAAAAAGGACAGACAGTCAGGTTAAAAATAAACAAGTCTTTACAGCGATTACATTGAATCCTTTCATTCCAAAGTTCAGCAGACAGGGAGACACTCCTGGAATTTCTTTTAGTTAGTTCCACATTACTATGATGCTGACTGCTTAAGAAACTTTATTATTTTTTTGCCTGATCTGATGCTCACCCTAACAATGTTTTTTACTTGACTATATAGCTTTTTTACAGCTGGGGGAGAATATGCTGACATATGCCGTTTAGTAACAAGTCTGTTTTGAGGCCTTCTCCCTAAGAAAGAAGAACATGATTCAGTTTACCTTCGCTTGTATTTCCATCTTCAGTATTGATCCAATGATGGCCAATAGATCGCTGACAATTACCAGCACATACCAGCCATTCAGAAACTCATTCTGGTCATCCTCACACACTTCACGATTGTAGTTCTCATGGAAGAATCTGGAGAACCTCTGAAAACACACAAATGCAAATTCAGTCTCTTACAGAAAAAAAAAAAAAAAATCTACAACACAGTATCAGATCAACTGAGACACAACATAATTATACCAGTTGAGAAAAATCAGCAGATTATGCAAGAATTCATCTACATATGACTTCTCATTTTGCAACAAAGTGTAATTATTGTGACATTTGGCTTAGTAAAAGGAAAGTGGTGGGGGCTGAAACATGTAGTTCTCTGTACGATTTTATACAGTGTGAGCAGAGACTGAGCAGCTGACCCGAAGTAGCCTGACCGCCAGTACGATGGAGCGGGTGCAGAGCACGGCCGATGTGAGGCAAACGGCAATGACAAAACCGTCAAACACCAGCAGATAGTGGGTGTTCTTCTGAGCTGAAACAGAGACAAAGTGTTTATCTTTTACGCAACTCCCTTACACTCACATTACTGATAACTACTAGTTTGCAGGAACACGCCTAACTGTGACAACTGATTTTTTTTTTTGGCCATATACTTTTGTTTGTACGTTTTCAGAAAAATACAGAGTTATCAAGGAATTATGGATATAACAATGCGTTTTGAAATTATACATATTTTTTTTTTTTTTTTTTTTTTAGACCTGTGTCTTTAAATTAAATTTTACACAAAGGATCATGAACCAAAATTTGGTTAAGCAATTGTAACCAAACTGTTAGGTCCATGCTTCGCTACGCAGTCTGGGGATATTTTGACACTAGCGGATTAGCATCTCGTAATTGGTTGCATAGTTAGTGAGTCGCCTTCTCTGGTCCGGCTCTCCAACGATGTTCACATAGGTAGTATTTTAAAGTGCTCATTTATTTCTTCATTATGTTAGACAACTACACCTTACCCGTCCCAGATATCTTCCAGTCTTGACATGCACAGCGCTGAGAGTCTATGTCCAGGAATATTTTCACCTTTCCACTGTGACACTGGTTGTCAAATGTTATCTAGAGGACAAGGCAGAAGGAAAAAAAGATTAGCAAAATGATGAGGAAAGTAGATGTCTTTTCAGGCAAATGCTGTGTGGGCAATGTGTTTCAACAATAGTACAATAAATATTTGGATCACTTTCTTTTTTGTCGCCCCCCCCCCCATCTGTGGTTTTAATGTTCAACATGTTTAGAATTGTTTTCTTGAAGTTGTCCACACTGCACCTCTCAACGATGGAAAGTATCAAATTGTTAACTTGTCTTTTACCTGCTCATGTACACTTAATTTAATAAGGACAGAAAATATGGCTGAACCATACCGTAACGTGGAACGAGTAGCAGTCAGGTAACTCCCGTGAACGCACCGTCTGTAGGTTGATGCCTTTCAGCTGGAAGGTTATTTTCATGTCAACAAGCCTTAAAACAAAATGGAGGATTTTAATGTACGGCAGAGAAAAGTAAGTGATGTGTGTTAGCTGCAGCCACATACAGTACATTGATGGCAGCATGTTTACCTGTAAAAGTCCAGATCAAAAAAGGATGAGTTCTGGGTTTTCCATTGGTTTGCAGTCTTTGGATCATGTGACATACAAACTGAGAGAGAGGAGATGAACAGGGTGAGAAAATGAGCACCAGTTGTGAGATCTTCTGTTGCCCCAAAGGCCCTTGTATGTTGTCTCTCATAACATTGATGATTTAATAATTCAAGTTCTACCATAACAAGGATTGTAAAACTTTCAACATGTAACATTAATACATTTTTGAATGCATTTTGTATCTAGAATTACATTTTGTTGGGCTGTTTTATACATGCAATCAGAAGTGTATATTCTTTAAAGACACAGGGATAATCAAGAAATCAATTAACGGATATCGGGCCAATACAGACTCAAATTAATGGATCAGGTATCGATGACAATGGGGCCGATTTATTCAATTTAATTCTATGTTCAGATACAGAACGTATATGAAAATAGAATTAAATAAATCGGAATTTGAAAGCCTGTTTAGGTTTTGACCAATGTGTTGCTGCATTAAAAAGGGTTTACCGTTGTATTGTAATTCCTGTTAAGTTAAGATTTTTTTTACCAAGTTGCTTTTCCACTATTTATCATTTAAATAATAAATGACAATTCTGTAAATTTCTATTGTTACATTTTGTTTTACAAAGTTAAGATGTTTAATTAAGTCAAGCGTGATGTTGCCTTACACCTAGAAGAGCTTATTTATTAAACACTGGTATCGGATCGGTACCGGCTGATTCCCAAAGTCCAGTTACCGTTATCAGGACTGGAAAAAAAAAAAAAATCCCTAACAGTGACATCTAAAATTACAGGTGAACTCTGACGCAAGGGGAAATATTGACAACAGAACAACAATAAAGTTTGTAAAGGTTCCCTCTCACCTGTCTCCAGCTGGGCATCTATATCATACGCCTCATTTGAGGGCTCCATGATGCCCCTCTTGTAATATTCTTTACAGATGACGAGAGGCAGCACGTCGCCGTGTTCATCCTCACCGTAACTGATGGGACCCACAGAGAGCCGGCCCAACTGGCTGTACTATAAATGTCAAAAACCTCAGGTAAGTCAAACTGTGACCATGGTGATGGTACATCATGTTGCGATAGAAGCCCCAAACTGCGGTATCACACACACACACGAAGCCTGGTCAAATATTAAGTACAACGTAACAGTTCACAGGATTAACAGGTAAATGTTGAATAGTTTAAAATCACATTGGTTTTGATTGAGTGCAGGCGTGTACGGTGAGGCGGTTGAACATGCCTGATCCAGGACATAAAACAGACTGTCATAGACACTTTGTTGGGTGTAGACAGCAACACTGTAGTCATCCTCATCCACGCCTCGGTAGCCCTTCAGGAAAAGGTTTTTGAGCGCCATCATGTTCTCCTCCTTATAGGACACCACCAGCTGGTTGCTGAGGCCGAACAGGATGAGCTACAGAGGAAAGGGAACATTTAAGTTCCATGGAGATGCTTGGTGATGGTAACTAACTAAATTTAATCCTGTTTAGTATTTATACTTTTTGGAATATTTTGAAAGCCATGTCAGTAAGATTTTATGGAATTTTTCTCTGCAGCCAGAAATATATTTTTTAAGATTTTACTTGAGTAATGCAGGATATCACGATGAACTGCATTATGTTGTCCACCTTATTTAGCCATTTTCAATTTACAACACTTATTTGGACTTTGTCTTCACATACAACAAGACACTTTGAAGCCAGTGACTTCTAAAAAGGAGCCATTTTACTTCAAGAAAAATCTAATTGTTTTGTTGGGTATTTTTTTCTGTTTTGTTTCCTTTGGTCCACAGCTGAAACAACAATATTTTTTTTAGCACAATACAAAAACAAACAACTACAAATTCCTTCTTTTTTTGTTTTGCTTTAAAAACATCAAGAAGAGCAAAGTTCAAATGAAGGTTCACTTATTTTAATTCTTTAATTCTTTAATTCATACAGATTTTACTGCACTACACTACACGCCTTGGAAAGAGTGCAGTTCCAGGAAGCATTTTCTGGATGGATCTTCTTTCCTAATTCACATTAATCCCACTCTCCATACCTGTGTTGTGATCATGACGATTTTCAGAATCTGCACCACAAGTTTCCAGGGTATGTGTCGTCGGGCCCGGTACTTCTCACACGGGCTCATGAAGTAGTACTTCAGGTCATCTCTCAGGTTCTCCTCTTTGATAACATCTTGAGTCGGCACAGAGCTGAAAAGAGAAGTTAAAACAAAATGTAATATCTACTCAAGAGCTGGGAGACAAAAATATAAAGTATGAGGATGCCAGGCTACAGCACTCGGGTTTGAAAAAACAGAAGTGAAAATGCAGTTATTTCATTATAATTTATTTGAGCAATAGTCATTCACAGGATGTACCAAGTACACTGCCTGCATTCATGGTGCAGCCTGGGTTTAAGTCCAAGGTTAGTTCAGGGAGTGCACTTCCAATATTTCCCCCAACAGTTTGTCAGCCACAAGCTCTCCCTGGCAGAGTGCAACCCTCCTCGTACTCCTTTTACAGTTGTTAGAAATTAACCGGAAGGAGTTTTTGTCCACATTTTACTGTTATTTTGAGCCGTTATTAAAAACCTGTCTGGTCCAGTCAGGAATAACTAATGTTAAATGACTGGTGCGGTTGTTGTAAACAAGGTAGGACAACAATATCGAGGTTATGTAAATTAGTTTATGTTCATTGCGGCAACTAAATCCGGTGTTTCAGTTTTGCCTTTATTTCAGAAACATCATTTTTAAACTCTCGGTAACACTTCACATGCCCCTAAACTAGTCTTGAACGCCAGTCATTTCTAAAGAACAACTTACCTATTTGAATTGCTCCGATCCAGATAACGAACCAATAACTCCATGATTGATTTCCCACGTGGACCGACCACTTTGAAGGGTTTGTAGCGTCAGTTGTCAAAAGACTGACAGACACAAGTCTCTTCAGCTGGGTTAACTGTGACACCACGCACCTTCCAGTCAGCCAATCAGGAAATGAGTTTCAGCCGACGCAAAGGTCTCCAATCTACGGCCCAGGGAGCCACCAGCGGTCACCCAGAGGGTCCAAATGCGTCGACGGAAAATAAATAAATAAATGTATATGTATATATATATATATATATATATATATATATATATACCTCTATATATATATATATATATATATCTCAAATCTATGGATCCTTCCCGAAATATTCCAGCCAATCAAATGGATATTTTCGTTGCATCTTTAGATATATTATATATATATATATATCTATAAAACTCTAAATAAATAAAATACACACATATATAAATATATATATATATATATATATATACATACATATATATATATACATACACATATTTTTATATATATACATACACATATATATATATATACACAGACATATATATATATATATATATACATACATACATACATACATATATATATATATATATATATATATACATACACATATATATACATATATATATATATATATATATATATACATACATACATACATACATACTTATTTATTTATATGTATACATATTTATTTATATATATATACATATTTATTTATATATACATATATATATATATATATATATATATGTATATAGAAAGTTTTGAGTCAAAAAGACCAACAATGAACTGAAAATTTACTGGTGCAGCTTTAACATTTCAACATTTTGTGCTTTTGTTTAATAATATCCGAGCCTTACAATTTTTTTCTTTAAAAATTTTTGTCATCTACGTGTTGGTTTATGAATTGTTATGATTTGCATAAGCAGTGAGAGGAAGAAGCAATGCTGTTCAGCAAAACTGACTTTAGCATTTGAAGCCCTCTATGTACGAACAGTTAATAAACACAAAAATAACACAGAAAGAAATTGTTCTCCTTTATAATTTAGAAAATATAAATTTATATTTCAACTTCAAAATTGAACCATTGTTATTTGTTCATTATAACACAAATAATTCGTCATCATTAGAGTAAGAAAAGGTTTGTCACAGCATGATTTCTGCCATAAGACACACTATCCCTGATACCTGTTTTAGTCTGGCTGCTCTGCGGTGGATTGAACTGTTTGCTCTTTCCAACTGAGAAAATACAGTTGTGATGAAATCCTCATGAATTAATAAACGGATTGACCAAACAGTGTTGGTGACTCCGTTCAGGGAAAGGCACTGTCAATTGACCGCACGGCAACAAGATAAAGTTCGTCGGCAAGACTTCAAAATTTTCACGCACATGCACATTTCAACAATGTCTGGAAGACATCTCTTTGGCATCACCGCCTCAACAGTTCAGCAAGAAGCGCCAAATGCTGATCATATTAATCTTCCAGCTTTGACTGATGTTGAAGCCGCCTACTCCGCTGATGTCTCCTGAGATGAAGGCAGATCCTGCAGTGAGCGGGGTTTACATCGAAAATATATAAAACAAAAATCCTAACATGTTCAGATAAAAATGTCCTGGAGTCGTAAATAATACATTTATAAACCAAAGAATAATAGTCAAAATATGTCGACGAAGTACATAAAGTAATTACACAAATTTAGGAATTAAGCATACTACTGGCTTAAAAAACAGACAAATATTTCTGGTTACAGAGAAGAATGATGCGGTAGCTAAAACCAATTTTAATCAAACATTAATTTAATGAGATTTTGGGCATCATCAAGTTCAAACACCAGCATGCCGTGACAAACATAACAAACAGTGTACTTTAACAGTTAAATCACATAACTATTGTAGGTCTTATGTTGGATATTATTTAGATGAATTTGATTTAGTTTTCATGTACTTTAAAAATAACTCACCAGAACATCTCCTCCCTGCGTCTGTTGGGCTGCCTCTGACGAACCTGGTTCCTGTGTAATCGGCCTTCAACGGCTCGTTGCATTGGGGCCTGTTGCGGTGCGTCCCCTCCTGCTAAGTTGTCACCGCCTGGGATCCCCTGGACGGGAGGCTGCGGTTGCTCGAGCTGTGGAGGAGGTGGATCCTCTCGAGGGCGACGAAAAGGTGCAGCGATGCCATGCTGGAAGGCTGCATGCACACCTCCATACATGCACACCTGTTGAAAAGTTAAATCAATGTAACAGCGTAGGGACACATTATCTGATCTCATTTATTTGCAAGTGTCAACGTAATTTCCCGAGGTTCTTTACCACAATGGCGAGCACGATAGTGAGGAGAACTGGGACCTGCAGGGTAATAGGTAGATCTTTGAGGAGTGCAACAAGAAACTCACTGATCCCCTGTCCAACGTGCTTGAGCGGCTCTGTGAAGAAGGTTGTGATGGTAACTGCGATCGCCTAAACAGAGAGGGATGTTTAGAATGTAACTTTGTGTGTGCCAGTCCCACATTCATGCAGATATTCAAAACCGATACCAATTTTAAAATAGTATAGATTAGGACGATGTTGAATGGGAAAACATTTATACGACAATGGGAAATGCTTCATTCTACTTCCTCAATAAAATAATAAAAACTGGAAAATAAAACAGCATTATCATTTGTCATTATTACGCAGCATAATATATAGCCAGTGAAACTCATACATGCCATCACAGTGACCTACCTTGGTTGGAGGAACCAGCCATATGGGGTTGACCAAGAGGACTTCATAGTATTTCTTACAAGGGTCACCTTGAAGAGTCCAGGTGCTTCTGAACCACTCTGCAAGAAAACATCCAAAGAGGGCTTAGTAGTATCAGCAGTAGCAGCAGGAAGGAGCAGGACCACAACTCATGATGATAGTTTCAGATCAGTCCATCAATAGCCCCAACAGGTGGCATTTAAACATTAAGAGTGAGATTGTAAATCGTAACATTTTCTCACGTTATTGCTGTGGGTGAAAACCATGCGTCTGCAAATTTGTCGATTCTGAATTTGTTAAACAGAAAGATTAAAGCAGCTATAATCCTTGATGTATCAAATGATAAATGGGTTGAAGATACGTAATATACTGAATATTTACACTTGTAGTTGGCTCACCTTTCAAGCTATCACTCCAGTCAATTTTCTTCACTCCAGTGCATTTTTCATAGACACCATCCATCTTTGCTATGTTTCTTTGGTGCTCAGCAAAAGCAATCTGAAACAAATGTAATGGTATTTCAAAATTATCTGTCAAAAGAAAAAAACAGTTAAATGACAGTTAAACAAGAGCAAAAGAGCGTCACCTTGTACAGATATAGCCAGTTCCAGATAATACTGACGAAGAAGCAGACACCGATCAGTCTACTGAACTGCATGAACCAGGACACCTTTGACCACAGCTCCGTGCATATGATGGCCACTAGAACCAGAACGCCCAGTCCCATCTGGAACACAAACAGAGTACAACTTGTAGCACGAGGTGGAAAACAACTTGTAACACAAATTATTAGACTCACAACCACCAGTCAACTAATTGATCAGTCGACTGGCAACAACAATAATCATAATAAACTGTTTTGATAATCGATTGATAAGTAATTTTTCATGAAGAAAATAGCAGAAACTGCTGTTTTCAGTCCCTCAAATATAGAGATTACCTGCTTCTGTTTTAAAATCATAACAAATTGAATATCTTTGGATTTTTTTGACTGACAAAATAAGACACAAAGACATCACAACGTTGAGAACTGGGATGAACGTTATTCACTATTTTAGTGATTAAACAAGCAAAGGATTAATCTAGAAATTAATTAATAATAAATATCCTTAGTTGCCCAACAAAATGTACACCAACAGCACTTGTTTTTAAAACATGGAACATCTAAGCCAGCTGAATTGTAAGTTTTATTATTGTTTAAAAGCTCCATTTCATTTTTTAAAGTTAAAAAAATTGTTTTATTTTATTACTTTGTTTTTTGTAATGAACTCTCCTTTTATCCTGCCACTCTGCTGTCATCAATATACTTTTCCTGACCGTGGTCTTTGTCCTCCCCATGCATATGAAAAGCAGATTAGAAACTAGGTTTCTTGTTTACATGATGTTTAAGAGATTAGTTTGCTGGAGAAAGCCGACAGCATCCTGTTTACTAAAGAGCACATACATACACAGAGTGAAGCTACAAAATGTTCTTGTATGAGTTCTGCGGTGACTAAAGGAAAAGAACTATGAGAGAAATCTGCTTTGTTCTGTCGTTATATTTGAGGTTTTTGGTATTTTAAAATTCAGGGGGATTTTAAAAGTGTGCACCGGGCGTTGAGGATGTACATTTTCTCTCTCCATGAACCAGGTACTCAAGTTTGCAACACAAACTCCAGTCTCACCAAGAGACATGCAAAAAGACTTCAGACTACACTCAGATTTTAAAGTTTTGACTATGAACGTGAAGTATCGCTAAATGTTTTAAAGACTTATAAACAAAGACTTCAGATAAATGAATGAGCTTACTATTAATAGTGTGTTAAGCTCCACGCCAAAAGTGTCTTCAAAACGCCACTTCCAGGCCTCGTAGTCATGTGGTCTGAGATCGACCAGTATCTGACTGATGGCATTGTCGAGAGCCCCTGTTCTCCAGCTCTCTTCACCCTCCAGCAGTGACTCAATCTCGGTCATGGCTTGCATGGAGAGTTGGATTTTGGCATCATAGAAGACATCCGAGGAGTCACTGGGCTGGGGACAAAAGGGGACACGTAGCACCGTCAAATATAGGCCACATGATGATTGCAAGAAAGGTTCAGTAAAATGCATGTATGATTAGCAAAGACATATTCAAAGCCACATAACATAACATGTGAAATGACCTCTTACCAAACCAACTCTTTGTATTTCCTTCCGGAGTCTGGTCAGGAAACGTTTGAAGACTGGATTGCATGTCGGCTGCTGTGAGATGAGCATGACTTTCTTCTTTAGTTCTTCAACCTGAAAGAAAGTAAATCACAATATTTGTGGGGTCTGACAGATTGGAGGTAGGTTTTAACATTAATTATATAGACTCAGATATAGAGGGTCTTTCACATTTCCCGAATTTTGTGCCTTCTCGATTCCTTTCCTTGGAGGAGAGAGGAGTCGAGGCACCGTAACTTTATAGCAACGTCAATTAAATATGAGGTGTGAAACAGCTGATCAGCTGTTCAATGTTTAGTTATACCGCTGTATTATATGATCGCTGTCAGATGAGCAGAACGGTGTTTATGACAACTTATAAATTTACTATTAATTAAATTCAAAACGTGGCATAATTTTTATTTCTCACACACGCACACGCACACGCAGGCTATTATAGACTTTATATATTGTATTGTGTGAAGCACTACAAATGTTTGTACGAAAATGACTATACAAATATAGAATGACATTATGTATGACTGATTGATATTATATACACACACTCCTTTCTTTCTATATGAGAACATGAAACACAGTTTATTAGTGCAGGATTTAACAGAATATACTTATTGACATAACAATTTGTTGTACGCAGCAGTTTGCACTTGTAAACATCATGTCAGAATTATTGCAGTTGAATTGGATGAAGCTACATTCAGTATAAAAACATAAGTATCGGGGGAATGTCATTAAGAAATGTTGTTAGAACTGAGCCTTACGAGGAGCTGCACAAACTGTGAACGGCAGAAAGTTTGATCGGGCATTTGATCATCTCAAATAAAAACTATTTATGAAAATAAAAGGGACATTTACATTTACATCAGCCGTGGTTTGAGATCATCACAGCTGTGTGTCACGCCTCTTTTATCAGAATCAGAATCAGAATCAGCTTTATTGGTCACGTATGCGTACGCATACAAGGAATTTGACTCCGGATTTTCGTTTGCTCTCAACGTACATACACAGAAATGGACTAATAAACAAAAAAACTAAACAAGGACAACAAAGTAGAACAGAAGTAAGCGTACACATTTAGCTACTATGTGCAAATAACAAATTATATATATATATATATATATAAATAAAAAAAACACAACAACACTTGACAGTGAAATGGAGGTAATAGTGCAGTACGACTGATTAAGTCATAGGTGTCAAACTCAAGGCCCGCGGGCCGAATTCGGCCCGCCACTTCATTTTATGTGGCCCACGAGAGCTTGAAAGGAATATGATTGTTTTAAAATGAAAGTCTATGCTGCTTTACAATGTACAGTGACCATAAACTACATCTCCCACAATGCATGTTGATTTTGTGAGCCACGAATGAACAGCATCCTACCTACTATTAGAAAGAAGTGTTTCCATATCGGCGTTTAACTAAAGCGATTTGAGTTGAAAAAGATCGACAAATAATCCCTAAATGTCCAAGAAGAGAGAGATTGATGCATAGAGAAGGCAATTTAATGAAAGATGGGAAAGCGAATACATGTTTGTGCTTCAAGGAGAAAAAAACGGTCTGTCTTCTGTGTTATGAGGCAGTGTCGGTGATGAAGGAATACAATTTACGTCCAAACACATAAAGTTGTCCAAGAATTAAAAGGCAGACTGCAATCGCAGCAGAGTATATTCACAAAAGCTAAACAGCCAAAAATGCTGCTGCTGTGAAAGCTAGTTTCATTGAGGTGGAAGAAATCGCCCGAGCTTCAAAGTGTTTTTCAGAGGGGACATTTTTGAAGCAGTACATTGTCATTATTATATATTATATTATTATTATTATTATGCTGCGTTCACACCAAAAGCGTTACTTGCGTGAGTTTACTCGCCGGACTATTTGTGTTATTCGCGTCATTCGCTTCATT